>CM042150.1:102532930-102647930 GCA_023376005.1 Doryteuthis pealeii
AAGAGAGAGATTACGGTTCGTCTTAATTTCTTTTGGTTTTGTCCATGCTGCTTGGCTTAATCGGAATCAATTCTAGTAAAGAATTTTGCATACTGATGCCTGGATTAAACGGGAAAATCTACCGACGTTCGTCTTATTTTTTGTATTTGTCCATGCTGTTGGCTTTAATTGGAATCAATTCCTAGTAAGAAGTGCACTGATGCGAATCTACCACGTTGGTCTTATTTCTTGCTGTATTTTGCCACCATGCTGCTGCATATTAATGGAATCAATATATAAAGTAGAATTATAGCACTGTGCGGATTTACGGGAATCACCCATAGTGTAGAGTAATGGTAAAGATGGAGTGTTTCCCGTATATCATATGGTAGCGGGATGCAGTAATGGGTTCCATACGTACTCATCGTATCCTATTACGAGCTCATCGTAGCAGTATAGATATTTCCTCGTACTAAATCATGATATGGATAGATAGATCGCCACGCGTACTCTGATTGCGTGCTAGATAGCGAGGCTCTCGGGCTGACACGTTCATCTTGTAATGTGTCTTAGCTCGGTTATTCAGAGAATCACGCATGAGTGCTTGCTTGGCTTTAATTGGAATTCAATCCCTAGTAAGAATTTGCACTGGATCGCGGATTAACGGGAATCTACCACGTTCGGTCCTTACTTTCTTGTATTTGTCCATGCAAGTCTGATAGCGCTGGTACGGGACTGCCTGTTGTGAATGTTGTAGATGTTCATCGGCACTTAATCAGTTTGCTCGTTCCTTAGGTGTTTCCGGAGGTATGATTCTGCACCGGAGCGACTTCGTCTATGAGATGCCATCTATTGCAGATTCAACTCGCGAGATATAGGGCGAGATATACAGAATTGTGCAGTATTTGGTCCATGGCCTGCTTGGCTTTTAATGGAACTCAATTCCTCGTAAGAATTTTGCACTGGATGCCGGATTAACGGGAACTTACACGACGTTCGGTCTTATTTCTTTGTATTGTGTCCTGCTCGCTGTGGTCTTTAATGTGAATCGAATTCCTAGTAAGAAATTTGCACTGATGCGGATAACGAAGAATCCACCACGTTCGGTGTCTTGATTTGTTTGATACTTTGATGGTGTACACGTGATGAAGGTCGACTCATCGCACTCGCAAGTATGCTTATATATTAGGCATAGGGCGGGGAGCTGACGTAGACGCGCACTCTCACTCGAGGCAGAGCGCGCATTGGACCGTATAGCATTGTTCATTGTATTGTGATATTTGACTAGCTAGCGTTGTAGTTGTAAGATATGGTGTCATTGGATTTGAGGAGAGAGATTCAGTTACGGAGAGATGTCAGATAGCGCTCGACAGCATACAAGAATTGTACGAGATGACGCGGCCCGGATTACGGGGAATTACCACGTTCGGTCTTATTTCTTTGTATTTGTCCATGCTGCTTGGCTTTAATGGAATCAATTCCTAGTAAGAATTGCACTGATGCCGGATTAACGGAATGCCACACGTTCGGCTTATTTCTTTGTATTTGTCCACCTGCTTTGCTTTATTGAATCAATTCTTACTAAGAATTTGCACCGATGCCGGATTAACGGGAATGCCCACGTTCGGTCTTATTTCTTTGTATTTGTCCATGCTGCTTTGCTTTAATGTAAATTCCTAGTAAGAATTTTGCACTGATGCGATTAACGAGATTATGTATTTGTCCATGCTGCTTTTTAATGGTAAGTAAGAATTTGCACTGATGCCGGATTAACGAAATCACCCACGTTTGGCCTTATTTCTTTGTATTTGTCCATGCTGCTTGGCTTTAATGGAATCAATTCCTAGTAGAATTTGCACTGATGCCGGATTAACGAGAATCCACCACGTTGGCCTTATTTCTTTGTATTGTCCATGCTGCTTTCTTTAATGGAATCAATTCCTAGTAAGAATTTGCACTGATGCCGGATTAACGAGAATCCACCACGTTCGGTCTTATTTCTTTTGTATTTGTCCATGCTGCTTGCTTTAATGGAATCAATTCCTAGTAAGAATTTGCACTGATGCCGGATTAACGAGAATCCACCACGTTCGGCCTTATTTCTTTGTATTTGTCCATGCTGCTTGGCTTTAATGGAATCAATTCCTAGTAAGAATTTGCACTGATGCCGGAATAACGAGAATCCACCACGTTCGGTCTTATTTCTTTGTATTTGTCCATGCTGCTTGGCTTTAATGGAATCAATTCCTAGTAAGAATTTGCACTGATGCCGGATTAACGAGAATCCACCACGTTCGGTCTTATTTCTTTGTATTTGTCCATGCTGCTTATCTTTAATGGAAATCAATTCCTAGTAAGAATTTGCACTGATGCCGGATTAACGAGAATCCACCACGTTCGGTCTTATTTCTTTGTATTTGTCCATGCTGCTTGGCTTTAATGGAATCAATTCCTAGTAAGAATTTGCACTGATGCCGGATTAACGAGAATCCACCACGTTCGGTTTATTTCTTGTATTTGTCCATGCTGCTTATCTTTAATGGAATCAATTCCTAGTAAGAATTTGCACTGATGCCGGATAACGAGAATCCACACGTTCGGTCTTATTTCTTTGTATTTGTCCATGCTGCTTGGCTTTAATGGAATCAATTCCTAGTAAGAATTTGCACCGATGCCGGATTAACGGAAATGCCCACGTTCGGCCTTATTTCTTTGTATTGTCCACACTGCTTTGCTTTATTGGAATCAATTCTTACTAAGAATTTGCACTGATGCCGGATTAACGAGAATCCACCAGTTCGCCTTATTTGTTTGTATTTGTCCAAATTGCTTCGCTTTAATGTAATCAATTCCTAGTAAGAATTTGCACCGATGCCGGATTAACGGGAATCTACCACGTTCGGCCTTATTTGTCTATATTGACACATGTTGCTTGACTTGAGTAACTGTCCTCAGGTGAAGGTCACTTATGAGTTTTTGTACAGCATTTTTTTGTACGTCTTACATTGATTGTTTTGTGTTGTAGGGGGTAAGTTGTCATTCAGCTGATTTTTTACGGGGTGCTGCTTCCAAGTGTTTTTTCATGTTGGCACGCTGCATCCTTGTGTGCTTTCTATCTTGCTTTTCTCTAAGTGTGTTATATACTGGGGTTTTCACTAACCCAATCAATATAACGTTATATACCTTTCTTACTTCTTACTCTGGTCGTCTATTCTTCTGGTCGGCTTTGCTTCTGATCGTCTATCATCTATCTTGGTCTGGTATATCTTTTAAGGTCTGGTCTTCTTGCTATGTTCCTGCTGGCTGGTCGTCCTGGATTCATTTCTTAATCTTGTTACCAAGACATTCATCAACCACAAGAACATTTTACTTATATAAACTTTTATTTCCTTAACTATACATTTCACGTAACTAAATATCTGACTAACATAGCGCGCGCGAGTCCCAGCCTTAGGCAGAGCACAAAATGGCTGACTGCTCTGCCCGACGTCCAACTGCAAATTGGGGACTCTGAAAAAAAGGTCCCACGTGACTTCACATATTTGGCAGGCTTCTGTAATTTTCCATAGAAGGACCCGGCCATGATATGAAAGGGATCATCCCCTCAGAATTACAGGGGATTGACAATAATTTTATGCAACCACATAGATTATGTAACAAGTGATTTGTTAGAATCTATGTACCGCAGCCATACAGTAGTACTTACACTGTTACAGTTTGAAATAATCTTAGATTAGTTACAAAACAAACAACGAAAAATAACCATGCAACCATATATATATTTGTTATATAGCGGCTTCAAATTCACGACGCTAAATTCGTGTATGTTAGTACTGGGGTTTTCGCTGTACCCAAAGCGATGTATGTTAGTAGTCAGCTACGACCGACTACTGGACTTCAATAACAACAAATACGTATGTACAAAGAGAGGACCCTTCTTTATTTTCTTCGTGTGTGGGTGGTGATGGCGCAGAGCTTCACAATGCGTGCCCGAGGGGTGGTTGCTGACGGGAGACGTGAAGTGTTCTTTTGGTTGTCGGCTGGTGTCTCTGGGTCTGACTGCTGTCGGCTTGACCCTCTGGCTTTTTGTATTGACGACACGCCTACGCATCTTTATCTTTTGATCTGATAACGGACGTTTGTTATATATTTCTTTATCTTCACCCTGCTTCCTTGACCGGAAAGCCTCGCTTTCGTTTTCCCCTTTTTTAAAAATATATATTTTTATATTTCTCTTTGTCTTTTTTCCGGAAGCTTCGTTTTCCGGCCAAGGACAATAAAACATATTTACCAAACTCCCCGCATGAGAAGAATGCAACACAAAGTCAATTTCTTAAACGGAGATTAAGAGGTTTTAATTCAGAGTTTTCCTTCTCCTATATTGGTTACGGAGCCATGTTTAAAGAGCCTAGTCTACTCTACTATTTACCCATAGCTAGAGGAGATTACTTGGATGTATACCTTTCTCCAAGTGTATTAGCGCTATGTGAATTGCAAACAGCCTTGTCCAGGATATGAACTCGAGTCGGCGAGTTCATTTCCGGTGATTTTAACCATTACACCACACGCCTCCCAACCATTAAACCATATAACTGACACGCTTAAGAAATTGACCTTGTGTCGCATCCTGCTCGTGCGGAGGGGTTGGTAAATATATATAACTGACAAGTATTAAATGTGTCTAAATAAAAAAAAAATGTTGAGATAAATATCTGATTAAAATGAAAGAACAATTAATCAAAAATTAATAATCTTCATTGTTCTACTCACCTCATTTGGCCCTGTGCCATACTTAGATAATTTTAGTAAATATAAACTAGAAGTAAATTATTTTACAATCTACACTATTCTAAACGTCAAAATGATGTTTTTACATAAAGTAATAATTATCTTTTTATCTTTATTTCTTCTTTCCTTCTTACCGTTTATCCACTAAAGCAGATGATAAACATTTGATAAATAGCATCTCTTCCATTTCTTGACACACACTCTCCCAATATGGCCTTGTGCCATCTTAATCTATAGTTAGTATCTATAGACTATATCGAAATGCTTTTAAAATCTACACTATCATTATCGTGGAAATAGTATTTTTACCTATAATAATAATAATAATAATAATAATAATAATAATAATAATAATAATAATATCTGGACCTTGCCAGAGAACTGAAAAAGTTATGGAATATGAAAGTGAAAGTGATACCAATTGTAGTTGGTACACTTGGAACAGTCCCAAAAGGATTAGAAAAGGGCTTGGAAAGTTTGGATATCAGAGGAAGGATTGAAACCATTCAGAACACTGCACTGCTGCAATCTGCCACAATACTCAGAAGAGTCCTGGAGACCTGAGGAGACTTGCTGTCACTCAGACTCCAGTGAAAGACCATCAGCTAACACTGATGTGAAAACTCAAAAGAAGTAAATAATAATAATAGAATACCTCCACATGACCTTGTGTCATACTAAGCTAAAGTTAATAACTATAGACTATATCGAAATGTTTTTAAAATCTACACTATTATTATCGCGGAAATAGTATCTTTACCTATAATAATAATGATAGAATGCCCCCACATGGCCTTGTGTCATACTAAACTAAAGTTAGTAACTATAGACTATATCGAAATGCTTTTAAAATCTACACTATTATTATCGCGGAAATAGTATCTTTACCTATAATAATAATAATAGAATGCCTCCACATGATCTTGTGCCATACTAAGCTAAAGTTAGTAACTATAGACTATATCGAAATGCTTTTAGCATATACACAATCATTATCGTGGAAATAGTATATTTACCTATAATAATAATAATAATAATAATAATAATAATAATAATAATAATAGAAGCCTCCCACGTGACCTTGTGCCATACTAAGCTAAAGTTAATACCAATAGACTATATCGAAATGCTTTTAAAATCTACACTATTATTATCGCGGAAATAGTATCTTTACTTATAATAATAATAATAGTTGACCCCACATGGCCTTGTGTCATACTAAACTAAAGTTAGTAACTATAGACTATATCGAAATAAAAATCTACACTGTTATTATCGTCGAAATAGTGTCTTTACCTATAATAATAATAATAATAATAATAATAATAATAATAATAATAGAATGCCCCCACATGGCCTTGTGTCATACGAAGCTAAAGTTAGTAACTATAGACTATATCGAAATAAAAATCTACACTGTTATTATCGTCGAAATAGTGTCTTTACCTCTAGTAATAATAGAATGCCTATCACATTTAAGCCGAGTCCCCAGTCGTTCAATCCCCAATGTTGACTAAGTAAAGTTTAATAACAATAACTTTCCCAGGATAAACTTCCAATCTTTTAGTCATAAATTCTTGTGAAAGGCCTACCTTCTCAATATCAATGTTCAGTTGAATTGAAACAGACTTTTCCGTTCGATAAGTGAAAAGAGAGGCCTGTTCAATTCCTATGGAACCTTCTGCTATTGTCCACTCAATACAGGTAGCTTTCTATATTTGAGATGTAATAAGTAACACTATTGATAATTGTACCGAATATAATCTTCGAAAGGTTTCCTTTCCGAGTTATCCGATTGAACTCTCTATATACAACCGGCCTCCTGATGATACTCACATCGTATAGAGATTAAAATTCTTGGAACGGCAAAAGCAACTATTAAGAACTGGTCTCAAATAACCTCTTTGCAGCTCATAATTAATTAAAATATAATAAGTGGATTAAATTCTGGGTTCAATGTTTGAAGACTCAACTCGTCTCCTTGGACAGTGTTCATATTAATTTTTAAAAGTATTTTGGAAGACAAAAGAAGAAGTAGTCAATTAGAAATATTCTAGACGGAGAAGACATGTAGGACACTGCTGGAGAAGCAAGGACGAACTCATAAGCGACGTCCTCCTGTGGAAGCCAGCACATGAGCATCCAGTGTGGGCTGACCAGCAAAAACGTACATTGACCAGCTTTGTGTGGATACAGGATGCTGCATAGATGACCTCCCGGGAATGATGAGTGATAGGAATGGATGGAGAGAGATTGTCATGGATATCCGTGCTAACAGCACGACATGATGATGATGTTAAATTAGCCTTTTATTTTCTTTGTATAAGATGATTTAGTTTGGTTTATTCGTTTAATGGCATATTAATACCTTATGGGATATTTTATGCCGTAATTCGACTATTTTTTTTGTTTTGGTTTGATTTATTTGTTTTACAGCATATCAACCCCTGATGGGTTATTTAGTTTAGTTTTGATTTTTCTATATGTTTAACGGTATTTCAACACCTTATGGGATATTTATAGCCGAAATTTGATTCCTTTCTTTGTTTTTAATTATTTATTTAAAGGCATATAAACATCTGATGGGTTATTTAATTACAAAATTTGATTCATTTGTTCGGTTTGGTTAGGTTCATTTGTTAAACGGCATATCGACACATTATGGGTTATTTAATGCCGGAATTGTAATCTTTTTTTTTTTTTAACGGCATGCCAACTCCTTATGGGTTATCTAATGCCGAAATTTGATTTGTTTCTAAATTTTTGGTTACATTCATAACTATTCATAGATTTGGATTGATTTGTTTAACAACCTTATCAACACATTATGGGCTATTTAATGACTACTTGTCATCAAAAATGTTTCTCCGAGGAAATTCTTCATCATAGTAATTATAAATACTAGAAAAAAATATGCGTCTTCAGCCGTAGGCAAATATTCAAGTTTCAATGTAATACAATGTCGTATTAAATTATAAAGACTAATTAAAATAAATAAGAACGCATATAAAAAGATTACACTCATTTTAATCTTATTCCAATTGTATATTATTATCTATATTTTAAAGGCGTATAACGTATAGCGTATAACGTATAGCTGTATCCACAACATATACATAGATGGAATTTGTTAATTATAATTGAAATAATCACGACAAGCAAACTCGGCGAATACCGCTATACACTGCTGATGAGACCTAATAAGGTTGAAACAGCTGTACAGTGTTCCACAAGTCGCACGCGGTATTCGCCGAGTTTGCGTGTCCTGATTATTTCAATTATAATTAAAAAATTCTATTTATGTATATGTTGTGGATACAGATATATGTTATACGCATTGTAATTGCCTTTAAAATATAAATAATAATATACTTTACTTAACAATACTTCAAAGCAAATTATAAAATACTATAATTATTTACTAATTTTATTTCAATTGATTTCTATATAAAATTATACATAGGATTGCTTTTAATAAATTTGAGAATAAAACAATAATATTAGAAATCAATAACACAAAGTAATTATTTGTTAATCACTGTTTTGTTAAAACCAGTATGTAAATTAGCCATATCATAAACTATGTAAACATTCATTACTTGGTGATATAATTCTCATGGTAGAGTTTTCAATGGTCTTGTAAAACATCGCTGAGATGCATCAAAGGAGGACAATTGGTGATGTTACACCAGTATCCTTACAGATTTCGGGTTTCGCAACATTATATATGTTCCACATGATTATTTCAATTCTATCTATGTATATGTTGTGGATACAGCTATACGTTATACGCATTGTAATTGCCTTTAGAATATAAATAATAATACACTTTACTTAACAATACTTCAAAGCAAATTATCAAATATAATTATTTGCTAATTTTATTTTTAAAAATTCAGTTTTTTCAATTTTTACTTTTAAAAGAAAACTTTCTCTTAATTTCTTCTTTGTATTTTGTTTTGGATTGTCTCGAAAGAAAGTAACACTACTATCATCTCCATAGAAAAGCAATACCAGTTTGCCTGTAGGCAATACGTGTACACAGAGATAACTTAGATATGAAAAAAAGCAATGCCATAGACGCGTCAGTACAAAATTTAATACGTGGCTTGTCTAGACGAAAAATAAGGTTATTTCCTATAACTCCAACCTAAAAAAAAGGTGAACCACTTTCACTTTATTATTATTTTTCCACTTTTTTATGATAGGATCTCACATCCGTAAAGTTTTCAATAGTCTTGTAAAACACTGCCGAGATGTATCAAAGTAGGACAATTAGTGATGTTACACCCGTATCCTTACAGATTTCGGGTTTCGCAACATTATATCTGTTCCACCGGTAAACCTGGTATGTTATTAGGTCGCCTCCTTTCCAGGTTCGCCCTGTGTAATTTACGAATAGATCATTAATTCTTTAATATTAGCTCAGGGATACGCAACAGCCGCACAGAGACTTGCTTGGTACTTGTATACAATAGGAGACCTGGAATTACCTAACTAAAAGTTAGTCATTGAATATGTACACACTTTATTACGTCTTAGATGGCGGCGTCAGTGATGTCAACGCTTGGTTCCTCAGGGAGTTTTGGGTCTTACAACATAAGACTCCCCTCGCCAGGCGGACCCTATCAGAGAAGATTAAACTCTGATCCGCCCTCCTTAGAATATCATATGTGAAGTTAGGTACTTCTCAATTACAAATCAGGTTTTTGGAGCTTATATATATATATATATATATATATATATATGTACTAGTTGTGTTTTGGCTTAAATGTAAATGCTTGAATAAACTTGTATAAATAGTTCCATAATGAAACTGGAGTCAATTATAAAAATGCAGTTGGTGTAGAACCTGCTGAAGGAAGAAAGGCAGGAAGGAAGCTGGGTAGATTAAGAAATAGGCAAAAAAGATGAGGAAATGGGAAGATGACAAATTATTTATCTTTATATGACAATAGGGATTTAATCCAAACTTGACTGTGAAAAAAAAAAAAAAAAAAAAAGAAAAAAAAAAAAAAAAGAAAAAAAGAAAAAAAAACAATTTAAAAAATGTTTTAATCTGTCTTGACATGCTTTTCCAATCTCTTCACTTGTCAAATATAGGAGAGTTGATGATTCCATTAAATGCTTTAAAAAAATTTAAAAAAACAAAACAAAAAAAATCAAAAAAACATTTGGTATAAATCCCTTCCTATCAAGAGACCCTCACCTATTATGAGACAAAATATTTGTAAAAGTTAGTCATTGAATATGTACACACTTTATTACATTTTACAGGGCGTCGTCAGTGATGTCAATGCATTAATAACATTGGTTGATTTGAGGCAAATCTAAAGTACCAAAACTTTAATAAATATCTTCAATAAATAAGATGCTAATTAAGATTATAATACAGATTATTTAATAATCATTGAGAATATAACATAAATAACTAGGGGAATTTTGACGCCAGTAGTGACATATTTTCGGTTATAGACAGACAAACACATAATCTCAGTTATAATGATAAGATTTGACTCATTTGTGCGCCGGGCAAAATAAAATACTCGAGTTAACCTTATGTCATCTCATCGTGATGTAATGGTTAGCAAGCTAGTCTCGCAGATTAATTACTACGGATTAGCGAATTCGATCCTTGCTAAATACCCCATACTTGTGACCTTTTGTTACCTCTTGCCCGTGGCGAACGGATCGGGTAAATACCTACCATATATCTGTGCAAATTATTTTCCTTCCTTCCGTCCATCAACTAGAGCAGATGATAAGCATATGATGTATAGCGTATTTTTCATTTCTTTCTCTCTATATATTTTTCTCTCTTCTGTTTATCCACTTTCTTTCTTCTTTCCTTCCTTCCGTCCATAAACTAGAGCAGATAATAAGCATATGATGCATAGCGTATTTTTCATTTCTTTCTCTCTCTATTTTCTCTCTTCTGTTTATCCACTTTCTTTATTTTTTCCTTTCTTACATCCATCAACTAGAGCAGATGATAAGCATATGATGTATAGCATCACCACATTTTTTCACTCTATTTCCCTCTTTTTTTTTAACAACTTTTTATTCTTTCCTTTCTTCCATCCATCAACTAGAACTAATGATAAGCTTATGATGTATACCTCTACATTCCCTTTTCTCTATTTTCCCTTTTAAAGCCATTTCTTTATTCTTTCCTTCCTTCAATCCATCAACTGAGTTCGCACTTGCTTCTCCAGCAGTGTCCAGTATATCTTGTTTGTCTTACACGGATGGTTTGTGTAATAGGGGCAAGTGGCTATACAGCTGATTTTTGTGAGGTGCTGATCCCAAGATTTTTTCAGGATAGCACTCAGAATACTTATATAGTTACCATCTACATTTTTCTCTCATCGTTTCGTTAGAGTCCAAATGTTATAGCCTTCTATATACAGAACAAATTCTGTTATGTAATTCATACAATAGTTCCCAAAAATACTTACGTACATTATTTTTTTCATCATTTCTTAACTCTTTTTACACTAATGCTGTTTTTTTTATCTGATCCGTTTGAAAAGCATTAACAACTAATTTTGATTACCTCGCTTTTTGTTAATAGTCTTTTAACTATTTATTTTTGTTCTATTTTTAATCCATTTCAGTTTCCTGAATACCCATTTAAATTTATTTCTTTGTCTTTAATTCTCATTTTCTTATTTTAACATCACTTCCAAAATTCTCTTCCCTTACATATTTGTTTTCAATCTAATCTTTACCCAATTCAAATATATTCGCCAGATTATTAAAAAAAAAAATAAAACATAAAAAAATAACAAAAAAAATAATACCCCCCCCAAAAAAACAAAAAAAAAAAAAAAACAAAAAAAAAACAATTGGTTAATTTTTTTTTTTATCATTTCTTAACACTTTTTACACTATTGCTGTTTTGATCTGATTTGTTTGAAAAGCATTAACAAAAAAAAAATTAATAAATAAAATAAAAATAAACAATAAAATAAATAAAAAATAAAAAAAAATGGGTGAAAAAAAAAAACAAACAAAAAAAAAAAAAAAAAAAAAAATCAAAACAAAAACAATTGGTTAATAGACTTAAATTTTGAAATCTACCCTGACAATAAATTTCCAGTTCGAGGAGAAATATTAAAGAAATGTCTACCATGATTAGAAATTCCATTTATCATTTTGAAAGTTTCAATTAGATCACATCTCATTCTTCTTTCTGGTAAAGTAGTTAATCTTAATTTATCCAATCTTTCCCTGTAACTGTAATATCTTATTCTTTTTTATTTTATCACCTTTCTTTGTATGCCCTCCGAACTCAACACAACACTCCAATTTCCATGTCTAGACACTGGAGAAGCCCAAACCTGAGTACAATATTCGATATTATTAACATTTTCTATAGTTTCCAAACAACATTTGTCTCTCTTTGAATAATATTGCTAACAATGCAACATATGATTCCATTTTCTCTCAATACAATACACAAAATATCATTGTCAACTTTGAAAGTATCTTCAAAGACAACCCCTAGATCGTATTTCCCATTTTCTTTTTTTTTAAATCCCCTGTTGTTTCGGGGAATATACAATTACATGACCCAAGATAATCATCAGCATATTATTGTAAGTTTGCGAGTAATACAAAGAATCCGAATTATAAACACTAGCAAAATAAAAAGAACGCCCTCTGGGCGACGTAAAATAAATACTGCCCGAGGGGGATGGGAGTTGAAAATTTAATATCAGAGAGTTTGTATCATGAGTAAAGTAAAATCATCAAATTTATTAGAGGAGTAAAAAATAAAATAAATTTATTAAAGGAGTTAAAAATATTCAAAAATTGAAATGGAAACTTAGTTTTGATAACTTTAAATATATATTAAAATAAAACAAACTAAATATTGATAGATAATACCAGGTATGTATTTATTAAAACTTGTTTAAAAACCCCAATGAGGACTGTCTAACATTACATGCTCAAATTTTGAATGTATTTATTCTACGTTATGACGTTTTAGGTGGTGTAACGTAATCAGTGACGTCGTTTTTGTTACAGACAAAAACCGGAAGCGAATCTCCATTATTAATAGATTAATAAACAGATATTTCAAATTTCAGCAACATATACAAATATGTTAGAGGTAAAATAATGATATAATACAAACTGAAAACCTAGAAAATAATTTAATAAATGCACGAACATCACACTTGGTCCATCAGAAACGACTGCCAAGTCTATACTGAGCGGGGATACGAAGGGACAAGCGCGTGCACAACAAACACAATAGTGTTGCCAATAGCCGCACGAACAGTTTCCCTATGTCAACAGCGGTTTGAAGACCTTACTTTTGGATTACACTCGTATGCTCGCATACACGCAATATACATGTGGGGGTGTGTGTGTGTGTGTGTGTGTGTGTGTGTGTGCATGTGTATGTGTATGTGCATGTGTATGCAGAGGGTATCAAATGTTTACTTGATAGGATTCAAACAAAATTGTGAACTGAAACGTACATACAAAGATTTGTGTATATATACTTTTACATATACAAAGCATTATAAATAAATAAATAAATCTATCTATCTATCTATATATATATCTATCTCCCTCTCTCTCACTCTGTCTGTCTGTCTGTCTCTTTCTCCACACACACACACACACACACACATATATATATATATATATATTATATATATATATATATATATATATATATATACTTTAATTAGCGGAATCTAACTTATTTTTTAAATCTTGATCGTATTATTTTCAAAAGAAACACCTGGTAAATCGTTTAAAAGCAAAAAGCTAATTTATATTTGATAAGAAGATCGGGTAAGATGAAGTATTATATATATATATATTATATATATATATATATATATATATATATATATATATATATATATTGCATTGAATAACCCACAAGTGTTGACGTGTTATTAAACAAAATAACCAACCAACCAACCAACCAACCAACCTAACGGGGGATTAGTACAGACTTCTAATACTTCATTATATTGGTTACACCCCCCCCCAATCCAATCCCTTACTTTCGCTCGGAAATGGTGATCTTTAAAATCGCAAGTTGGTTCCTGGCCCCCTGAAACGTTGATCGAATCAAAGAAATTTTCATTTTATGATAGCTGAAGTCTCCAGGAAATCCTTTAACTAGTTTTATCGACACTTCCCAGCAGCCAATAAAAAGGAAGGTTTTACGACATCTATTTCGGAAAGGACAGACAGTCGGACCGACATAGTAGCAATCCTGGCTTCCTTCTGACCTGTTTGTCTTTGTACGCTACCGCTGTCTCACATCAAATATGATTAACTTTCTAGTCACGTGTCATTAACGCGCATTGATTAAGTGAGGCGTTCTGCATTGAACACTGTAATGGTTACACGACGGAACGAATACAATTAAAGAAATAGTTACTAACTAAGCCTAGGTTAGTATGATAGAGGGGTGGTATTTTTTTGGTTTATCTGTTTAACGGCATATCAATCCCTATGGAGTATTTAATGTTAAAATTTGTCTAATTTCAAAATTGTTGTCATAACTTTTGATGAAATTGATATGCGATCTTCACAAAAAATTGATATGCGATCTTCACAAAAAATTGGGACCACGCTGAATTGTTTCATAATATTCCAACATAGTTGGCATTTTTGTAAAAAAGACTTTGTTGATTTTGAGTTTCGAGTGTATGCAATGGAAGCAACTTGACTCACCTCCTTCAAACCAAAATGAGTTGACATACCATAAAATCCAGCAATCAACCCTATTGCAAATATCTTTTAAAAAATGGACAAATCTGCACAAAAGTAACGAAAAATATGACTTTTAAATACGAGGGGCGTTCAAGGGTGCAGCCCTCCGCTGGCAAGGTCATGCTCACAGTCTTCTGGAACCAGGACGGAGTAGTGATGGCAGATTTCCTGACAAAGGGTACCACAATTACAGGAGCCTATTATGCTTCACTTTTGAGGAAATTAAGAGAAGCGGGGCAAGATCAGCAAAGGCATACTCCTCTTGCAGGACAACGCTCCGGCCCACAACTCGCGTGTCGCCAGATCAAGAAGCACAGGCGTGCGGCTGTGAACTACTCCCCAATCTTACTCTTACTCTCCTGACCTTACACCCTCTGACTTTCACTTCTTCCCAGCCATGAAGTTGTTTTTGAAAGGAAAGCGTTTCTCAGATGATGCAGCCTTGGTTTGTGAAGTCACGTCGTGGTTGGAGGACCAACCTGGGGTGTTCTATAAAAACGGTCCCCAGAGCTGCATCAAACGATGGGAGAAATGCATAACTCTGGGTGGTTCCTATGTAGAAAAAGACTAATAACTGAGCCAAGTTTCGTTGCTCTACTGCAATGGGAAGTGGGTCAGGAGCATTACTTATTGAACGCCCCTCGTATTTAAAAGTCATATTTTTCATTGCTTTTGTGCACATTTGTCCATTTTTAAAAAAAATATTTGCAATAGGGTTGATTGTTGGATTTTACGGTATGTCAACTCATTTTGGGTTATTTTATACAGAATAAATTTTGTCTTGTTTATTCTTGTTTGGTGTTCAGTTTTTTCAAAGACATTTTTAATACTCATTCTTCATTATTTTTGCTCAAAAACCAAGCCCTGGTAATATCTAATGTGTACTATATTTACTTTGTCGTTAATTGTCTTATTTTTTAAAGTTTCCTCCGGACATACATATACACACAACTGCCCTTTATATATGTATAGATATATAGATAGATTTATCTTCCTTATTATTTCTTTCGTCCTACATTTTTTTAATCTTTCTTTTTGTTTCTTTTATGTCTTCGTTCATTTCTTCTTCTTCTTCTTCTTCTTCTTCTTCTTATCATATATTTATCTTCTTCTTCTTCTTCTTCTTCTTCTTCTTCTTCTTCTTCTTCTTCTTCTTCTTCTTCTTCTTCTTCTTCTTCTTCTTCTTCTTCGTCACACTTTTCCTATATTTTATTTTCCCTTTTCCCTACATTTTTATCTATCTTTCCTCTCATCTTCCTTTATTTCATCTTCCTTCCCCCGAAGGTTGATATGACATTAAACAAAGAAACCAAACCAAATATTCTTATAAATGGTTTCAAGTAACTATCCCTATTTGATGTAGCCTCTCCACAGGACGCGTTCTATTGTCAGAAATTTCTTTGCACGTGATATAAACAATAAAATACCTAAAGGTTTACTTGTTTTCTTCAGTATTCAATGCTAAAATCTATAATAGACAAAACACCACGTTGATATGACTAATATAACAATAATGTCAAAAGCGATCTTTTAAAATAAAATTAGAACTAAACACTCCTAATGCTATCTATACATATATAAAGGGATGCTGTGTATATATGTATGTCCGGAGTAAACTTCGAAAATAAAACAATTAACGACAAAGTAAATAAATATACACATTAAATATCACCAGGGCTTGCTTTTTGAACAAAAATGATAGAGATTTGATTTATATTCGTGAAGATAATTAAAAAATAAAATTTAAATGATGACAGCATGGATTTTATTTTTCATTTAATATTTTAGATAGTAGACATTAACATTTCTTTTCAGAGTAACTGGATTAATGCAAGGTTTATTTTTTTACATAGGGATTTAAATGAGGCATCCCACGAGGATTCAAATCACAATTCAGTAATAATGGATCTGTGGGACTAACTTAAAAAAAATTCCCCTCTACCCTGGCGGCGCCGGGTAGCCGCTGCTAGTTTAACATAAAACACGCATTTGGGCAACGTAATATCTGAAATAAAATGAAAAATATCCTAATTTAATCCAATCTTCTTTTTTTTAAACAAAAAAACTTTTTTTCAGAAAGATTTCGGTGATAAAATAACTATTTTTTTCAAATATCAAGTGTTTTTTCATAAAGAGTACGACTTATATCACACTCGGTTTAGCTTAGTCGGTAGAGCATCCGACTCAGAACCGCAAGGTTCTGGGTTCAATACCGGCCCTCGCCAATAGCGTATGAGTAGCATCTGTGTGGTAAAGTTTGGAGCTGATGGTAGGTGTGGGGCTCAATCTCAGACGCAGAAACAATCTCCCTAGTCTAGCACTAGCGAAAAGAGGATATACTCCCTCGCTGTCCGGCTGATAACGACCATAGGTCACCGCGTCTACTTTACTTGTTTAGTTTGGATTCAAAGTTTTCCTTCTCCTAGACTGGTGACCGTACCAAGGTGAAATGATCCAGTCTACCCTATTTTACCCATAGCTGGAGTGGCTCAGACATTGGGAATGCGACTTTCATACTGTACAAAATCTTATTCAATTGCTTTTAATTACCGACTGTGTAACTGCATGTCGCAGTACCTCCCCCATAGATTACATTTTTTGCACGTGATGAATATTTTACATTCCTTAAAAGTAAAACAATAAAAATAATAAAATGCCAAAAATGCTGCTTATCTTCTTCAATCTTCAATTCTAAAATTAATTGGCTATTTCCTAGTTGAGTAACATGATATTACAGGGTGACCCAGAAAAAAACAGAACCCAAATTATTTATTTTCCCATTAAACTAAACCTAAACCCTAACCCTAACCCTAACCCTAACCCTAACCTAACACCCCTAGTTGAGTAACATAATATTACAGGGTGACCCAGATAAAACAGAACCCAAATTATTTATTTTCCCATTAAACTAAACCTAAACCCTAACCCTAACCCTAACCCTAACACCCCCTAGTTGAGTAACATAATGTTACAGGGTGACACAGAAAAAACAGAACCCAAATTATTTATTTTCCCATTAAACTAAACCTAAACTCTAATCCTAACCCTAACCTTAACCCTAACCCAACCCCCCCTAGTTGAGTAACATAATATTACATGATGACCCACAAAAACAGAACCCAAGGATTTTGTAATAAAAGTGTAAATTTTTAATTTTTTAAAAAGTTTAAGTCCAACAAGGGTTAGGGTTAGGGTTTAGGATTAGGGTTGGGATTTAGGGTTAGTTTAATGGGAAAATAAATAAATAATTTGGGTTCTGTTTTTTCTGGGTCACTCATGTTACTCAACTAGGAAATAACCAATTAATTATAGACATTATACCACGCTGATATGACTGATATAACACCACTATCAAAAACAATCTTTTTTTAATGATATTAAAACTGAACCCTCACAATGCCTTCTAACAACAAACTCGTCTTCTGAAATAAAATAAACCAGTGTAGTGACCTATTATTGTAACATAATCGGCGGGGGGGGCGTGAATGTAACCTCATATGTAAATTAGCACTGAAAAGTTTTTTAACAAAAATGTGTTGGATGAGAATGCAAAAACTTAAGGATCAACGTCTGTATCAGTCAGACAGTCTATCCGCTTTTCAATAACGCACTGAACACACTGGTGTACCTTACAGAGAAATCACAGATATTATAATTAAGGAATAATTCGTTTTATTTCAACTAATTTGTACAAGAGTGTATATTCGCATAAGTCGTGGTAGGGGTGACCTACATTCGGTATCAGCCAATCAGAGGGGGAATCTATCACATTTTCACTAGCACTATACCAAGGAGAGTGTTTTGGGGTCTGAGGGGGGAGCGCAACACCTACGATCAGTTCCTTCACTTTACCGTACATATCTCTGTGCTACTCATACGTTGAGCTAGTATCGAACCAGAAAATTTGCGATTCCTAAGCAAGTACACTATCGACTCAGCTAAACCAGAATTTCGGGTTTCAAAAGTACAAAAACCTTTAGAGAATTTTCCATCGTGTTTTTCCGTATAAACTGACTTCCCCCTTATCTGTTACGCCTCCCCCCTTAAAAATCGATCATCTTTTGAACGAAACATATTTTTGTTGACAACGTTTTGTCTCTATGAATGATCAGATGGCGTCTGAATATTGTTGTTAATCATGTGTATCCGTTCATAGGTATCAAACAATGCATCTCTCCCCTCTCCCCCAGACCCACCTCTTGCAAATGGATTCTTCTAGCATGGGTGCGGGGGTGGGTGGTGGTGAAAGGGAGAAATACCGTTTTGCCTGAGGCTGCCCAGGGGTCTACGAATAGTTCTGCGAATGACCATGTTTTCAGCTTTCAACTGTGGCGGCGTCCGACTCTTTCCAAAGTCTCAGCCTCCGCGATCGATCATCCGTGGGATGAGGCGAAATGAGCTATTTGGAGTATGGATCCTCCATCAGCCAATTATGGCGCGCAATGGAGCCGGCACCACCATCACCATTACCATCATCATCCTCCTCATCATCTCTGTATCTCCTCGGTCTACTTTCAGCATCTTGTTCCGTACATGCCCAAGCGAATCCGCGTTGTTATGCTGGATAAAAGTAGTGCAAATTCTCTATTAGTTTGACATAACTCTGCAAGTGGCCACTCACAGTGGAGAAGCAATTCGATCGGAGAAGAAGAGGACTAAAGGGTTTGCAGTAGAAATCTCTTTCTCCGGTAAACATGAAATAAAATAGCCGGACGGCAGTTGGTCGTCGTTAACAGCGGTACCCAAGTGATTCTTTAAAATTAACACATAGTGCGGCCGGCTTAGCTCAGTCGGTAGAGAGTCAGACTAGGAACCACAAGGTTTCTAGTTCGATACCGGCCCTCGCCTCTCCAGCTCAGCGTATGAGTAGCATAGAGATCTTTGTGGTAAAGTGAGGAGCGGATGGTAGGTGTGGTGCTCCACCTCAGTGACTCCAAAACAATCGCCTTGGTCTAGCGCTAGTGAAAAAGGGATAGACTCCCTCGCTGTCTGGCTGATTCCGATTTTAGGCCACCCCGAAGACTTTGATTTTTAAAGCCTGGTTTTAGTTATTTCATTTGTTTAGTTTATTTGTTTAACGGCAGACCAACTCCGTATGGGTTATCTAATACCGAAATTTGATTAATTTGTTTCTATTGATTTGGTTTATTTGTTTAACGGCATACCAACCCCTATGGTTTATTTAATGCTGAAATTGGATTCGTTTGTTTGGGTTATTTGTTTAATGGCATACCAATCTCTTATGAGTTAATTAAAGCCAAAGTGTGATTAATTTTTTTATTGTTTGTTTTATTGTTTAACCAACTCCTTATGGATTATTTAATGCCAAAATTTGATGAATTTGTTTGGTTTATTTGTTTAATGGCATACCAACCTCGTATGAGTTAATTAAAGCTAAAATTTGATAAATTTTTTTATTGTTTTTTTATTGTTTAACCAACTCAAAATTTGATGAATTTGTTTGGTTTAGTTTAAATGTTTAAGGGAATATCAACTTCTAATGGGTTGTTTAATTCCGAAATTTTATTTATTTGTAAATACACGGGACACAGAAATCCACAGATCAAGACAGAATGAAAAAAAAAAGAAGCAAGAAATTCTATCAAGAACAAAAATCGAACAGAAATCCAGGCCAATCCAAGGCAGAAAATAGCAGAATCAAAAGACAGATCCAGTTATTCAGATAAGATAGCAGCTCTCCAGATCCATGAGGATAAGTATACAAAATACACTCATACATCAATTTAAAGAACGGCTATGTAACGAATACCATTGGTAAATGTATGAACCTCGTTACCCCAACTATGGTTCAATAGTACTGTTGTATACCCCTTACTGAGTCATATATATATATATATATAATATATATAATATATATATATATATATATATTATGAGTGGTGGCTGACAGGTGGGTACGCCCTTCATTAAACAACGATTGAAAAATTAATTCCCACAAATTAATTCACATTTCCCAGTTCAATAAACAAAAACAATTTCCTGTGAAATTTTCAAATTTTTGTAAACAAGCGTCTATCTGCAACGATAATATCCATTCCAACAGACATACGTGGTATCAACTGATATTAATCGAAAACTCGATTAATTCAGCGGATGTTACCCTGACGATTTAGATGATGAAACTCGAGTAGGTTACTTTATATCAATTTCTTATATATATATATATATATATATATATATATATGTTGAAAAGAGAAATAAAGAAAGAAAGTATTGAATAGATAAAATAGGATTATTTTAATTAATTTAACTTACAAGTATTTCGGTCAGGAGTCTATCCATGTGTACATCATTCCATCTATTATTATTTTTAAATAACAAAATGAAATGAAATAATAATAATAGAAAAGATATAGAAATGTTCAGCACACAAAGAAACATCATTTCATTTTGTTATTTAAAAATAATAATAGATTGAATGACTCTGACCGAAACACGTGTAAGTTGAATTAATTAAAATAATTCTATTTTATCAATTCAATACTTTCTTTCCTTTATTTCTCTTTTCAACATCCTGTCGGATTCACTTCCATTTTCAATTTACACAAACATATATATACATATATGTGGAGAGAGAGAGAGAGAGAGAGAGAGAGAGAGAGAGAGAGAGAGAGAGAGAGAGCGAGAGAGGGGGGTGATTTATTACTCTGGCTAATAAGGGCTTCTTTTGGGCTAGTCCCGATTGTCTGCTCATTTCTTTGTTTTTAATAATGAACACAATACTCATCTTTATTAAAACCGAAGCCCAAAAGGGTTCAACCGCACGGTGAGAAGATTACTTATTTGTGAACAAACAACCATCATGTCTGGCCCCTTCGACTAACCGCCAAATTCTAACTACCCTAACTCAGTTCCCTTCACACGCTTTGCCGTTAGCCAATTAGAAATTTATTTCAATTTATTTATGGTTGAATAGAAAAACATGAGTTTATAAAGAAAATTGTATTATGCATTAAAAATGAATTCATTTCACAACTTTGTCGGCATTAAATGACCCACCGAGGTTGATATGCCGTAAAACAAAACAAAACAAAGAAATCAAACAAAAAAGAGACGTGCGTATGTAAAAGCGTGTATATTTTTTAATACGAAGTATCTATATTGTTTACAGTGTAGGGCAGCTCATGTGGTGTAATGGTTAGCAAGCTAGATTAGCACCGCCCTGTCGGCTGGGGCGTTAGAATGCACCGACTGCACCTCTGAAGAGGGGTAAGACTCGCCCAATGGGGCCACCTGTTGGCTGTGGGTGGCGACCCGTGATGCTTAAGGATAGATCCCAGGTGGATGAGCAATTCATCACATGCAATACTCCACTTTGGCCCTATCTTGGGCTAGACGGGCGGTCGGAGAGGCCCCCTCCGATCAATCGGCTGGTCACGTCAAGCCCTATCACCTATATGATTTTCCCAACCCTATTGCCCTTATGGCAAGCCCCAACCCCTTTTTATCATATGGATGCTAGAAGGCGGTGGCTGCGGGTCTACATGTCCTGGGAATGACGTTAAACTCTATCTGATGGTGAGGTTCCAGTTTTGGAGGTTTGGGGAATGTGGAGCACCCCATTCATCACCATTGCTCCCTGGTCTACTCTGACCCGGAGTGGTAGTACTTGTTAGGGTCCCATCTATGGGTTAAATAGAAAAATGTATTTATAAAAAAATGGTATTATCCATTAAGAATTGATTTATTTCAAAACTTTATCGGCATTAAATGACCCACTGAGGTTGATATGCCGTAAAACAAAACAAACCAAACCAAACTAGATTAGCAGACCATTGAGAGTGAGTTCGATTCTCACAGGGCACCCCATACTTCTGTCCTTGTGCCGCATCTAAGCTAAGCTTAATAAATAATTAGTGCACCCCTGTAGTGTAATGGTTAGCAAGCTGGAATAGCAAACCATTGTTAGTGAGTTCGATTCTCAAAGGACACTCCATATTCTGGCCTGTACCGCATCTAAGCTAAGCTCAGTAAATATATATATTGTTTTCATTGTGATAATTTATATTGATTTGGCATTAAATATTCAACGATGGTTGATATGCCATTAACGGCCCCTTAAAAAAAAACCACCAAAAAACACCAAAAACCAAACCAATCGAAACCTCTTATTACGATAACCAAAATAGTGGGGTAATGCCTGTAAGATGGGAACTCATTTACAGCAAGGGGCGCTGTAAGACATAGAATGTGAGAAACAAATCCTACTTAAAATACGGATTAAATTGGGTAATTTTCACCTTTAGTTGCTAAATTCCTAGCAAATAAGGCAATTAGAGTAACCTCCCTTGACTTTCACTTTAAAACAAGCCGGTAGCTATTTTGAAAGTCTCCGTGCGAAATAAACAAATCTTAGAAATTTTTCGAAAACAAAACAACTGCATGCTTTAACACAAAAATATCATAAAATGTGTTCTTAATAACAATTAAGTTCATTTCAGATAATGCACACGCACAATTTTAATGCTAGGAATTTAGCCAACTAAAGGTGAAAATTACCTTACATTGAGCCTTAATGTGTAGTCTAAACCTTTTTCCCGGTAGAATTTTAACAATTTCTGGAAGTTCTATTGAGATCCAATGAAAAATGGTGGAACCTTCCTATTACAGACGGATGGACGGGTACTTGGTGAGATAGAATAGGAATTATGGAACCTGGTCGTATCCGACATCATGACGGAGAAATATTTCCCCTCTTACCGCCCAAAGTAGCGATCACTAAGATTTAAGATGAGCGTTCGTAAAGATTCTTATTGACTGACGGATATGTGTTATTTGAGGTTATAGGCTTGGAGAGGGGAGAGATGGAGGTGGCGATACCGTCGGTGGACGTCAGCGAAGTCAGATTATACCAGTTAATCTAATATTAGAATTGCATGTGTTAATTCGTTTGGAATATAGCGTGAACTGTTCGATAGTTTGCGAATGGCGTGACGGTGTTAAGTGAAAGAGAATGTCGGGCCATACCGCTTGAATTAGGTAATTAAACTCCTAAGCACATCACTTGTGGCTATAGCTCAGAGCATGGGACAGTGATCCGAGAGGTCTAAGATTTTCAGGTCGATGAACTGAATTCAACTGACGACTATCTTGGGTGCCGGCTGGTGTGGGTAACTATCAAAATTGTTTCAGTCAGCAATTCGTCCTGGTACTGAGATTGATTTTTTGATAAGCGTCTTATGATAAATAGATTGAGTTTAACGGCATGTCAACCCATCAAGAGGTATTTCATGCATTGAGGTTAGGGAATCGAATTCATTGTAGGTTTTGTATTTACATTTCTGTGTTGTTTCTTAAGAGTTTTTTTTTTCACTTATATAAGGAATACGAATAATTTTCAAATTTATCTTCTTCGTCCATAGACCCACAGGTACTTCCACTTCGGTTCATAGTGGACCTGGGATTAATGATAAGGATTGGGTACTCCACACTCCTTAAATCTCTAGAGCTGTAACATCAGCATTAGATTCAGTTTAGTGTTATATCCAGGACACCAATTTTTGATGTCCTATTTCTCCTGAATAGCAAGATCGATCCTCCCTAGATGCGACACACTTGCGACCTTGTGTCACATCCGACCCGTGCTGAATGGGTTTGGTAAATACGTACTCAGGAGATCCTTTTGGTAGTCGAATCTTACCCCTCTGCAGGGGATATGGTTATTGTTTTTTAAACCCCGCTAAGCGCGGGAGAGAAACGAGGTGACAGACATTTGACCAGGGAGGCAAAATGCGATAGAATTTCGTAAACAACCAATACCTTATATATATATATATATATATATATATATATATATATATATTGTTAAATAATGCAGCCATTTTCTGTCTGCAAGTTTTGTTCTTTTGTATTGCCGGATTATTTTTGTAATATCTGGCGAAAATTGGCTGATTTATTTGCCATGTCATAGACCAAGTACTTTCTGCCCTATCGTAGGCCATCTTCAAGGTATTTTGAAACCGTACAACAATGGGCTATTCCATTTTCTATTTATATATGTTGTGTTTATTATTGTTGTTGTTATTATTGTTGTTATTATTATTATTATTATTATTATTGTCATCATTATTACTACTTTTGCTATTATAATTCTATACTTATAATAGGCATTTTAGAATGTTGGTGCTATTATCAAAGTTTATTTTGTTTAGTTTTGGATTTCTGTGTCTAATATGCAGTGCTTCTAAGATTTTTAGTCGTTGTTTACATGATTTTACAAAAATAATCCGGCAATACGAAAAAATCCGGCAATACGTAAAAATCTGTGTGTGTATTTAGGCAGCATTTTTCTCGTAGGCATATATTGTTAAATAATGCAGCCATTTTCTGTCTGCAAGTTTTGCCCACAAGAAAAAATAAATACACACACACACACATATATATATATATATATACATATATATTTGAACATATATGCCCGCCTAAATTCATTAATTATTAACTAATTAATTTTCAAAATTAGGTATGACTTCAATTAAGCACATATCCTCCAAAAATTGTCGGCTAAAAGTCATATCAAATAAACACATTGTTTATTTACTTACTCTCATATATATATATATATATATATATATATATATATATATATATATATATATAATCTCCTTCCAGCTATGGGTAAATAGTAGGACGGACTAGACTCTTTAACTTATGTTAGGCAACCGTTCTAGGAGAAGGAAAAGTCTGAACTCAAACCTGTTAAAATCCGCTTAAGAAATAGACTCGCATCTTGCTCAAGTGGATGAGTTGGTAAATACATATACAGTATATTTGACATCGTAGGGAAAAAAACAGTAAACGTAGGGTTGCTGAATTATTAAAAAACCCATCGGTTCTCGAATTCTTCGCGAGAGCGGGTTACGCGTACTGCTTTCACAGATGGAAGTTGTGGGTTTAAGTTATGATAATCCTCACAAAACTCGGTCCTCCGAGTCAGACATTGGAACGAAGAGAGAGAGAGAGAGAGAGAGAGAGAGAGAGAGAGAGAGAGAGAGAGAGAGAGAGAGAGAGAGAGAGTCCGGCGAGAGAAGATGCACAACAAATCGCAAATATACGAGACGAGTCGGTTTTCGCTGCGACAAAGAAAGACTCGCGTGGAGACAAAAGGCATGAGTAGCACAGCTTAGATTTATGCGGTAAAATAGGGAGCTCACGGTAAGTGTGGTGCCCGACTTCAGACGCAAAAACAATCTCTCTGGTCTAGCGCTAATGAAAATGGGATAGACTCCTTCGCTGTCCGGCTCATAGCGACAATAGGTCACTCTATCGACATTATTTACTTTTCATGAGGCTATAATCATTTATTAAGGATTATTGTTAAGTTACTCGAATCCATATAAATCTGTGCAGACAAATTATTATCATCAATTAGATGTAATTACTTGAAGCAATATAATTATTAGCATTAGATCAGAATACTTGAAACCATACAACTATGAGCAAATTATCTGTATTAGGCATCATATAACTGTGTTTTAAAAAACCTTAACACTCAACTACACAAAAATGTAAATATACATTTACAATGAACACAATTCCCTAACAATAAATTTGAACTTTACCCTATAAACTTATCTCTCAAAGCGATTCCCAATCCATATAGCAATAAACAATAGCAGACATGTTAGTATTACAATCAAGAAAAATCTTTGGAAAAAAACATAACAATAAATCTGGTCATCCCTCACAATTTACCGCTTGGCATAAAATAACCCCTGATGGGTTGACGTGCCAGTAAGATCTCTATCCAAGCAGTAGCAATTTTCATATAATTCTCCAAACAGTCGGGTTGTGTTTTGGGGTTTATTTCAGCTCAATCGTCAGACGATCAGTCATGATCCTCAACATAACTGCACCCTCGCCCGGTAGGTGTGAGTCGATAGACTAGGTAGGTATCAATCATCGGTGACAAAGACACAAGATATTGAGCTGCTAAAATATACACGTAGCGTGGCAAGACTTTAGAAAGGGACGACCGATTACAGGGCGAAGACGATGATGATAATGATTGATCGTTTTAGTTGTCGAGGGAGAGTAAACATAAAAACGTTACTTAACTATTTTGTGAGATTCAGTTTACTGTCAGATCCTGGAAATCAATTTTGGGCGTCCTATTGTGATGCAATGGATTGCGATCGTCTCGTAGATCCATTACTACCGAATTGTAAGTTCGATTATAATCACCATTGAGATGCTATGATAAAGCCTTAGCGCAAAAAAAGTTTACAAAGGACGAGTGATTACAGAGCGAAGACGATGATGATGATAATGATTGTTCGTTTTAGTAGACGAGGGAGAGCAAACATAAAAATTTACTCAGTTATTTTGTGATTGTTTGATTTATGGCATGTCAACCTTTGGCTTATTTAAAGCGCGAAATCAGTGAGCTGGTGGTCTTTCATTGGAGTCTGAGTGACAGCAATTCTCCCTCAAGTCTCCAGGACTTCTGAGTATTCAAGTCGATTTTCGCAATGCTGTTGTTTGGGTGGTCTCCATTCTTCCTATGATTTCCTTTTCCTCCAGTCCTTTTTTCAAAACCTTTCGAGACCGTTCCAAGGGCCCCAACAACAATTAGATTCACCTTCACTCTCATGCTCCACGAATTTCTAATTCTCTGGAATGGTCCAAGTATTTGTCCAAGTATTTTCACTTACTTTCATTTTCACTTTCATTTTCATTTTTCATTTCACTTACTTTCATTTTCATTTTTCATTTTCATTTTTCATTTTCATTTTTCATTTCACTTACTTTCATTTTCATTTTTCAACAGAACAATCCACTAGATGTTAAGTTCTTTCTTTTTTATTCAGTTAACACAATGTATGATCTTGTGATCAGGATTATCCGTTTGTATTGCTAAATCCCAGATTATTTGTCTCATTCTCTAGGACGGATTCTGGTTTATGCATATACCGTTTGGTAGTATGGTCAAATTCTAATAGTTCGATCTTCCCGAGATTCTCCATATTTGAAACCTTCTGTCACATCCTACCAGTGGTGAACGGGTTGGGTAAATATGTACTCTTTGTATCTCTTGTAGTTTTCTTTGAAATATTTCAGAGGATCTCTTTTCGGATTACCTCTAAGAATGATTGATCGAATAATTTATTCTAATATTTAAACCTGTCGGGTTTATTTTATGCCTAGATGTTAGGGAATTGCATACATTGTTTCGTTTGTTTTGTTTTACGGCATATCAACATCAGTGGGTCATTTAATGCCGATAAAATTTTGAAATAAATCAATTCTTAATGGATAATACAATTTTTTTATTAACACATTTTTCTATTTAACCCATAGATGGTACCCTAACAGGTACTACCACTCCGGGTCAGAGTAGACCAGGGTGCAATGGTGATGAAGGGGTGCTTCACATTCCACAAACCTCCAAAACTGGAACCTCACCATCAGATAGAGTTTAACGTTATTCCCAGGACATGTAGACCCGCAGCCACCGCCTTCTAGCACCCATATGATAAAAAGGGGTTGGGGCTTGCCATAAGGGCAATAGGGTTGGGACAATCATATAGGTGCTAGGGCTTGACGTGACCAGCCGATTGATCGGAGGGGGCCTCTCCGACCGACCGTCTAGCCCAAGATAGGGCCAAAGTGGAGTATTGCATGTCATGAACTGCTCATCCACCTGGGCTCTATCCTTAAGCATCACGGGTCGCCACCCACGGCCAACAGGTGGCCCCATTGGGGGAGTCTTACCCCTCTGCAGAGGTGCAGTCGGTGCATTCTAACGCCCCAGCCGACAGGGCGGTGCATACATTGTGTATTCATATTTCATTAGTAGTTGTTTGTAAGAGGTATTTTGAAGACGGATATCAAGTATTTCTATGGAATCAGAAAGTATTTGCAAACTAATCTATTTGACTCATAGATGGCGCACTAACAAGTACTACCAATCCGAGGGAACCTGAAGATAATGGCAATGAAGGGGTACGCGTTAGTTCCTAACGCTCCAGAATTAGAGGACAGATCTAAAGTTAATTGTCTGTCTTAATAAGTTTGGTTGTTTGGTTAATTGACATATAAACCCTTGGGGATTATTTAAAGTCAAATCGTTATATATATATATATATGTATATATATATATATATATATATATATATATAAAAGGATATGAAAACACGCAATGCTACTAAAATGAAAATATTTTATATCATATTTCCATTGTGTGTTTTCATATCCTTTTATCTAAACTTATACCGTCGGATTCATTTCCATACTCTTAACTTATATATATATACATATATATATATATATATATATATATATATATATATATATATATATATAGCCATTCAAAAATTGGTCTGTTCAGCCACTCACGCAGTTGCAGATAAAAGAAAAAAATGGACACAACCCCATCGTAGATGGAAGGATGCCAACACACACACACACACACACACACACATATATATATATATATATATATATAATAATATATATATATATTATATATGTATGTATAATTTTTCTCACATAATCAGCTGATTGATCTGATTGGGCCTCTCTGACCATCCTTCTAGTCTATGTAAGTGCCGAAGTGGAATGTTGCATGTTACAGGCCAACCTAGTAACCGGATTACAGATAGCCTAGCCACCACAATCAGGCGTTACGGATCGCCACACACAGCCAACAAGTGCCAGCATTGGAGTGGTCTTACTCATCTGGAGAGGTGAAATCGGTGTATTCTACTAATACAGCCGACAAGGACCGTGTTTGCCTTTTGATTTGATTTTCTGAAGTAGTCTATGATTCTGTTAAGGCTGTTCATGTTTTCTGACACATCACCAATATCAGGGTGGGGCTTCTCTCTCGACTAAAATTTGGGCAATTCAATACAAATACCCCAACATTCTTTGATTGGGTTTTTAGACTTACCTCAACATCATTATTTGTTTCTTCCTTCTCTCTCGACGAAGATACGCGGAAGAGTGAAAAATTATCCATACATTCGACATAAACATGCGATCTTGGCACTGTTGTGGTATTGTGATCGAAGTTTGAGGTTAATCGCACCATTTTGATTGCTGTCTTTACAGTGTAAACATGGCAGCTCCACTAACAGTATGCACCAAGGAAATTACCCGATTTCTCTGGTTGGAAGAAGTGTTAAAAGCTGAAATTCATCGGAGGTTTTTAACACAATACAGGGACAGTGAATTACCGATTAGAAGTGTGTATGAGTGTATAGAGAAAGTTAAAAGTAGTCCGACAAGCGTAACTAACGATGAGGTAACAGAACGCCCGTCAACCTCCACCACTGATGAGAAGATTAAGCAAGCTTGAGAGATGGTATGGCAAACCGGCGACATATAATCAATGAGGTAGCTTGTTCTGTGCAGATTAGTCATAGTTTTACACATCAAATGATCCACGATGAGCTCAACTTTCATAAAACAAGAGAGCTAATAATTTTGGAATCTCCTTTGTAGATATATATACTGTAAGAAAAATAAAATAGTTCAACTCTAGTGACCCAGGTGGAGCAAGTCGGGGGTTGCAAAAAGAATACTCTTCTGCGACCCACTCCTGCCTGGGGTCTGGTAACACTGGTGTAGAAACTTCTGTAACCGTTGCTGAATCAACGGGAGCAAAGATAGTTTGTCTTGAAGGACCACACTCACCTAAGCCATTAACTATTCTAGGGTGAAACAGTCGGCACTTTGCTTGATCAGCGGCAGCACAGAGTTAAGTGGTTGCTGAACGTGGAGCAAAGTTAGAAGTTGGTCTCGAAGGACCACTCTCACTTGATCAGCGGTAGCACAGAAGTAACTAGCTGTAGTAATATCAGTAAGTAGTATAAGTCGTTGGACGGGTAGGAAAACCTATTTTATAGGCGTGGGTAAACCTCTTCACCCCTCCAACTTCCGACAGTAAACTATATGAACTAATCCATTTCTAGTCTCGTGTTTTAGTCACAAGCGCCAGAATCTCTCTCGACCGAACCAGTAGCTCAAACCGGTAAGTCACCAGTCCTTCTACCCCTTTTTTTTACAATACAACTAATTCATACGTTTTTATTTTGTGTTTAATAGTTGCAGCTCATCAAAAATCAACAGAACGATGTCACGACGCATGCTGATGTTTATTGCCTGGGGGGCAACGAAACCCAAGTAACGGGTCGCTAAGCGAGGTAACTTTTTTCACCCTCAAATCGGCGATGCAACTCGGAAACGACAATAGCCAGGAGCGACGAACATTAATGTACCACGGTATAAACATTTGAATATTCAAATATAAATATTTGAATAATTTTATTCTTTAATGCTTTAAATATTCAAGTAAAATAGCTGGCTGGTTAATTATATTATCTCTCTGTCTCAAGGCCTGTCTCATCATGGTGTAATGGTTAGCAAGCTAGTTTTGCAGAACCATTACAAATGAATAGCGGGTTCAATACACGCTGGATGCCGCATACTTGCGACCTTGTGTCAAGTCCTCCCTGCGGTGAACGAGTAGAATATAAAGAAAAATCATTCCATCGTAGTGTAATGGTTAACAAGCTAGTGTCGCAGAACCATTACTTAAAAAAAATGAATTAGATCTTCGCTGGATGGCAATACTTTGTTTTTGTTTTTTGGTTGTGTTAATTCAAAAAATACGATACTATACAGTACAATACATTGTAATACAAGTTAATGGATTAGTAACTTATTGAACAGGTTTAATGTCATTGTCCAGGACATTCATTTTTTGGGGGGGGGGATCTTACCCCTCTGCATGAATACAGTCGGCCTATTCTACAGCCCAAACCGACAGGGCAAAATCTTAAGTTTAATTTTGGCCCCCCATGATATCTCTTTTAAAAGCATTTAGCTTTATCCTGTTCAACGGCTCCTGTGAACAGATCTGAAATGTTATTTTCTGATTCCATATGCTTTAAGAGTATAGACCCCTTTCTAATTTCATCCCTTATAAATTGATATTTTATATCAATATGATTTGATCTCTGGTGTATGAGGGTTTTTATTGCCAGCAGTATGCTCGACTGATTGTCACAATAAATAGGTACAGGGTGTTTAGCATCCTAAAACATTAAAAAATTATTATTAGTTACTTGAAACCATAAAACAATGTGCATATAAATCATTATTATTAGATATAAATATTTACAGAAAGCGGTATAATTATTAGTATTAGATCGAAATATTTGAAACTATAGAACCGTATGCAAATTATTTGTATTAGATAGGAATATTTGATCATATAACTGTGGGCTAAAAATCCTTAAGAATCGACTACACAAAAGTATTGATATAAATGTACAATGAACGCAATTCCCTAACCATAAACTTAAATTTTACTATATAAATTTATGTCTCTAAGCAATTCCCAATACATTTAGCAACGAATATCTCTAGACCACCTTGGATTTCACATAGTGCCTAACTCATTGGGAGAGGTATAAATCCAACTATCCTCCCTCCAGATATGGGTAAATACTTGGGCGGATTTGGCTCTTAAACTCTGTATAGACACCCAGTCTAAGAGAGGGAAAAACTCCGAATTCAAACCTGTTAAACTCCGCTCAAGAAATTGACATTCTGTCAGATCCTTCTCGGACGGAAGGTTTGGTGTATATATATATATATATATATATATATATATATATATATATATATATATATATAGTATGAACTAATTAAGATGTCTTATCAAATTAAAATCTTAATTTATCAATTCGAATACTTGATTTCTGGGAGGAGGGTGGCTTGGTTGGTTTTGTTTTACGGTATATCAAACCTTTTGGGGTCATGTAATTCCGAATCAAGTCATTATGATATATGTTGTTTAGTGTACCTGCTGTTGTTTAAGTGGTAATCCAACTAAATAAATTACCATCAAGTCAAGCTGAAAGCACCGGGTTCCCGGTAGATCACTGAGGTTAAGTAAAGATGAGCCTGTTCAATACTTAATTGGGTGACCACTTAAGCAACACCAGGTACTGTAAGCATCATAAGTAGTTTGTTTATCAGAATAACTTGATTCGGCATTAAAAGACGCGAATAGAGGGTTGATAGGGCATGTTTAGCTCAGTCGGTAGAGCATTCGACTCGGAACCACATGGTTCTGGGTTCAATACCAGCCCTCACCATCTCAGAGTATGAGTAGCACAGATCTGTGCGATAAAGTAGGGGGTGATGGTAGGTGTGGCGTTCCATCTCAGTTTCAAAAATAATCTCCCTTGTCTAGCGCTAGCGAAAAGGGGATATACTCCCTCACTGTCCAGCTGATACCGATAATAGGCTACTCAGGTCTACTTTACTTACGTACTTTTTATAAAACAAAACAACCAAACTAAGTATTGAACGGTGATCTCGCGGGAACCGGTGTTTTCAGCGTGACTTGACCGTAAGTGAGAGTGGGGCCTGTATTACCACATTAACAATTCAAACACCTGTTTTAATCAGGAGAAAAAATAAATCAATCGCGACAACGTAGCTCACTCAGATCAATGCTTCATGACCGTACGTTTTCAGTATTGAAATAAAAAAAAAAGAAATAAAGAAAGAAAGAAAATGTAAAGAAATGAAAGGAAAGGAAAAAAAAAAACGCTGAAGCGAGAAATCTCCGTTCTGTTTTATTATTGGTTTTGCTACTAGGCACTGATAATGCAATTATGAACCGAGTTCTGTCTTTGTTCTTTCTCCGCTTCGACCTAGTTGCATTTCTCTAGTAATCTTTTTAATAACCAGTTCTGATTTGATTTTGCTTTGTTCAAAATCTATTTAGCAAGATCGTATCAAATGTTGTGTATTTCGAGAAACACTGTCTCTCCATTTTGATTAGAAAAAAAAAAAAAGACTAAATAAACTCAAAAGAAATAAGAAAAAATAAAATAAAATAAAAAAAGATAAAACAATTTGAACAACAATAAAACTAAAAGAAAAGAAAAAGACTAAAAAAAAATGAATATCATTGGTTTGCTTGTATTTTGTTGAAGCGATCAGGTACACAGGTGAGGTTTTAGTTCGAAAATAAAAAAATAAGAAACAATAAGAAATAATAAGAAATAAAAAGGTAGAAAATAAGAAATTCAACAACTAAATATAATTTGATTTCTTTCTTAAACAATCGAAGATCTTAGATTTATCCAGAAGTGATATACAGATTTAGAAAATTAGCCGATATTCTTCGAGAAACAACTTTTCCCCTTACTATATTCTGGAACTAGCACACAAACGTTGCAGCATCTATATCTTACGAAAACTCTTCATTATATTCCCTTGTAACCGTAACCAAGCAAAAAAAAAAATATAAAAATAAATAAATAAATTAAAAAAAAATATATATATATATTTAAAAAAATTAAAATAAAAAAAACCCTACCCCCCCCAAAAAAAAACCCAGCTCATAAAAGCAAGATATTTGTTAGAGCAATAGAATCTAACTTACAGAAGAGATTAGTTCCCAGTTTAAACTTTAATGGTGATTTTGTGGGGTCTGCCGTCGCGCTGAACCTTTTTTAAAAACCGTAACATCGCAAAAAAGCACATGAAAGTGCGATTTTTGTTAGAGCATTACCCTGAAGACACTCTGACTTGAAGAATAAATCAGTTTCCAATCTAATGCTTGGATTTTCATGATAATTTAGTGGGGTCTTCAACCGCGCTGAACAACCCTTTTTTTCTTTTTAAAAAGACCATAACCCAACAAAAACAGAACAGAAAAGCGAGATTTTTGTTAGAGTACTACCCTTAACCACCCTACCTTTGAGAATAAATCAGTTTCCAGTTTGAAGTTTGGACTTTATTGGTGATTTCGCGCTGACCATCCTTTTTTAATCACCAACATTTTCGATACAATACAGATGCCTATGAATACTAACTAGAATCCATCACTCCTTTCCCAGCTAAAGGTTCAATAGTACCACTACTATTCTTCTACAAGGGTGAATTCGTTATTAAAAACCCTCTAAATCTGATATGCCATTAAACAAAGAAACCAAACCTTAACTCCTTCCTAAATAGAAGGATCTGTATCATGGATCACTATTACAATTGGGACCTAATGGATTTATGGGTCGTCTAGTATATATATATATATATATATATATATATATATATATGAGAAGTAAATACACAGCGATGTGTTTTTGATATGGCTTTTTTTAGCCGACAATTTTTGGGAGAATATGTGCTTAATTGAAGTCATACCTAATTTTGAAAATTAATTAATTTATAATTAATTAATTAGGCGGGCATACCTATTTAAATGTAAGGCTAAACAAATCATCAGCAGAGCTATAGATAGGAAGACAAGGCGGTCTTCCTATAATTTTTCAATAATCAAAATTGTTCATATAATATAACTAAAATGATGATTAGAATGCATCACTTCTTCTTAAATAGAAGCATCAGTATCATCATGGATTGTTGTTAAAAGGGTAATCAAAGGCATTCAAGGCTCTGAGCACCTCCAACAGGTTGCAATGGTTAACAAGCCAGGTCCGTAAACCAATGTCAGTGAGCTCAAATTTTACTGGGTACCCCTCTAGCGTTGTGTAAATGAGAAGCACATCATATGGTTCTCGAGCTAAGAGAGTTAACCATTATTAGTGAGCTCGATTCTCACTGGGGGTACCCCGTATTTCTGCATAGTGTAACTAAGTAAAGCCAGTAAATGAGGGGGCAAGGTATATGGTTTCGGGAGCAAGGATAGCGAAACATTATTAGTGAGCTTGATTCTCACTCGGTGCTCAATACTTCTGGCGTTGTTCCAAACCAAATTAAGGTCAGTAAATGTGAGTATGTGTAAAGGTTAACGAGCTAAGATAGTGAACAGTTATTAATGAATTCACTGGGTGCCCCAACTTTTGTAATTTACAATCTAGGATACCGAACCATTTTAGTGAGCAAGATTCTCACTGGGTGCCTCTTACTTCTGACGTTGTATAAACCAAGTCAAGCTTACTAAATGAAGAGGGTGCGTCGTACGGGTAATGGTTAGTGAGCTAGGATTGGAAACAATTGTTAGTGAGTTCGATTCTCACTGGGTGCCCATACTTCTGGTGTGTTGTAAACTAAACTAAACTAATACTACTAAATGAGATGGCGCGTCATATGGATACTGGTTAGCGAGCTAGGCAGGGAAGCATTGTTAATGAGTTAGACTCTCACTGGGTGCCCCATACTTCTGGATAAACTAAACTCATTTTACTAATGGCGCGTCGTTAAGGACAATGTTTAGAGTTAAGATAGAGAAACATTGTTGGTGAATTTGACCCTCACTGGGTGCTCCATTCTTCTGGCATTGTGTAAACTAAAGTAGACTTACTAAATGGGGAAGGCGCGTCGTATGGAAATTGTTAGCAAGCTAGGATAGAGATCAATTGTTGGTGAGTATGACCCTCACTGGGTGCTCTATACTTCTGGAGTTGTGCTAAACTCAGGTAAATTAGAGGGTGCATTGTATGGGTAATGGCTCTTGAACCGTGGTTACTGAGTTCGACTTTTAATAAGAGCTCCATATTGTGGCCTTGTGTCAAACTAGATTGTGTAAATGACAACGGGTTCAAAGGTCGTCTTCGTAAACACTAACGTTATTGATATTCCCGTTGTCATTGGTAAAAAAAAATGGTGAAATGTTCAGTCGTAGACGATATTATTTTTCGGGGAATTTTGTTAGCAGCAAATTGGATCAGCGTAATTTGCATTATCAACGTACGCAAAACAAAATGTCTCGGTGGACACAGAAGACAGCGTTACGCTAAATTTCGTTATTGTCACTTATTTTATACATACTTATTGTCCACCAGCATTGATTTGTTTATAACTAATGGAGGAATCTGGGGATAAGAGGGTTATTCACTATATATTATATATATATATATATATATATATATATATAATATACCAAGCGTGTTGGTAGATCCTTGCGGAGAGAAAAAACCCGCAGAAAGTTTTGATTGTAAAAATATACTACCAAACATCAACCAGGAAGAAAAAAACTTTTGAAAAAAAGAAAGGACCAAGATATTCGTACCAACAAAAAAAATAATCTATTGTACAGTATTTGGCCAAAAGAAAAAACAATTTATATGTATATATATGTATATAAGATATATATATATCATATAACCGCTAGGAGAAGCAAATAAGTAAAAAGTGCTCGATACCTAAGTAGAGCAAATAATAAAGATAATCTAATGAGTCAGACGAACCTACTATTAGTTTCGCATAAAGCTCTTCAGGGCTAAAATCTGAGTCAGATTTTAGCCCTGAAGAGCTTATGCGAAAACTAATAGTAGGTTCGTCTGGCTCATTAGATTATCTTTATATATACTAGCAAATATATTGCACCCTCCGGGTGCAAGTATTTTAGTTAAATTTTATAATAAAATATATTAAATTAGAAGGCTAATGAAACTGAATAAGAATGTAGATAAAAAGATTTTGGAACAGAGGGGTATGATTGAAAAATAGAACAACTTGAAACTAACTCTTCCATCATTTTCCGTTACTCCCGTCTTTCATTGGTAAATTTTCCTAATTAAACTGTTTAGTTAAAATAGAAGTAAAGAATAATAATTACAGTTATTTCTTCTTGTTAAGGGATTTCTTTTAAGATTTATTGAAGAGATTTTTGCTCCAAACAATTAGAAATCAATAATACTAAGCATATATTTATTAAATAAAAATCAATTTTTTAAGATCAATATGCAAATTAGGCCTTCCCATTCACACTATAAACCTCTATTTGTTGCTATATATAAATACAATGCTGTTATTAGTATGTAGATATGGTCAACAGTGGTAAGTAATGTAAAACAATTTTATTAATAATTGAGGTTAAATAAAAAATAAAATCATGGGAATATTATGTAAATAACGAAAGGAATTGTGACTTGTATAGTAATATAGTTTCGGTTACAGACAGACAACCCCACAATCTCCAATATAATAAGATATATATATATTATATATATTAGATATTATATATATATATAATTCATTCGAGAACAACCACAAGCTGCATTTGTAGATGGCCAGCTGGAAAAGAAGCTGTGAATCCAGAAAATTTCGCTTCGTCAAGATGACTATCGTATTGTACTCAAGTATAAGTCGATCTAGTGTTGATTTCCATAACCCCCACACAAGTAGGATGTGACACAAGTCGTAATTTTAAGCGAAATTTAACGTGTTTGAATCAGAGTTTTCCTTCTCCTTAGACCAGAGGCCATACCAAGATTAAGAGTCCTGTCTGTCCTACTATTTACCCATAAACTGAGTGAGAATACTTGATGCATAGTTTTCACAAGGGTATTAGCATTTGGTATAAAGTTATATACTTAAAAAGGGGCCGGGTGTAGCTCAGTCGGTAGAGCGTTCGGCTAGAAACCACAAGGTTCCTAGTTGATACCGGTCTCGCCCAACTCAGTATATGAGTAGCACAGGATTTGTGCGTAAAGTAGGGAGCTGATGGTAGGTGTGCCGCTCCACCTCGACGTCAAAAACAATCTCCTTGCGTCTAGCGCTATTGAAAAGGGGATAGACTCCTCGCTGACTGGCTGATACCGATTAGGTCGCCCGACGACTTTTACTTACTTTACTTATTAAAATTGAACGTCTTTTATGGTCACGGAAAGATGAAAAATATTGAGAAGGAAACTTGGAGAAGCGAAAGAAAGAATGGAAGAGAGAGAAAGCGAGAGAGCAAGTTTGTGCGTATATGGTATCAAGTGACGCGCGTGGTCTAGTGGTTAGATCGTAGGAAATGGACTCGTCTAGGAGAAGGAAAACTCTGAATTCAACCTGTTGAACTCCGCTTAAGAAATTGACATTGTTAGCATCCTGCTCGTTGTGGAGGGGTTGGAATATTTTTTTTGAGGATATGTGCTTAATTGAAGTCATACCTCAATTTTTGAAAATTAATTAGTTAATAATTAATGATTTTAGGTGGGCATATATGTTCAAATGTTAAGCTAAACAAATCAGAAAATGTCAATCCCTGAATGTAAATTTCGACCTATTAGGTCTCATCAGCCAGGTTATAGACATGCGGAGACTCTCCATGTGTGACTCGAAACCTCGACTCGCCAGCTTGACAGGCGGGGGTTCTAACCACTACACCAGCTGGCATTCCCAGATTCTTCGTTCTTTGAACTTATTTATATTCCACTTTTTATTGACTTGCTACACGACAGTATGAGAGTAGTAAATAAACATGTGTTTACTTTCTGTACTTTGAGCGAATTAATTAAAACAAAACACAATTTCCTCTCAAGAATATTCAAATGTTAATGGAGGTGCCCATCGTGTAATGGTTTATCGTCGTAGTAGTAAATGGACTCTAGGCGATACTAGTTCAAATCCCAAAACAAGACTGGTTGCATTTCACCTCAATAATGTGAGATTCGCTTCCGGTTTTGTCTGTAACAAAATACGTCACTGCTTACGTCACATTACCCAAAATCGTCATAAAATAGAATAATACACCTCAAAATTTGAATATGCAACATTAGACAGTCCTCATTGTTTTTTTAAAACAAGTTTTATTAAATACATGACTGGTATTAATATATCTATATATAGTTTGTTTTATTTTAATACATATTTAAAGTTTATATTTCAAATTGTTTATTTTTAATCCTTTAATGAATTTGAATGATTTTACTTACTTATGGTACAAACTCGCTGACATTGAAATTTTACTCTCCACCCATAGGCAATATGTTTTCAAAATTATTTTACATCGCCCGGGCGGGTGTTTTTTTATTTTCTACTAGTAGAACTAATTACCTTGGGAAAAAGTATGTATCCATTTATTCTCCCTCCATCTATGGGTAAATAGCAGGGCAGACTTGGCTCTTTGAACTTGGTTAGGCAATCGGTTTAGGAGAAGGATAACTTTGAATTCAAACTTGTTAGACTCCGCTTAAAATGACCTTGTGTCAACATCTTGCTCGTTGGGTAAATACATATATGTTTTATTTTGACTGGAAGCGCGTGAGGTAATGCTTAGAGTCGTAGGAAATGGACTCGTCGAACCGGGTTCAAGTCCTGGCGAGGCTGTTGCATTTCAATAGCGCTAACACCCTTAGGAAAGGTGCTTACGTCAACTACTCTTCACTCTACTATGGGTAAAATAGTGAGGTTTAACAGGTTGAATTCAAGAGTTTTTCCTTTTAGACTTATTTCTTAGACAACGTTAAAGAGTCCAGTCTGCCTTACTATTTACCCATAGTTAGAGTGAGAGTAGTTGGACGTACACCTTTCCTAAGGGTGTTAGCGCTATTTGAAATGCAAACAGCCTCGTCCAGGACTTGAACCCGGTTTCGACGAGTCCATTCCTACGACTCTAAGCATTACCTCACGCGCTTCCAGTCAAAATAAACATATATGTATTTACCCAACGAGCAAGATGTGACACAAGGTCATTTTTAAGCGGAGTCTAACAAGTTTGAATTCAAAGTTATCCTTCTCCTAAACCGATTGCCTAACCAAGGTTAAAGAGCCAAGTCTGCCCTGCTATTTACCCATAGATGGAGGGAGAATAAATGGATACATACTTTTCCCAAGGTAATTAGTTCTACTAGTAGAAAATAAAAAAACACCCCCCGGGCGATGTAAAAATAGATTTTTGAAACATATTGCCTGATGGGTGGGAGTAAAAAATTCAATGTCAGCGAGTTTGTACCATAAGTAAGTAAAATCATCAAATTCATTAAAGGATTAAAAAATAAAACAATTTGAAATATAAACTTTAAATATGTATTAAAATAAAACAAACTATATATAGATATATAATACCAGTCATGTATTTAATAAAACTTGTTTTAAAAAACAATGAGGACTGTCTAATGTTGCATATTCAAATTTTGAGTGTATTTATTCTATTTTATGACGATTTTGGGTAATGTGACGTAAGCAGTGACGTAATTTTTGTTACAGACAAAAACCGGAAGCGAATCTCCATTATTAGAGGTGAAATGCAACCAGTCTTGTTTGGGATTTGAACTAGTATCGCCGAGTCCATTTACTACGACGATAACCATTACACGATGGGCACCTCCATTAACATTTGAATATTCTTGAAGAAATTGTTTTTGTTTTAATTATTCGCTTCAAAGTACAGAAAGTAAACACATTGTTTATTTACTTACTCTCATACTGTCGTGTAGCAAGTCAATAAAAAGTGGAATATAAATAAGTTCAAAACGAACGAAGAATCTGGGAATGGCCAGCTGGTGTAGTGGTTAGAACCCCCGCCTGTCAGCTTGGCAGTCGAGGTTTCGAGTCACACATGGAGCAGTCTCCCATGTCTATAACCTGGCTGATGAGACCTAATAGGTCGAAATTTACATTCAGGGATTGACATTTTCTCGATTTGTTTAGCCTTACATTTGAACATATATGCCCACCTAAATTCATTAATTATTAACTAATTAATTTTCAAAATTAGGTATGACTTCAATTAAGCACATATCCTCAAAAAAAAATATTTACCAACCCCTCCACACGAGCAGGATGCTACACAATGTCAATTTCTTAAGCGGAGTTTCAACAGGTTTGAATTCAGAGTTTTCCTTCTCCTAGACGAGTCCATTTCCTACGACTCTAACCACTAGACCACGCGCGTCCACTTGATACCATATACGCACAACACTTGCTCTCTCGCTTTCTCTCTCTTCCATTCTTTCTTTCGCTTCTCCCAAGTTTCCTTCTCAATATTTTTTCATCTTTCCGTGACCATAAAAGACAGGTTCAATTTATATAAAGTAAAAAAGTAAGTAAAGTCGTCGGGGCGACCTAAAGTCGGTATCAGCCAGTCAGCGAGGGAGTCTATCCCCTTTTCAATAGCGCTAGACCAAGGAGATTGTTTTTGACGTCTGAGGTGGAGCGGCACACCTACCATCAGCTCCCTACTTTACCGCACAAATCCCTGTGCTACTCATAATACTGAGTTGGCGAGGACCGGTATCAAACTAGGAACCTTGTGGTTTCTAGCCGAACGCTCTACCGACTGAGCTAACCCGGCCCCTTTTAAGTATATAACTTATATACCAAATGCTAATACCCTTGTGAAAACTATGCATCCAAGTATTCTCACTCAGTTATGGGTAAATAGTAGGACAGACAGGACTCTTTAATCTTGGTATGGCCTCTGGTCTAGGAGAAGGAAAACTCTGAATTCAAACACGTTAAATTTCGCTTAAAAATAGACCTAGTGTCACATCCTACTTGTGTGGGGGTTATGGAAATCCAAACACTAGATCGACTTATACTTGAGTACATACGATAGTCATCTTGACGAAGCGAAATTTTCTGGATTCACAGCTTCTTTTCCACTGGCATCTACAAATGCAGCTTGTGTTGTTCTCGAATGATATATATAATATATATATATATATATATATATATATATATATATCTTATATAATGGAGATGTGGGTTGTCTGTCTGTAACCGAAACTATTTACTATACAAGTCACAATTCCTTTCGTTATTTACATAATATTCTCCATGATTTATTTTTTATTAAACCTCAATTATTAATAAAATTGTTTTACATTACTTACACTGTTGACCATATCTACATACTAATAACATGCAATTGTATTATATATACAACAAAATAGAGGTTTATAGTGTGAATGGAAGGCTAATTTGCATATTGATCTAAAAATTGATTTAATAAAATATATGCTTAGTATTATTGATTTCTAATTGTTTGGAGCAAAAATCTCTTCAATAAATCTTAAAAGAAATCCCTTAACAAGAAGAAATAACTGTAATATTATTCTTTACTTTCTATTTTAACTAAACAGTTTAATTAGGAAAATTTACCAATGAAAGACGGGAGTAACGGAAAATGATGGAAGAGTTAGTTTCAAAGTTGTTCTATTTTTCAATCATACCCCCTCTGTTCAAAATCTTTTTATCTACATTCTTATTCAGTTTCATTAGCCTTTCTAATTTAATATATTTTATTATAAAATTTAACTAAAATACTTGCACCCGGAGGGTGCATATATTTGCTAGTATATATAAAGATAATCTAATGAGCCAGACGAACCTACTATTAGTTTCGCATAAAGCTCTTCAGGGCTAAAATCTGACTCAGATTTTAGCCCTGAAGAGCTTTATGCGAAACTAATAGTAGGTTCGTCTGACTCATTAGATTATCTTTATTATTTGCTCTACTTAGGTATCGAGCACTTTTTACTTATTTGCTTCTCCTAGCGGTTATATGAATATATATATATCTTATATACATATATATACATATAAATTGTTTTTTCTTTTGGCCAAATACTGTACCAATAGATTATTTTTTTTGTTGGTACGAATATCTTGGTCCTTTCTTTTTTTCAAAAGTTTTTTTTCTTCCTGGTTGATGTTTGGTAGTATATTTTTACAATCAAACTTTCTGCGGGGTTTTTTCTCTCCGCAAGGATCTACCAACACGCTTGGTATATTATATATATATATATATATATATATATATATATATATAGTGAATAACCCCTCTTATCCCCAGATTCCTCCATTAGTTATAAACAAATCAATGCTGGTGGACAATAAGTATGTATAAAATAAGTGACAATAACGAAATTTAGCGTAACGCTGTCTTCTGTGTCCACCGAGACATTTTGTTTTGCGTACGTTGATAATGCAAATTACGCTGATCCAATTTGCTGCTAACAAAATTCCCCGAAAATAATATCGTCTACGACTGAACATTTCACCATTTTTTTTTACCAATGACAACGGGAATATCAATAACGTTAGTGTTTACGAAGACGACCTTTGAACCCGTTGTCATTTACACAATCTAGTTTGACACAAGGCCACAAATATGGAGCTCTTATTAAAAAGTCGAACTCAGTAACACACGGTTCAAGAGCCATTACCCATACAATGCACCCTCTAATTTACTGAGTTTAGCACAACTCCAGAAGTATAGAGCACCCAGTGAGGGTCATACTCACCAACAATTGATCTCTATCCTAGCTTGCTAACAATTTCCCATACGACGCGCCTTCCCCATTTAGTAAGTCTACTTTAGTTTACACAATGCCAGAAGAATGGAGCACCCAGTGAGGGTCAAATTCACCAACAATGTTTCTCTATCTTAACTCTAAACATTGTCCTTAACGACGCGCCATTTAGTAAAATGAGTTTAGTTTATCCAGAAGTATGGGGCACCCAGTGAGAGTCTAACTCATTAACAATGCTTCCCTGCCCTAGCTCGCTAACCAGTATCCATATGACGCGCCATCTCATTTAGTAGTATTAGTTTAGTTTAGTTTACAACACACCAGAAGTATGGGGCACCCAGTGAGAATCGAACTCACTAACAATTGTTTCCAATCCTAGCTCACTAACCATTACCCGTACGACGCACCCTCTTCATTTAGTAAGCTTGACTTGGTTTATACAACGTCAGAAGTAAGAGGCACCCAGTGAGAATCTTGCTCACTAAAAATGGTTCGGTATCCTAGATTGTAAATTACAAAAGTTTGGGGCACCCAGTGAATTCATTAATAACTGTTCACTATCTTAGCTCGTTAACCTTTACACATACTCACATTTACTGACCTTAATTTGGTTTGGAACAACGCCAGAAGTATTGAGCACCGAGTGAGAATCAAGCTCACTAATAATGTTTCGCTATCCTTGCTCCCGAAACCATATACCTTGCCCCCTCATTTACTGGGCTTTACTTAGTTTACACTATGCCAGAAATACGGGGTACCCAGTGAGAATCGAGCTCACTAATAATGGTTAACTCTCTTAGCTCGAGAACCATATGATGTGCTTCTCATTTACACAACGCTAGAGGGGTACCCAGTAAAATTTGAGCTCACTGACATTGGTTTACGGACCTGGCTTGTTAACCATTGCAACCTGTTGGAGGTGCTCAGAGCCTTGAATGCCTTTGATTACCCTTTTAACAACAATCCATGATGATACTGATGCTTCTATTTAAGAAGAAGTGATGCATTCTAATCATCATTTTAGTTATATTATATGAAACAATTTTGATTATTGAAAAATTATAGGAAGACCGCCTTGTCTTCCTATCTATAGCTCTGCTGATGATTTGTTTAGCCTTACATTTAAATAGGTATGCCCGCCTAATTAATTAATTTAAATTTAATTAATTTTCAAAATTAGGTATGACTTCAATTAAGCACATATTCTCCCAAAAATTGTCGGCTAAAAAAAGCCATATCAAAAACACATCGCTGTGTATTTACTTCTCATATATATATATATATATATATATATATATATATACTAGACGACCCATAAATCCATTAGGTCCCAATTGTAATAGTGATCCATGATACAGATCCTTCTATTTAGGAAGGAGTTAAGGTTTGGTTTCTTTGTTTAATGGCATATCAGATTTAGAGGGTTTTTAATAACGAATTCACCCTTGTAGAAGAATAGTAGTGGTACTATTGAACCTTTAGCTGGGAAAGGAGTGATGGATTCTAGTTAGTATTCATAGGCATCTTATTGTATCGAAAATGTTGGTGATTAAAAAGGATGGTCAGCGCGAAATCACCAATAAAGTCCAAACTTCAAACTGGAAAACTGATTTATTCTCAAAGGTAGGGTGGTTAAGGGTAGTACTCTAACAAAAATCTCGCTTTTCTGTTCTGTTTTTGTTGGGTTATGGTCTTTTAAAAAGAAAAAAAGGGTTGTTCAGCGCGTTGAAGACCCCACTAAATTATCATGAAAATCCAAGCATTAGATTGGAAACTGATTTATTCTTCAAGTCAGAGTGTCTTCAGGGTAATGCTCTAACAAAAATCGCACTTTCATGTGCTTTTTTGCGATGTTACGGTTTTAAAAAAGTTCAGCGCGACGGCAGACCCCACAAAATCACCATTAAAGTTTAAACTGGGAACTAATCTCTTCTGTAAGTTAGATTCTATTGCTCTAACAAATATCTTGCTTTTATGAGCTGGGTTTTTTTTTGGGGGGGTAGGGTTTTTTTTATTTTAATTTTTTTAAATATATATATATTTTTTTTTAATTTATTTATTTATTTTTATTTTTTTTTTTTGCTTGGTTACGGTTACAAGGGAATATAATGAAGAGTTTTCGTAAGATATAGATGCTGCAACGTTTGTGTGCTAGTTCCAGAATATAGTAAGGGGAAAAAGTTGTTTCTCGAAGAATATCGGCTAATTTTCTAAATCTGTATATCACTTCTGGATAAATCTAAGATCTTCGATTGTTTTAAGAAAGAAATCAAATTATATTTAGTTGTTGAATTTCTTATTTTCTACCTTTTTATTTCTTATTATTTCTTATTGTTTCTTATTTTTTTTATTTCGAACTAAAACCTCACCTGTGTACCTGATCGCTTCACAAAATACAAGCAAACCAATGATATTCATTTTTTTTTAGTCTTTTTTCTTTTCTTTTAGTTTTATTGTTGTTCAAATTGTTTTATCTTTTTTTATTTTATTTTATTTTTTCTTATTTCTTTTGAGTTTATTTAGTCTTTTTTTTTTTTTCTAATCAAAATGGAGAGACAGTGTTTCTCGAAATACACAACATTTGATACGATCTTGCTAAATAATTTTGAACAAAGCAAAATCAAATCAGAACTGGTTATTAAAAAGATTACTAGAGAAATGCAACTAGGTCGAAGCGAGAAAGAACAAAGACAGAACTCGGTTCATAATTGCATTATCAGTGCCTAGTAGCAAAACCAAATAATAAAACAGAACGGAGATTTCTCGCTTCAGCGTTTTTTTTTTTTTTCCTTTCTTTCATTTCTTACATTTTCTTTCTTTCTTTATTCTCTTTTTTTTATTTCAATACTGAAAACGTACGGTCATGAAGCATTGATCTGAGTGAGCTACGTTTGTCGCGATTGATTTATTTTTTCTCCTGATTAAAAACAGGTGTTTGAATTGTTAATGTTGGTAATACAGGCCCCACTCTCACTTACGGTCAAGTCACGCTGAAAACACCGGTTCCCGCGAGATCACCGTTCAATACTTAGTTTGGTTGTTTTGTTTTATAAAAGTACGTCGTAAGTAAAGTAGACCTGAGTAGCCTATTATCGGTATCAGCTGGACAGTGAGGGAGTATATCCCTTTTCGCTAGCGCTAGACAAGGGAGATTATTTTGAAATGAGATGGAACGCCACACCTACCATCACCCCTACTTTATCGCACAGATCTGTGCTACTCATACTCTGAGATGGTGAGGGCTGGTATTGAACCCCAGAACCATGTGGTTCCGAGTCGCAAATGCTCTACCGACTGAGCTAAACATGCCCTATCAACCCTCTATTCGCGTCTTTTAATGCCGAATCAATATTCTGATAAACAAACTACTTATGATGCTTACAGTACCCTGGTGTTGCTTAAGTGGGTCACCCAATTAAGTATTGAAACAGGCTCATCTTTACTTAACCTCAGTGATACCGGGAACAACCGGTGCTTTCAGCTTGACTTGAATGGTAATTATTTAGTTGGATTACCACTTAAACAACAGCAGGTACACTAAACAACATATATCATAATGACTTGATTCGGAATTACATGACCCCAAAAGGTTTGATATACCGTAAACAAAACCAACCAAGCCACCCTCCTCCCAAGAAATCAAGTATTCGAATTGATAAATTAAGATTTTAATTTGATAAGACATCTTAATTAGTTCCATACATATATATATATAATATATAATATATATTATATTATATATAAATTATATATATACACCAAACCTTCCGTCCGAGAAGGATCTGACAGAATGTCAATTTCTTGAGCGGAGTTTAACAGGTTTGAATTCGGAGTTTCCCTCTCTTAGACTGGGTGTCTATACAGAGTTTAAGAGCCAATCCGCCCAAGTATATTTACCCATATCTGGAGGGAGGATAGTTGGATTTATACCTCTCCCAATGAGTTAGGCACTATGTGAAATCCAAGGTGGATCTAGAGATATTCGTGCTAAATGTATTGGGAACTTGCTTAAGAGACATAAATTTTATATAGTAAAATTTAAGTTTATGGTTAGGGAATTGCGTTCATTGTACATTTATATCAATACTTTTGTAGTCGATTCTTAAGGAATTTTAGCCCACAGTATATGATCAAATTATCCTATCTAATACAAATAATTTGCATACGGTTCTATAGTTCAAATATTTTCGATCTAAACTATAAATACCGCTTTCTCGTAAATATTTATATCTAATAATAATGATTTTATGCACATTGTTTTATGGTTTCAAGTAAACTAATAATAATTTTTAATGTTTTAGGATGCTAAAAACACCCTGTACCTTTTTTGTGACAATCAGTCGAGCATACTGCTGGCAATAAAACCCTCATACACCAGAGATCAAATCATATTGATATAAAATATCAATTTATAAGGATGAAATTAAGAAAGGGGTCTATACTCTTAAAGCATATGGAATCAGAAAATACATTTCAGATCTGTTCACAGGAGCCGTTGAACAGGATAAAGCTAAATGCTTTTAAAAAGAGATATCATGGGGGGCCAAAATTAAACTTAAGATTTTGCCCTGTCGGTTTGGGCTGTAGAATAGGCCGACTGTATCATGCAGAGGGGTAAGATCCCCCCCCCCCAAAAAATGAATGTCCTGGACAATGACATTAAACCTGTTCAATAAGTTACTAATCCATTAACTTGTATTACAATGTATTGTACTGTATAGTATCGTATTTTTTGAATTAACACAACCAAAAAAACAAAAACAAAGTATTGCCATCCAGCGAAGATCTAATTCATTTTTTTTAAGTAATGGTTCTGCGACACTAGCTTGTTAACCATTACACTACGATTGAATGATTTTCTTTATATTCTACTCGTTCACCGCAGGAGGACTTTGACACAAGTCGCAAGTATGCGGCATCCGCGTGTATTGAACCCGCTATTCATTTGTAAATGGTTCTGCAAAACTAGCTTGCTAACCATTACACCATGATGAGACAGGCCTTGAGACAGAGAGATATATAATTAACCAGCCAGCCTATTTACTTGAATATTTAAAGCATTAAAGAATAAAATTAGTTCAAATATTTATATTTGAAGATTCAAATGTTTATACGTTGGTGACATTAATGTTCGTTCGCTCCTGGCTATTGTCGTTCCGAGTTGCATCGCCGATTTGAGGGTTAAAAAAGGTTACCTCGCTTAGCGACCCGTTACTTGGGTTTCGTTGGCCCCCCAGGCAATAAACATCAGCATGCGTCGTGACATCGTTCTTTGATTTTTGATGCAGCTCGCAACTATTAAACAACAAAATAAAAACGGCAGAATTAGTTGTATGTGGACAAAAAAAAGGGCGAGAGGCACTGGTGGACTTACCGTTTGAGCTACTGTGTTCGGTCGAGAGAATCTCTGGCGCTTGTGACTAAAAACACGAGGACTAGAAATGGATTATTTTCCAGTATAGTTACTGTCGGAAGTTGGAGGGGTGAAGAAGGTTTACCCACGCCTATAAAATAGGTTTTCCTACCCGCTCCAACACGACTTATACTACTTACTGATATTAACTACAGCTAGTTTACTTCTTGCTACGCTCGATCAAGTGAGCAGTGAGTTCCTTCGAGGCACCAACTTCAACTTTGCCACGTTCAGCACCACTTAACTCTGTGCTGCCGCTGATCAAGCAAGTGCCGACTGTCTTCACCCTAGGAATAGTTTAATGCTTAGGTGAGTGTGTCCTTCAAGACAAAACTATCTTTGCGTGCCCCGTTTGATTCAGCAACGGTTACAGAAGTTTCTTACACCCAGTGCTTACCCAGACCCCCAGGCAGGAGTGGGTCGCAGAAGAGATTCTTTGGTGCAACCCCGACTTGCTCCACCTGCGGTCACTAGAGTTGAAACTATTTTATTTTTTCTACAGATATATATATCTACAAAGGAGCATTCCAAATTATTAGCTCTCTTGTTTTATGAAAGTTGAGCTCCATCGTGATCATTTGATGTGTAAAATATGTGACTAATCTCAAGAACAAGCTACCTCCATTGATTATATGGTCGCCGGTTTGCCATACATCTCTTCAAGCTTGCTTAATCTTCTCATCAGTGGTGGAGGTTGACGGGGCTTTCTGTTACCTCATCGTTAGACGCTTGTCGGACTACTTTTAACTTTCTCTAGTACACTCATACACACTTCTAAATCCGGTAATTCACGTCCCTGTATTGTTGTTAAAACCTCCGATGAATTTCAGCTTCTTTAACACTTCTTCCAACCAGAAGAAATTCGGCGGTTTAATTTCCTTGTGCCATACTGTTAGTGGAGCTGGCCATGTTTACACTGTAAAGACAGCAATCCAAAATGGTGCCGATTAACCTCAAACTTCGATCACAATACCACAACAGTGCCAATGATCGCATGTTATGTCGAATGTATGGATAATTTTTCACTCTTCCGCGTTATTTCGTCGAGAGAGAAGGAAGAAACCCAAATAATGATGTTGAGGTAAGTCTAAAAACCCAAATCAAGAATGTTGGGGTTTGTATGAATTGCCCAACTTTAGTTCGAGAGAGAAGCTCCCACCCTATATTGCGTGATGTGTCAGAAAAACATGAACAGCCTTAACCAGAATCAGTTAGGACTACCATTCAGAAAATCAAATCAAAAAGGGCAATACCACGGTCCCTTGTCGGCCTGCTATTAGATAGAAACACCGATCACCTCTCCAGATGAGTAAGACCACTCAATGCTGGCACTTGTTGCCTGTTGTAACACCCTCAGTGTGGCGATCCGTAACGCCTGATTGTGCGTGCTAGGCTATCTGTTAATATCCGGTTCTAGGCTTGGCCTGCAACATGCAAACATTCCCACTTCAGGCACGTTACATAGACGTAAGAAGGAATGTCAGAGAGGCCAACAGATCAATCAGTGCATTATGTGAGAAATTATACATACACCTATATAATACTATATAATATATATATATATAATAATTATATATATATATAGCTGTGAATGTGTGGTGTGTGTGTGTGTTGGGCATCCTTTTCCATCGTACGATGGGGCTGTGTCCATTCTTTTATCTTTTATCTGCAAACTGCGTGAGTGGCTGAACAGACCAATTTTGAATGCATATATATATTATATATATATATATATAATATATATATATATACTACTAGCTATACTGCATATAATATATCAAGTTAAGAGTATGGAAATATGAACATCCGACGCGATAAGTTTAGACTAAAAAAGGAATATGAAAACACCACAATGGACAATATGATATAAAATATTTTGCATTTTAGTAGCATTGCGCTGTTTTCATACCTCTCCTTACTCTATAATCATAATATTTAAATATATTATATACCTATACTATACCATAACCTATATAATACTATAACAGATTTCGGCACTTATTAAATAACCCACAGGTTTATTATGTCAATTAACCAAACAACCAAAACTTAATTAATGACAGACCAATTAACCTTTAGCATTCTGTCCCTCTAATTTGGAAGCGTTAGGAACTAACGCGTACCCCTTCAACTTGCCATTATCTTCAGGTTCCTCGGATTGGTCAGTACTCGTTAGTGCGCGCCCATCATGACGTCAAAATAGCATTAGTTCTGCAAATACCTTTCTGCTTCATAGAAATCACTTGATATCCGTCCTTCAAAAACTCTACAACACACAACTACCTAATGAAATATGAATACACAATGTACCTGCACCCGCTGTCGGCTGGGCGTTAGAATCACCCGAACTGCACCACTCTGCCAGAGGTAGGTAAGCACTCCCCCAATGGGCACCTCGTTTACGGACCGTGGGTGGCGACCCGCGATGCTTAAGGATAGAGCCCAGGTGGAATGAGCAGTTCATGGACATGGCAATACTCCACTTTGCGCCCTATCTTGGGCTAGAACGGTCGGTCGGAGAGGCCCCCTCCGATCAATCGCCGCTGGTCAACGTCAAGCCCTAGCACCTATATTGATTGTCCCAAACCTATGCCCTCTATGGCACAGGCCCCAACCCCTTATTATATCATAATGGGGATGGCTAGAAGGCGGTGGCTGCGGGTCTACATGTCCGGAAATAACGATTAAAACCTCTATCTGATGGTGAGGGTTCCAGTTTGGAGGTTTGTGGAATCGAGGAAGCACCCCTCATCACCATTGCACCCTGGTCTACTCTGACCCGGAGTGTAGCTACCTGTTACGGTACCATCCTATGGGTTAAATAGAAAAAAATGTGTTTAATAAAAAAAATTGTATTAATCATTAGAATTGCATTTATTTCAAAATTTTATCGGCATTAAATGCACCCACTGATGCTTGATATGCCGTTAAAAACAAAAAAACAAACGAAACATGTATGCAATCCCTAAACATTCTGGCATAAATAAACCCGAACAAGTTTAAATATTAGGAATAATTATTTCGATCAATCATTCTTTTAGAGGTAATCCGAAAAGAGATCCTCTGAAATATTCAAAGAAAACTACAAGAGATACAAGAGTACATATTTTACCCAACCCGTTCACCACTGGTAGGATGTGACAGAAGGTTTCAAATCATGGAGAAATCTCGGGGAAGAATTCGAACTATTAGAATTGACCATACTACAAACGGGTCATCATGCATAAACCAGAATGTCCTAGAGAATGAGACAAAATAATCTGAGGATTAGCAATACAAACGGATAATCCTGATCCACAAGATCGATACATTTGTTAACTGAATAAAAAAGAAAGACTTAACATCTAGTGGATCTGTTTCTGATTGAAAAATCTGAAAAATGAACAGTAAGTTTCGAACAATGAAACAATGAAAACGACAACAATTGAAACTTGCAAAATGAAAATGACACAGTAAGTGAAATGAAAAAATGAAAAGAAAGTGAAAATGAAAGCTAAGTGAAAATACTTGGACAAATACTGAACCATGTCCAGAGAATTAGAAAAAATCTTTGGAGCATGAGAGTTGAGGTGAATATCTAATTGTTGTTGGCGGCCTCTGGAACGGTTCTTCGAAAGGTTTGAAAAAAAGGATCTGGAGGAAAGGAAATCATAGGAGAATGAGACCACGCCAAACACAGCATTGCGAAAACCTCGACTTGATCTCTCTACTTATATATCTCTANGCCCTAACAGAAAACCAAGATCTGAATCCCCCAAGTCAACTCGCAGACGCTAGATCAGACAAGTCAAGTGGTAGAAAATACCAGAATGGACGATTCATGAATACTAAAGCCCCACGGCATGAAGAATGAATACGACCAGAATTTGTAAGAAAGTAGAAAAAGGCGTATGGCAAGCCCAATCCTCGGTCTCAATTTTTAAACTGAGTAAATTGTTTAAATGTTTGGGCTTCTCCTCGACTACGACTAAAAAGAACAATCATTATCGATCATCTCGTCTTCGCTCCTGTAATCACTTCGTCGCTTGTGGTAAAACTTTTTTTGCGCTAAGGCTTTATCATAGCATCTCAATGGTGATTATAATCGAACTTAGACAATTCGGTAGTAAATGGGATCTACGAGTACGATCGCAATCGCATTGCTATGCCATAGGAAACCAGATAGGGGGAGATGTACGCCCAAAGAATTAGTTTCCAGGTCGTGACCAGTAAGATTTGTGATTTATTCCTTCAGGCAAAGATAGTGTTAAGGTAAAAGCGTTTTTAGATGTTTACTCTCGGGTCCCGACAACTAAAACGATCAACGTCAATCGTATCATCATCGTCTTCGGCCCTGTAATCGGGTCGTGCCCTTTTCTGAAAGTCTTGCCACGCCTACCGGTGTATGAGTTTTAGGGCAGCTGCAATATACTTGTGTCCTTGTTTGTCATGGATGATTGATACCGCGTACGCTAGTCTTGCGACTGCAGAAGAACACCTACTGGGGCGTGGGTGGCAGTTATATTGAGGTCATGACTGTTCGTCTGACGATTGAGCTGAAATAAACCCCAGCAGACTACAACCCGACTGTTTGGTAAGAATTATATGAAAATGCTAACTGCTTGGGATAGTAGATCTTGACTGGGGCACGTTTCAAGCCCATCCAAGGGGTTATTTTATATGGCAAGCGGTAAATTGTGAGGGGATGAACCAGATTTATTGTTATGTTTTTTTCGCCAAAGATTTTTCGTTGAAGTTGGTAATTACTAACATGGTCCTGGCTATTGTTTATGGTGCTATAGCCGGGATTCGGGGAATGCATCTTTGAGAGATAATCAGGGGGGTGGTTATAGGGTGAAGAGTTGCAAATCTTATTGTTAGGGTGTGTGGGAATTGTGTTCATGGTGTAAATGTATATTTACATTTTTGGTGTAGATTGAGTGTTAAGGGGTTTTTTAAAAACACAGTTATATGGATGCCATAATACCAGATAATTGTGCACATAGTTGTATGGTTTCAAGTATTCGGCTGATCTAATGCTTAATAAATTATATTGCTGTCAAGTAATTACAATCTAATTGTTGATTAATAATCTTGTCTTGCACAGATTTATATGGATTTCGGAGTAATTAAGGCAAGTATCCTTAATAAATGATTATAAGCCTCATAAAAAAGTAATAATAGGGGTGACCGTATTAGTCGGTATGGAGCATCGTGGACAGCAAGGGAGTCTATCATCCTTTTACATTAGCGCTAGTACGCAGAGAGATGTTTTTTGCGCGCTGACAGTTGCGGGCACACAACACTTATGCGTGGAGGCTCCCTATTATATTAAGCGCGCAGCAGATCTAAGCTGCCTTTTGCTCCACACGAGGTCTTTCTTTGTTGGGGCAGCGAAATCCCGACTCGTCTCGGTATATTTGTGATTTGTTGTGCGTGCTTCTTTAAGGCTTCTCTCGCTCGAGACTCTCATCTCTCAGGTCGTGTCTCGTCTTCCGGGGTCTCTCATCGCTCTGCCCGACCTGTCTCTCTCATCATCTTCTCTCGTCCGTCTCTCTCTCGTCGTCTCCAATGCCTGTACTGCGGGAGGACTGAGTTTTGGTGGGGAAATTATCATCAACTTAAAGCCTACAAACTTCCGTCTGTGAATACGCCGTACGCGTAAACCTGGCCGTCGTCGCGACAAATTCGAGACTGATGGGTTTTTTTTTTATAATTCGGCAAGCCCTACGATTTAGTGTCTTTTTCCCTAACCCATCAGTGCAAAATATACTGGCACTAATGTATTTAGCCAACTCATCCACTTGAGGGCAAAATGCGAGTCTTATTTTCTTAAAGCGGATTTTAACAGATTTGGTTCAGTAACTTTTCCCGCTTCTAGCTAGAAGGTTGCCTAACATAAGTGTTAAAGAGTCGCGAGTCCGTCTTACTATTTACGCCCATAGCTGGAAGGAGGGTTGAGCCCTCTGGGGGGATAATCGCTCACGGCCGCCACTGCAAGCGGTAAACGCAAGCGCTCTTCTTATATAGGAATTGGAAGAAGGCACTCTGTGACGGCCTTTATACACAGAAAAGCGGTACCAGTGTGTATTTAGAAAAAGCAGGTTAAAAGTCCCGCTTCCGCATTCTGTAAAGTGGAAAGAGAGCAGCCTGATAATGGTTAAAGTGTGCCGGACCCCTAGCGACAAACCAACCGATCAGGATTTCAAAATTCCGGCTGTAAGGGTAGCTTACAAAATGGTCTAGCCACACTGAAGAGAAGCTTGAATAAGGTCGAAAACAGCGTGTTCTGTGGAACCTATATAATCTGATAATAATAATATTATACCAGAAACCCTACGCGCACCAGAGGATCGTGGCAGACAATAGATCAATGTACTTAAGCGGGGTTCAACAGGGTTTGGAATTCAGAGTTTTCCTCTCCTAGGACTGGTACCGGGTAACCAAGGTGTAAAAGAGGCGACAAGGTCTGCCCTACTAATTTATCACATAGCTGGAAAGGAAGAGTAGAGATTCATACCTTATCGCGCAAAGGGGATATTAGAGCTATTGAGGGATGCAATCAGTTACGGACGGTGCGGTTAGAGCGGCAGAAAAGTTAATATTGCAGAATCATCCACGCATCTGAGGATTATATGTCGGATACTCGGAGCTAACGAGTCCATTCCACGATGGCATGGTGGGACTGTTTTAACGCCATGCGGCACCAGTCCACGCGCTTGTCCTCACGTCTCCTCTCCTCCTCTCTCTTCTCCTCATCTCTATATATCATAGTAATATATATATATATATAGTTATAGAATATATAATACTATATATAAACGTAGTATAATATATAATATATATAACTGATGTATGTTGGTTATGGAATTCTTCGGCATTTTGCCTACCTGGTCAAAATGTCTGTTAGCCGGAGCGGTCGTTTCTGCTCCGCGCGCTTAGCGGGGGTTAAAAAGAGCAATACACCATGATCCCTCTGGCTCAAGGGGGGGGAAGGGGGGGGGAGGGTAAGATTCCATATACGCAAAAGTATCTCGTTGGTAAGTATTTACCTCACGCCATTCCGTGACACGGGTCGGATGTGACACATAGGCTGCAAGTGTGTCGCATCTAGGTGAGGATCGAACTTTGCCTAATTCAGAGAAATAGGACATTCAAAATTGGAGGGTCCTGGATAATAACACTGAAACTGTAATCTAACATATGGCTGAATGTGTTACAGTTCTAGAGGATTTAAGGAGTGTGGGAGTACGACCAATCGCTTATTCATTACTCCCAGGTCCACTCTGGAACGCAAAGTGGCAGTACCTGTGGGTCTATGGACGAAGAAGACTAAATTTGAAAAATTTAATTTCATTTTCCTTAATATACTGGGTGTAAAAAAGAAAACTCTTAAGAAACAACACAGTAAATGTTTAAATACAAAACCTACAAATGAACTGCGATTCCCTGTAACCTCATGCATGAAATACTCCTTGGATGGGTTGGACATGGCCCGTTTAAACCTCATCTATTAATCATAAGTCGGCTCATCAAAAAATCATCTAAGTACCGAGGAGCGAATTGGCTGACCTGAAAGCAATTGTTGATAGTTACCACACCTAGCCGGCACCTCAGAATAGTCGTCATTGAGATTCAGTTCATGACCTGAAAAAAATTTAGACGTCTCGATCACTGTCCCGTGCTCTGAGCTCATAGCCACAAGTTTGCTGTGGCTTAGGAGTTTATTACCTAATTCAAGCGGGTATGCCGACATTCTCTTTCACTAACACCGTTACGCCATTCGCAACTATCGAAGCAGTTCACGCTATATTCAAACGAAATTAACACATGGCGCAATTCTAATATTTTGAGAATTAACTGGTATAGGATCTGACTTCGGCTGAGCGTCACCGAACGGTATCGCCACCTCTTCCTCTCTGCCCCTCTCACCAGCCTATAACCTCAAATACACCACTATCCGTCAGGTCAATAAGAATCTTGTAACGAAACGCATCATCTTAAATCTTAGTGATCGCTACTTTGGGGCGGTGAAAGAGGGGAAATATTTCTCCGTCATGATGACGGATACGACCAGGTCCATAATATCCATTCTATCTCAACCAAAGGGTACCCGCCGTCCATCCGTCCTGTAAATGAAAGGAAGGTTCCACCATGTTTCACATTGGATCTCAAGTAACTTCTAGCAAATATGTTTAAATTACTACCTATGTGTAAAAAGGTTTTAGACTAAGGACTATACATTAGTTGCAATGTAAAGGTAAATTTTGCACCTTTAGTTGGCTAAATTCCTAGGCATTAAAAATTGTGTGCGTGTGGGCATTATCTGAAATGAACTTAATTGTTTATTAAGAACACATTTTATGATGATATTTTTGTGTTAAAGGCATGGCAGTTTTATTGTTTTGCGCAAAAAATTTCTAAGATTTGTTATTTCGCAACGGAGACTTGTTCAGAATAGCTACCGGTTTGTTTTTAAAGGTGAAGTCAAGGGAGGTTACTAATTGGCCTTATTTGGCTAGGGGGGGGGTATCTAGGGGTGGATGCAGGAGGAGGGGGGGGGGGGGGGATACGGAGGGGAGGGAAGAGGGGGGGTACGGATTTAGCCATACTGAAAGGTGAAATTAGCCCATTAGTAATCCGTATTTTAAGTAGGTATTTGTTTCTCCACATTCTATATCTTGAACAGCGCCTCTTGCTGTAATGAGTGCCCCATCTTACAGGGACTGCCCACTCTTAATTTGTTATCGTAATAAAGAGGTTTGGTTTGGTTTGTTTTTTGTTTTTGTTTTGTCGTTTTTTGAGGGGCTGTTAATGGCGATACGTCAAACATCTGAGGAATATCTAATGGCCATCAATATAAAAGTTATTACATATGTAACATATATAGATAATTTCTGAACTTTTTTTTTAGGCATAGTTAGAAATGCGACAGCAAGGCCAGAAGGTATGGAGTGTCTGTGAGAATCAAACTCACTAACTTGGGTCTTGGCTAATTCCAGCTTGCTAACCATTGACACTCACAGGGGTGGGGCAGCTAGTTATTTTATTAAGGCTTTTGGGCTTAGATGCGGCAAGCAAGGAACCGAAGTATGCCGGTGCCCAGTGAGAATCCGAACTGCACTATCAATTGGTCTGCTAATCTATCTTGATAACCATTACACAGCCATGAGCTGAGACGACCACATGAGCTGCGCCCTATTAACTGTAAACAATATAGTATACTTCGGTTATAAAAAATATACACGCTTTTAAGGCATACGCACGTCTCTATTTGGTTTGATTTCTTTGTATTTGTTTTGTTTTAGGCGGTATATATCAAACCTCGGTGGGGGAGGGATCAAATAATTAATTACCGGACAATGAGTGTGGGGAAATAAATTCATTCTTAATAGGCATAATACAATTTTCTTTATAAACCGATGTTTTCTACTTCCATCCAATAATAATAATTTGAGAATAGAATCTAATTGGCTAGGAAAGCGTGTGACAGGGAACTGATGTTAGGGGTAGTTAGAAATTTGGCCGGTTAGTCGAGTTGGGGCCAGACATGGATGGTCGTCTTGTTCCCAAATGAGTATCTTCTCACCGTGCGGTTGAACCCTTTTTAGGGCTTCAGTTTTAAATAAAAGATGAGTATCTGTGTTCATGTATTGAAAGACAAAGCAATGAGTCGCAGACACGGGGACTGAGCCAAAAGAAGTGCCCAGATTAACCAGAGTAAGATCACCCCGCAACCCTCTCTCTCTCATCGTCCCTCATCTGTCATCTCGTCTCTCGTCTCGTCTTCGTCTCTCGTCTCTCTCTCTCATCTCAAAAACATATTATAATTGTGTTGTAGGGTGTGGTTAAAATGTGAAAAATGGGATGAGTTGAATCGATCGGTATGTTTGAAAAAGAGAAATAAAGGAAAGAGAAAGTATTGAATTGATAAAATAGAATTATTTTAATTAATTCACACTTCTACGTGTTTCGGTCAGGAGGTCATTCAACTCAATATTATTTAGTTTTGAAATAAGCAACTGACATGGATTTTCTTTGTGTGCTGAAACATTTCTAGATATTTGTTTTATTATTATTATATTTAATTTCATTTTGTTATGCTGTAAAAAAATAATAATAGATGGAACTGAATGTATACAGCATGGATAGTCTCCTGACCAGAAACAACTTGTAAACTTAAATTAATTGAAAATAATGTCCTATTTTATCCATTCAAGTACCTTTCATTTTTTTTCTTTTAATTTCTCTTTTCAAGCATATATATGATACTATAACTATATATGATATATTATTATATATATATATATTGGATATACTATATATAGACGTCAGTAAGGGGTATACAACAGTACTATTGAAAGCGCATAGCTGGGTAATGAGGTCGCATACATTTCGCCAATGGATTTCGTTTACATAGCGTTCGTTAAATCGAGTGTATGAGCGTATTTTGGTATATCCATGACATGGATCTGGGAGGGCTGCTATCTTATCTGAAATAGCTGGGAATCTGTCTTTTGGTATTCTGTTATCTTTGCCTTGGATTGGGCCCTGGAATTTCTGTTCGACTTTTGGTTTCCTCTGGATAGAATGTTCTTTCTTTGTTTTTTTTTCATTCTGTCTTGATCTGTGGATTTCTGTGTCCCGTGTATTGTACAAATAAATAGAGCATTTCGGAAATTAACTAACCGCATTAGAAGTTGAGATTCCGGTAAACATTTAATAACTAAACGCAAATTCATACAAATTTTTGGCAATTAATTATCCATAAGGAGTTGGTTAACAATGAGAAGCGAAATGATAAAAGTGAATCAAATTTTGACTTTAATTAACTCTCATAAGAGTTTGGTATGCCATTTAAACAATAAAACCAAACACAAATCATCAAATGTGGGGCATTAAATAATCCTAAGGAGTTGTTAAACAATAAAGACAAAACAATAAAAAGAATTAATCACACTGTTGGGCTTTATTGAACTCATAAGAGAATTGGAATGCCATTAAGACAAATAACCCAAACAAACGAATCCACAATTTCAATCAGCATTATAATAAACCATAGGGAGTTGGTAATGCCGTTAAACAAATAAACACATCAATAGAAACAATTTATGGCAATTTCGGGTAATAGATAACGACCATAAGCGAGTTGGTCTGCCGTTACAAATAACTAACAAATGAAATAACTAAAAACCAGGCTTTAAAATCAAAGGTCTTCGGGGTGGCCTAAAAATCGGTATCGAAGACCAGACAGCAGTAGGGAGTCTATCCCCTTTTTCACTAGGGCTGCTAGATCCGCAGGAGATTGTTTTTGGAGTCACTGAGGTGGAGGGCACCACACCCAACCATACCGCTCCTCACAGTTTTACCACAGAAGAGTCTCTTGTGCTACTCAAATACGCTGAGTTGGCCATGAGCGAGGGGCGCGGTATCGAACCGAGAACCTTGTGGTTCCCTAGTCAGAGGACTCTCGAAAACAAAAATCTACCCACTGAGCTAAGCCGCTGCCGCACTATTGGTTAATTTTAAAGAATCACTTGGTGCTGCGTGCGCTGTTTAACGACCAACTGGCCGTCGCGGCTATTTTATTTCATGTTTACGCGGAGAAAGAGATTTCTACTCAACCCTTTAGTCCTCTTCTTCTCTCGATCGAATTTGGCTTCCGCACTGTGAGTGGGCGCACTTGCAGAAGTTATGTTTCAAACTAATAGAGAATTTGGGCACTAGCTGTTTTATCCAGCATAACAAGCGGCGGGATTCCTTGGCATGTAGGAACAAGATGCGTAGAAGAGTAGACCGAGAGATACAGGATAGATGAGGAGGATGATGATGGTAATCGTGATTAGGTGGTGCCGGGCTCCATTGCGGCGCCATATTATTGGTGATGGAGGATTCCATACTCCAAATAGCTGAAATTGCATCATTTCGCCTCATCCACGGATGATCTGAATTCGAGGAGGGCTGAGGCTTCGTGAAAGAGTCGAACGCGTCCACAGTTGAGCTGAAAACATGGTCATTTCGCAGAACTATTCGTAGACCCCTGGGCAGGGCCTCAGGGCAAGCGGTATTTCTCCCTTTCACCACCGTACCCTACCCCGCACGCCATGAGCTAGCAAGAATCGCATTTGCAAGAGGTGGGTCTGGAGGAGAAGGGGGAGAGATGGCAGTTGTTTGATCCGTATGAACGGATACACATGATTAAACAACAATATTCGGACGCCAATCTGATCATTCATACAGAGACAAACGTTGTCAAACAAAAATAATGTTTCGTGTCAAAAGATGATCGATTTTTAAGGGGGAGGGGCGTAACAGATAAGGGGGGTAGGATCAGTTTATACCGGAAAAACAACGATGGAAATTCTCTAAAAGGTTTTTGTACTTTTGAAAACCCCGAAATTCTGGTTTAGCTGAGGTCGGGTCAGAAGCACTTTACTTAGGTAATTTGGCATGTGCAGAATTTTACTGGTTCGATACTGGGCTCTCGCCAAGCTCAGCGTAATGAGTAGCCAGAGATATGTAGCGGTAAAGTGAAGGAACTGATTGTAGGTGTTGGCGGCTCGCCCAGTGCGCCACCACACCTGTTCATACCCCAAAACACTCTCCTATGTTCTAGTGCTAGTGAAAAATGTGATAGATTCCCCGATGATGGCTGATACCATTCTGGCGGAATTTAGGCGCAGCCCCTACGACGACTTTACTTATGCGAATAATAGCAGCTCTTGTAGAAATTAGTGAAACAAAAGCGAATTATTGCCTTAATTATATATCGTGATTTCTCCTGTAAGGTACACCAGGTGTTTCAGTCATGGCGATTATTAAAAGCGATAGACTGTCTGACTCGATAGCCGACGTTGATCCTTAAGCTTTTGCATTCTCATGCTAACACGCGATTTTTTTAGTTAAAAACTTTTCAGTGCAATTTACATATGAGGGTTAGCATTTCAGGCGCTCTCCCCACCCCGCGCGCGATTATGTTACAATAATAGGTCACTACACTGGCATTGTGAGGTTCCATTTTAATATCATTAAAAAAGATTGTTTTGTGATAGTGGTGTTATATCTAGTGTCATAGTCCGAGCGTGGTATATATGGACTATACATTATGTTGGTTATTTCTTAGTTGAAGTAACATTGAGTGACCCAGAAAAAACAGAACCCAAATTATTTATTTTTCGCTGCATTAAACTATACCCTAACCCAACCGCCAACGCTAACCCTAAAACGCCTAACCTAACCCTTGTTGGACTTAAACGTTTTGTATGTTTTTTAAAAATTAAGATTTAATCAGTTTTAATTACAAAATCTTTGGGTCCGTGTTTTTGTGGGTCATCAAATGTAATATTAATGTTACTGTAACTAGGGGGTTTGGTTAGGGTTAGGGTTCAGGGTTAGGGGTTTAGGGTTTAGCTAATTAATGGGAAAATAAATAATTTGGGTTCTGTTTTAATCTGAGTCACCCTGTAATATTAATGTTACTCAACTAGGGAGGTGGTTAGGGTAGGGTTACGGGTTTATGTTTAGTTTAATGGAGAAATAATAATTGTGGGTGTCTGTTTTTTTTCTGGGTCAACCCTGTAATATGCATGTACTCAATCTAGGAAAATAGCCAAATAATTTTAGAATTGAGATTGAAGAAGATAAGGCAGCATTTTTGGCATTTTAATTATTTTTTATTGTTTTACTTTTAAGGAATGTGTAAATAATTCATCACGTGCAACAAAAAATGTAACCTCTATGGGGGAGGTACTGGCGACAGAAGTTAGCACAGTCGGTAATTAAAAAGGCAAATTGAATAGAGATTTTGTACAGTGATCGACAGTTCGGCATCTCACAATGTCTGCTAAGCCACTCCAGCTATAAGGTAAAATAGGGTTGACTGGATTCATTTCACGCTTGTTAAGCGGTCACCAGTCTAGGATGAAGGAAACTGTTAATTCCAGAACTAAAACTAAGTAAAGGTAGACGAGGTGACCTATGGTGTGTTATCAGCCGGACAGGGCGAGGAAGTATATCCTCTTTCGACCAGTGCTGAGACTAGGGAGATTGTGTTCTGGGCGTCTTAAATTGAGCACCCACACCGTACCCATCAGCTCCAAACTTTACCACACAAATGCTTACTTGCTAGCTATTGGCAGAGGGCCGGTGATTGGGAACCCAGAACCTTGCGGTTCTGAGTCGGATGCTCTACTCCGACTGAGGGCTAAAGCCGAGGAGTGATAAGTCGTGACTTCTTATGAAAAAACACTTGATATTTGAAAAGGATATTTATTATTATCAACCTGAGAAATCTTCTGAAAAAAGGTTTTTTTGTTTAAAAAAAAAAAGATTTTGGATAAATTGGAGGATATTTTTCATTTTAATTTCGATTTTTGGTTGGCCCTAAAATGGCGGTGTTTTATGTTAAACTAGCAGCCGGGCTAAACCAAAATGGGCGTCGCCTGGGTAGGGAATTTTTTAAAGTTAGTCCCAAGCAGAAATCATTATTGACTGAATTGTGATTTGAATCCTCGTGGATGCCCCATTTAAATCCTAATGTAAAAAAATAGACCCTTGGCATTGATCGCAGGTTACTCTGAAAAGAATGTTAATATCTACTATCGTTAAAAAATATTAAATGAAAAAATCCACTGCTGTCATCATTTAAATAATTTTATTTTTTAAATATATCTTCACGGAATATAAATCGAAATCTCTATTATTTTTGTTAAAAACCAAGCCCTGATGATATCTAATGGTATATATATTTACTTTTTCGTTAATTGTTTTAATTTCGAAGTTACGTCGCGGACATACATATATACACAAACATCCGCTTTATATATGTATAGATAGATTAGGAGTGTTTAGTGTCTAATTTTATTTTAAAAAGATCGCTTTTGACATTATTGTTATATTAGTCATATCAACGTGGTCGTTTTGTCTATTATATGATTTTAGGCAATTGAATACTGAAGAAAACAAAGTAAAGACTTTAGGTATTTTATGTTTAATATCACGTGGCAAAGAAATTTCTGACAATGAGAACGCGTCCTGTGGAGAGGCTCCATCAAATAAGGCATAGTTACTTTGAAACCAATTTTATAGGAAATACTTGTGGTTTGGTTTCTTTGTTTAAATGTTCATATCAACCTCGGGGAAGGATAGAGGAAATAAAGGGTAGATGAGAGGTAAGATAGATAAAATAAGGGAAAAGTGTGACAAAGAAGAAGAAGAAGGAAGAAGGAAGAAGAAGAATGAGGTAGAACGTAAAAGAAAGATAAACATGAAGTGTAGGGGACGAAAAGAAATAAGAAGGAAGGATAAATCTATATCGTATCTATATCTATAAGCGCATATATAAAAACAGATTAACGACAAAGTAAATATAGTACAGCATTAATATTGACCAGGGGCTTGTTTTTTAGGCAAAAATAATGAGAATGGGTTTAAAAATCTGAAGGCACCAAACAGAATAAACAAAACAAATTTCTTCTGTATAAAATAACCCAAAATTGAGTTGACATACCCGTAAAATCCATAACAAACCAACCCAATTGGCAATATCTTTTAAAAATCTGCACAAAACAACGAAAAATATGACCTTTTAAATATTCGCTTGCCCGGCTAACAAAGTCAAATTCCATACACTGCGAAACTTCAAAATCAAACAAAGTCTTTTTTAGCAAAATGTCAACTATGTTGGAATATTATGAAACAATTCAGAGGGTGGTCCCAATTTTTTTTCGGTCGTGAAGTATCGCAATATCAATATTCATCAAAGTTATTGTACAACAAAGTTCTGAAATTAAGAGAACAAAATTTTAAAGCATTAAAATAACTGCCATAATGGATTGATATACGCGTTAAACGATAGAACCAAAAAATACCTGGGCCCTGTATCCAAATACTAAATCCCTAGGGGTTGAGTTAGGTAACTATTCTTTAATTGTATTGTTCCGTCCATGTAAACATTACAGTGTTCAAGGGTACAGAACGGCCTCACTAATCATGCGCGTTAATGACACGTGACTAAGAAAGGTTAATCATATATGATGTGAGACAGCGGTAAGCGTAGCAAAGACAGAAGCAGGTCAGAAGGAAAGCGAGGGAATTTCTACTATGTCGGTCCGATCTGTCTGTCGCTTTTCGCGAAATAGAGCTGTCGTAAACTTCCTTTTTATTGGCTGCTGGGAAGTGTCGTAAAACAGATTAAGGTTCCTGGAGACTTCAGCTATCATAACAATGAAAATTTCTTTGATTCGATCAAACGGGTTTCAGGGTGCGCAGGAAGCCGAACTGGGTCGAATTATAAAGATCACCATTTGCCGAGCGAAAAAGTGAACCGATTGGGATTGGGGGTGGGTGGGGGGGGGGTGTAACCAATATATATGGGGAAGTATTAGCAAGTCTGGGTACTCATCCGCCGTTAGGTTGGTTGGTTGTTGGTTGGTTGTTTTGTTTAATAACACGTCAACGACTTGTGGGTTATTTCATGCCAATATGATATATATATGATATATATAGTATATATATAGGTATATATTATATTCTTCATCTTAACCCCGATCCTTCTTAATCAAATATAATTAGGCTTTTTGGCTTTTTAAAACGATTTACCGATGAGGTGTTTCTTTTGAAAATATACCGATCAAGAATTTAAAAAATAAGTTAGAATCCGCTAGTGTATTAAAGTATAATATAATATATTTATATATATTATAATATATATATATATGTGTGTGTGTGTTGTGTGTGTGTGTGGTGGAGAAAGAGTAACAGACAGCAGATCAGAGTGAGTAGAGTAGGGAGATAGATAGATAGATAGACTAGAATAGATTTAATTTATTTTTTATAATGCTTTGTATAGTGTAAGAGTATATATACACAAATCTTTGTATGTACGTTATCAGTTACATCAATTTTGTTGAATCCTATCATAAGTAAAAATTTTGATACGCGCTCTGGCATACACATGCACATACACATACACATGCACACACACACGACAGCACACACATCGACAGCACACACACACACACACGGCACCGCACATGTAGTAATCTGCGTGTATGCGAGCATATGACGAGTGTAATCCCAAAGTAAGTGTCTTCAACCGCTGTTGACATAACGGGAAACTGTTTCGTGCGGCTATTGGGGCAACACTAATTGTGTTTATATTGGTGCATAGCGCTTGTCGCCTTCGCATCCCGGCTCAGTATAGACTTGCAGTCGTTTCTGATGTGAACAAGTGTGATGTTGCGTAAGCATTTCTAAAATTATTTCTAGGTTTTCAGTTTGTTTAGTATCTATTATTTACCCCTAACATATTTGTATATGTTGGCTGGAAATTTGAAAATATCTGTTTATTATCTATTAATAATGGACGATTCTGCCTTCGGTTTTTGTCTGTAACAAAAACGACGTCACTGTGATTACGGTTACAATACCAACCTAAAACGTCAATACGTAGAATTAGTACATTCAAAAAATTTGAGCATGTAATGTTAGTACATGTCCTCATTGGGTTTAACAAGGTTTTAATAAATACACTACCTGGTAATTATCTATCATATTTAGTTTGTTTTTATTTTAATATAATATTTAAAGTTATCAGAACTAAGTTTTCCAGATCAAGTTTTTGAATATTTTTATACTGCTTTAGATAATTTATTTTTTTTTTTTTTTTTACTCCACTTAATAAGTGTGAGTGATTTTACTTTACTTATGATACAAACTCTCTGGATATTAATTTTGCAACTCTCATCGCCGCTCGGGGGCAGGTATTTATTTTACGTCGCCCAAGGGCGTTCTTTTTATTTTGGGCTAGTGTGTTATAAATTCGGAATTCTTTGTAAGTTGACTCGGCGAAACGTACATAATATGCTCATGGTTGATCGTTGGGTCTGTTAGTGTGTATAATTCCCATTCCCGCGAGAACATGACAAGGGGAATTAAAAAATAAGTAAAATGGGGAAATACGATCTCTATGGGGTTGTCTTTGAGATACTTTCGAAGTTGAACAATTCATATTTGTGTGGTATTGTATTGAGAGAAAATGGAATCATATGTTATGTTGCCTTGTTAAGCTGTATGAGAGTAGTATTATTCAAGTAGAGAGACGAGAAATGTTGTTGTGGCTGGAAAACTATAGAAAATGTTAATTATCGAATATTGTACTCAGGTTTGGGCTTCTCCAGTGTCCTAGACATGGAAGTGAGATGTTGTTTGAGTGTTCGGAGGGCATACAAAGAAAGGTGGATAAAATAAAAAGAATAAGATATTACAGTTACAGGGAAAGATTGGATAAAGTTAAAGGATTAACTAACTTTAGCCAGAAAATGAAAGAATGAGATGTGATCATAAATTGAAACTTTCAAAATGATAGAAGTGGATGTTCTAATCATGGTAGAGCATTTCTCATCTTTAGATATTTCTGCCTCGAATGGAAATTTATTGTCAGGGTAATAAATATGATTTCAACAATTTAAGTCATATTAACCAATGTTTCTTGTTTTGTTTTGATTTTTTCTTTTTTTTTTTTTTTCTTTTTTTTGTTTGTTTTTTTTTTTTTTTCAACCCATTTGTTTTTGTATTTTATTGTTTATTTTTATTTTTTATGTTTATTTTTTTATAATTTATTTTTTTTGTTAATGGCTTTTCAAACAAATCAGCTATCAAAAAACAACTCTGAGCAATTTTTTGTAAAAAGATGTTAAAATGATAAGCAAAAAAATTTAAGTTATTAACGCACCCGATTGTTTTTTTTTTTGTTTTTTTGTTTTTTTGGGGGGTTTGGGGGGTTATAAATTTAATTTTTTGTTATTTATTTTATTGTTTTATTTTTTTTTATAATCTGCGAATATATTTGAATTGGGTAAAGATTAGATTGAGTAACAAATATCTAAGGGAAGAGAATTTTGGGGAAGTGATGTAAAAATAAGAAAATGAGGATTAAAAGACAAAAAAGGAAATTTAAATGGGTATGCAGGAAAATCTGGAAATGGATTAAAGATAGAACAAGAAATAAATAGTTGAAAGACTAATCTAACTAAAAAGGCGAAGGTGATCAAAAATTAGTTGTTAATGCTTTTCAATCGGACAGATAAAAAAAAACAGCATTAAGTGTAAAATGTTAAGAAATGAATAAAAAATAATGTACGTAAGTTTGTTTGGGAACTACTGTATGAATTACATAATCAGGAATTTGTTCTGTATATAGAAGGCTATAAACATGTTGGGACTCTACGAAAACGATGAGAAGAAAAATGTAGATGGTAACTATATAAGGATTCTGAGTGCTGTCTTGAAAAAATCTTGGGATTAGCACCTCACAAAAATCAGGCTGTATAGGTCCAGCTTGCCCCTATTACACAAACGCATCCGTGTAAGACAACAAAATATACTGGAGCACTGGCTGGAAGAAGGCAAGTGGCGAACTCAGTTGATGGGATTGAAGGAAGGGAAAGATAAAGACAGGCTTTGAAAAGGGGAAATAGAGAAAAAGAAATGTAGGGTGCCTATAGCAATCATATGGGCTTATACATTAGTTCTAGTTGATGATGGAAGAAAGGAAGAATAAGTTGTTAAGAGAGGAAGATGGAAATAGAGAGAGAAAAAATGTGGTGAGGCTATATGTAGGGCATCATTTATGCTTATCATGCTGGCTCTAGGATGATTGGATGTAAGAAAGGAAAAATAAAGAAGTGCGATAAAACAGAGTAGAGAAAATTAGAGAGAGAAAGAAATGAAAAATAACGCTAGTGGCATAATTATGCTTATCATCTGCTCTAGTTGATGGATGGAAGAGAGGAAAGAAGAAAGAAAGTGGAATAAAACAGAATAAGAAGAGGGAAATAGAGAGACAGGAAAAGAAATGAAAAAAAAAAAAAAAATAAATAGCGCCCCTAATTAAAAACAGATCATATGCTTGATCATGCTTGCTCTAGTTGATGAACGGAAAGGAGGAAAGAGAAGGAAGTGGATAAAAAAGAGAGAAAATAGAGGATGAAAGAAATGACAAATACGCTATCATCATAGTGGCTTATCCATCTGCTCTAGTTGATGGACGGGAAAGAAGGAAAGGAAGAAGAAAGTGGATAAAGAGAAGATGAGAAAATAGAGAGAGAAAGAAAGTGAACAATACGCTATACCATCATAATGCTGTTCATCTGCTCTAGTTGATAGAACTGAAGGAAGGAAAGAAGAAAGGAAAGTGGATAACAGAGAAGAGTAGAAAATAGAGAAGAGAAGAAATGAACATAAACGCTAATAAGATCATATTGGCTTATCATGCTGCTCTAAGTTGAGAACGGAAAGAAGGAAAAAGAAGAAAGAAAGTGAATAAAAAGAGAAGAGGGAAAAATATAATAGGAGAGAAAGAATTGAAAAATATCGCTATACATCATCATGCTTATCATCTGGCTTGGCTCATAGTTGATGGACGGAAAGAAGGAAAGAAGAAAGAAAGAGGATAAGAGAAGAGGGAAAAATATATAGAAAGAGAAAGAAAATGAAAAATACGCTGATAATGCATCCATATGCATCATCGCATGCTGCTCTAGTGATGGAACGGAAAAGGAAGGAAAGAAGAAAAGAAATGGATTAAAGGAGAAGAAGGGAAAATATATAGAGAGAAAAGAAAATGAAAAATACGCTATTACATCATATGCTTATCATCGTTCTGCTCTAAGTTGTGAACGGAAGGAAGGAAAGAAGGAAAGAAAGGGATAAAGAGAAGTAGGGAAAATTATAGGAGGAGGAAAGAAATGAAAAATACGCCTATATCACATAATATGCTTATCATCTGCTCTGTTGATGAACGGAAGGAGGAAAGAATGAAAGAAGAGGATAGAAGAGAAGAGGGAAAAATATATAGAGAGAAAAGAATGAAAAATACGGTGCTATACATCATAGTGGACTTATCATCTGCTCTAGGGTTGATGAAACGGAGAAGGAGGAAGAAAGAAAGTGATAAAGAGAAGAGTTGGAAAATATATAAGGAAAGAAATGAAAAAATGACGCTATATGTTGGCAGTCAATATGGCTTATCAGTTCTGCTCTAGGTTGATGACGCGGAAGGAGAGGAAAGAAATGAAAGAAAGGTGGATAAAGAGGAAGAGCAGAAAAATGAGAGAGAAGAAATGAAAATCGCTATAACATCTATGTGCTTATCATGCTGGGCTCTAGGTTGATGGATCGAAAGAAGGAAAAGGGAAAGGAGGAGAAAGTGATAAGAGAAGAGAGAAAATAGAAGAGAAAGAGAATGCACGAAATGAGCGCTATACATGCTTCATGCTTATACATCGTGCTCTAGTTGATGGACGGAAAGAGGATAAGAAGAAAGAGAAGTGGATATAGAGAAGAGAGAAATAGAGAGCAGTAAAGAGAATGACGTGACATACGCTAGTATGCATCCAAATATGGCTTAATCATCTGCTCTAGTTGATGGACGGAAAAGAAGAAATGAAGAAAGAAAGTGGATAAAGGAAGAGAGAAATAGAGAGAGAAAGAAATGACAAATAGGCGGCTATACATGCAATATGCTTATCATCTGCTCTAGTTGATGGACGGAAGAAACGACAAGAAGAATAGAAGTGGATAAAGATGAGAGGTAGAAAATAGAGAGAGAAGGTAAGCTGACAAATAGAGCCGCTATAGCATCGGAGTATTGACGTATTCATCTCTCTAGTTGAGTGAACGGAAGGAAGGAAAGAAGAGAAAGTGGATAAAGAGAAAGAGGGAAAATATATAGATGAGAAAGGAAATGGGTTGCGAATACGCTAGTAGCATCATACTGGCTTATGCATCTTGCTCCTAGTTGATGAAACGGAAGGAAGGAAAGAGAAAGAAAGAGGATAAAGAGAAGGAGGGTAAAATATATGTAGAGGAAAGAAAATGAAAAATAAAAATACGCTATACATCAATATGCTTATCATCTGCTCAATGATAAGAACGGCTCCCCTTCTTTCGGGTGGCTGGTATTCGGTCATGGTCAGTTGCTATCTAGGTTCCGACGTCAGGTACCTGATGAGTAGTGTGACGGGGTAGGTTGATGAAGCGGAAGGAAGTGAAAGAAGAAAGAAATGGATCAGAGAGAGAAGAGAAAATAGGAGAGGAAAAGAAATGACAAAATACGCTATACATCCATATGCTTATATCATCTGCTGCCTAAGTTGATGGACGGAAAAAAGAAGGGAAAGAAGAAAAGAAAGTGGATAAAGAAGGAAAGAGTAGAAAATAGAGAGAGAAAGAATGACAAATACGCTATAAGGCATGCAATGATGCTGTTATCGGTATCTGGCTCTAGTATGACTGAACGGATAAGGAAGGAAAGTAAGAAAGAAAGTGGATAAAGAGATAAGGTAGGGAAATATCAGAGAGAGAAAAGTAATGAAAAATTACGCTAGTATCATCATCATTGCTTATGCAATCTGCTCTAGTCTGATTGAAGCGTGAAGGAAGGGAAAAGAAGAAAGAGAAAGAGGATAAAGCAGTAGAGGGAAAATTATATAGAGAGAAAGAAATGAAAAATACTGCTATGAAGCATCATAAGTGGCTTCGTTAGGATTTCTCTTTATCAGAAGCCCTGTGTCATTGTTAGTTTTTTTAGGTAATAACACAAGACTTCGATTTACTTTGATCTTCCTTTTTTTGTAAATCCCCAAACCAGACATCTGCGCAGGTGAGACTTACATCCTACGAGCTCGGCTCCTACCTTCTAAACTGACTGACTTACTTACTATCCTTAACCGGAAGACAGGTCTTCTATGCCTTCCGGTTCTCACGATTTATCCCCGGAAGGCAAGGTGAGAGTGAGGTCAAGCGCCGTCACTCACTCTCAAGGCCATCAGCTGCACTAATCGCCATTATATTTCTATACTACCTTATATAAGTATTAGGGATCTAATAATTATGTAACAATATTGAGCTGTTAAATTATTTTTTTTGTGATTGGTTGATTTATGGCATGTCAAGGTTTGGCTTATTTAAAGCGCGAAATCAGTGAGCTGGTGGTCTTTGATTGGAGTCTGAGTGACAGCAATTCTCCCTCAAGTCTCCAGGACTTCTGAGTATTCAAGTCGATTTTCGCAATGCTGTTGTTTGGGTGGTCTCCATTCTTCCTATGATTTCCTTTTCCTCCAGTCCTTTTTTCAAAAATATTTCGAGACCGTTCCAAGGGCCCCAACAACAATTAGATTCACCTTCACTCTCATGTTCCCCCAATTTCCAATTCTCTGGAATGGTCCAAGTATTTGTCCAAGTATTTTCACTTACTTTCATTTTCACTTTCATTTTCATTTTTCATTTCACTTACTTTCATTTTCATTTTTCATTTTCATTTTTCATTTTTTTTCATTTCACTTACTTTCATTTTCATTTTTCAACAGAAAAATCCACTAGATGTTAAGTTCTTTCTTTTTTATTCAGTTAACACAATGTATGATCTTGTGATCAGGATTATCCGTTTGTATTGCTAAATCCCAGATTATTTGTCTCATTCTCTAGACGGATTCTGGTTATGCATATACCGTTTGGTAGTATGGTCAAATTCTAATAGTTTGATCTTCCCGAGATTCTCCATATTTAAACCTTCTGTCACATCCTACCGTGTGTGAATGGTTGGTAAATATGTACTCTTTGTATCTCTTGTAGTTTTCTTTGAAATATTTCAGAGGATCTCTTTTTGGATTACCTCTAAGAATGATTGATCGAATAATTTATTCTAATATTTAAACCTGTCGGTTTATTTTATGCCCTAGATGTTAGGGAATTGCATACATTGTTGGTTTGTTTTGTTTTTACGGCATATCAACATCGTGGTCATTTAATGCCGATAAAATTTTGAAATAAATCAATTCTTAATGGATAATACAATTTTTGATTAACACATTTTTCTATTTAACACATAGATGGTACCCTAACAGGTACTACCACTCCAGGTCAGAGTGGAACGGAGCAATGGTGATGAAGGGTGCTTCACATTCCACAAACCTCCAAAACTGGAACTCCACCATCAGACAGAGTTTAACGTCATTCCCAGGACATGTAGACCCGCAGCCACCGCCTTCTAGCACCCATATGATAAAAAGGGGTTGGGGCTTGACATAAGGGCAATAAGGTTGGAAAATCATATAGGTGCTAGGGCTTGAGGTGACAGCCGATTGATCGGAGGGGGCCTCTCCGACCGACCGTCTAGCCCAAGATAGGGCCAAAGTGGAGTATTGCCTGTCATGAACTGCTCATCCACCTGGGCTCTATCCTTAAGTATCACAGGTCGCCACCCACGGCCAACAGGTGGCCCCATTGGGGGAGTCTTACCCCTCTGCAGAGGTGCAGTCGGTGCATTCTAACGCCACAGGCGACAGGGCGGCTAGATGTTAGGGAATTGAATACATTGTGTATTTATATTTCATTAGTAGTTGTTTGTAAGAGGTATTTTGCACACGGATATCAAGTATTTCTATGGAATCAAAATAATTTGAAAACAGATCTATTTGGCTAATAGATGGCACACTTACAAGTGCTTCCAATCAGTGGGAACCTGATGATAATGGCAATGAAGGGGTACGCGTCAGTTCCTAACGCTCCAGAATTAGAGGACAGATCTGAAGTTAATTGTCTGTCTTAATAAGTTTGGTTGTTTGGTTAATTGACATATAAACCCTTGGGATTATTTAAAGTCAAATCGTTATTATATATATATATATATATATATATATATATATATATATATATATATATATATAAAAAGGATATGAAAACACGCAATGCTACTAAAATGAAAATATTTTATATCATATTTCCATTGTGTGTTTTCATATCCTTTTATCTAAACTTATACCGTCGGATTCATTTCCATACTCTTAACTTATATATATATATATATATATATATATATATATATATATATATATATATATTATATATATAGCCATTCAAAAATTGGTCTGTTCAGCCACTCACGCAGTTGCAGATAAAGAAAGAAATGGACACTACCCCATCGTATTTAGTAGACGGAAGGATCCCAACACACACACACACACACACACACACACACATATATATATATATATATATATATATATATAATATATGTATGTATGTATGTATGTATAATTTTTCTAGCATAATCAGCTGATTGATCGGATTGGGCCTCTCTGACCACCATCCAGGCTATGTAAGTGCCGAAGTGGAATGTTGCATGTTACAGGCCAACCTAGTAACCGGATTACAGATAGTCTAGCCACCCACAATCAGGCGTTACGGATCGCCACACACAGCCAACAAGTGCCAGCATTGGAGTGGTCTTACTCATCTGGAGAGGTGAAATCGGTGTATTCTACTAATACAGCCGACAAGGACCGTGTTTGCCTTTTGATTTTTTCTGAAGTAGTCTCTGATTCTTAAGGCTGTTCATGTTTTCTGACATCACCAATATCAGGGTGGGGCTTCTCTCTCGACTAAAATTTGGGCAATTCAATACAAATACCCCAACATTCTTTGATTGGGTTTTTAGATCTACCGCAACATCATTATTTTTTTCTTCCTTCTCTCTCGACGAAGATACGCGGAAGAGTGAAAAATTATCCATACATTCGACATAAACATGCGATCTTGGCACTGTTGTGGTATTGTGATCGAAGTTTGAGGTTAATCGCACCATTTTGATTGCTGTCTTTACAGTGTAAACATGGCAGCTCCACTAACAGTATGCACCAAGGAAATTACCCGATTTCTCTGGTTGGAAGAAGTGTTAAAAGCTGAAATTCATCGGAGGTTTTTAACACAATACAGGGACAGTGAATTACCGATTAGAAGTGTGTATGAGTGTATAGAGAAAGTTAAAAGTAGTCCGACAAGAGTAACTAACGATGAGGTAACAGAACGCCGTCAACCTCCACCACTGATGAGAAGATTAAGCAAGCTCGAGAGATGGTATGGCAAACCGGCACCTTATAATCAATGAGGTAGCTTGTTCTGTGCAGATTAGTCATGGTTTTACACATCAAATGATCTACGATGAGCTCAACTTCCATAAAACAAGAGTGCTGATAATTTTGGAATCTCCTTTGTAGATATATATACTGTAAGAAAAATAAAATAGTTCAACTCTGATGACCCAGGTGGATCAAGCCGACGATTCGGGGTTGCAAAAAGAATATTCTTCTGCAACCCACTCCTGCCTGGGGTCTGGTAACACTGGTGTAGAAACTTCTGCAACCGTTGCTGAATCAATGGGAGCAAAGATAGTTTGTCTTGAAGGACCACACTCACCTAAGCCATTAACTATTCTAGGGTGAAACACTCGGCACTTTGCTTGATCAGCGGAAGCACAGAGTTAAGTGGTTGCTGAAAGGGGAGCAAAGCTAGTAGTTGGTCTCAAAGGACCATTATCACTTGATCAGCGGTAGCACAGAAGTAACTAGCCGTAGTAATATCAGTAAGTAGTAGAAGTCGTTGGACGGGTAGGAAAACCTATTTTATAGGCGTTGGTAAACCTCCTCACCCCTCCAACTTCCGACAGTAAACTATATGAACTAATCCATTTCTGGTCTCGTGTTTTAGTCACAAGCGCCAGAATCTCCCTCGACCGAACCAGTAGCTCCAACCGGTAAGTCACCAGTCCTTCTACCCCCTTTTTTTACAATACAACTAATTCATACGTTTTTATTTTGTGTTTAATAGTTGCAGCTCATCAAAAATCAACAGAACGATGTCACGACGCATGCTGATGTTTATTGCCTGGGGGGCAACGAAACCCAAGTAACCGGTCGCTAAGCGAGGTAACTTTTTTCACCCTCAAATCGGCGATGCAACTCGGAAACGACAATAGCCAGGAGCGATGAACATTAATGTACCACGGTATAAACATTTGAATATTCAAATATAAATATTTGAATAATTTTATTCTTTAATGCTTTAAATATTCAAGTAAAATAGCAAGCTGGTTAATTATATTATCTCTCTGTCTCAAGGCCTGTCTCATCATGGTGTAATGGTTAGCAAGCTAGTTTTGCAGAACCATTACAAATGAATAGCGGGTTCAATACACGCTGGATGCCACATACTTGCGATCTTGTGTCAAGTCCTACCTGTGGCGAACGTGTAGAATATAAAGGAAAATCATCCCATCATAGTGTAATGGTTAACAAGCTAGAGTCGCAGAACCATTACTATTATAAAATGAATTAGATCTTCGCTGGATGACAATACTTGCGACATTGTGTCACATCCTAAAACATTCAAAAATTATTATTAGTTACTTGAAACTATAAAACAATGTGCATATAAATCATTATTATTAGATATAAATATTTACAGTTATTTGGTTAACTACTAATGCTACTATAGTGTATACTAGTTGAATAATATATATATATATATATATATATATATATATATATATATATAAGAAAGTTTGGTATTCACGTGTCAGAAAATAGATGTCACTCAGATTCGGAATCTTGCATACAGATTATTATGCTTATAACTAAGAAACACACAAATTTTTACTAATTTATGGATATAATTCAATGATTAAAAAAATTAAAAAATACCGTATACAGACTTTCATCTCCACTCCACTACCGTCGACACGTGTCGAGTTTTTAACTTTCAAAACAGAATGATCAAAAACTACTGTTAACAGGCCCTTCAAACCCCAGTCCCCGTCGGCACCTTTGAACTGGCGTCAAGTCTGGGTTGACCAACGCCATATGTTACCAAGATGTCTCGCCAAGACTCTTACTGTAAAAAAGAAGAAAGATTTTAAAAATAAACAAAACTACTGTTAAAAGACACTTCCACCCTAACCCTCGTCGGCACATGTTTTGAACTTGCCATTAAAACAAAAACCTCATTGTATAAAAAGAAAGATGATTAGCACATGATTTTAGGAAAATTATTTTATTTTACTAATATGTATTTTTATTAGGTATCAACAATTCAAGCGCCAATTATTAGTATTAGATCGAAATATTTGAAACTATAGAACCGTGTGCAAATTATTTGTATTAGATAGGAATATTTGATCATATAACTGTGGGCTAAAAATCCTTAAGAAACGACTACACAAAAATATTGATATAAATGTACAATGAACGCAATTCCCTAACCATAAACTTAAATTTTACTCTATAAATTTATGTCTCTAAGCAATTCCCAATACATTTAGCAACGGATATCTCTAGACCACCTTGGATTTCACATAGTGCCTAACCCATTGGGAAAGGTATAAATCCAACTATCCTCCCCCCAGATATGGGTAAATACTTGGGCGGATTTGGCTCTTAAACCCTGTATAGACACCCAGTCTAAGAGAGGGAAAACTCCGAATTCAAACCTGAAATTGACATTCTGTCACATCCTTCTCGGGCGGAAGTTTATATATATATATATATATATATATATATATATATATATATATATATATATATATATAGTATGAACTAATTAAGATGTCTTATAGAATTAAAATCTTAATTCATCAATTCGAATACTTGCTTTCTGGGGGAGGGTGGCTTGGTTGGTTTTGTTTTACGGCATATAAAATCTTTTGGGGTCATTTAATTCCGAATCAAGTCATTATGATATATGTTGTTTAGTGTACCTGCTGTTGTTTAAGTGGTAATCCAACTAAATAAATTACCATCAAGTCAAGCTGAAAGCACCGGTTCCCGGTAGATCACTGACGTTAAGTAAAGATGAGCCTGTTCAATACTTAATTGGGTGACCACTTAAGCAACACCAGGTACTGTAAGCATCATAAGTAGTTTTTTTTATCAGAATAACATGATTCAGCATTAAAAGACCCGAATAGAGGGTTGATAGGGCTTGTTTAGCTCAGTCGGTAGAGCATTCGACTCGGAACCACATGGTTCTGGGTTCAATACCAGCCCTCACCATCTCAGAGTATGAGGAGAACGGATCTATGCGATAAAGTAGGGAGTGATGGTAGGTGTGGCGTTCCATCTCAGATTCAAAAATAATCTCCCTTGTCTAGCGCTAGCGAAAAGAGGATAGACTTCCTCGCTGTCCAGCTGATACCGATAATAGGCTACTCAGGTCTACTTTACTTACGTACTTTTTATAAAACAAAACAACCAAACTAAGTATTGAACGGTGATCTCGCGGGAACCGGTGTTTTCAGCGTGACTTGACCGTAAGTGAGAGTGGGGCCTGTATTACCACATTAACAATTCAAACACCTGTTTTAATCAGGAGAAAAAATAAATCAATCGCGACAACGTAGCTCACTCAGATCAATGCTTCATGACCGTACGTTTCAGTATTGAAATAAAAAAAAAGAAATAAAGAAAGAAAGAAAATGTAAAGAAATGAAAGGAAAGGAAAAAAAACAAAAAAAAAACGCTGAAGCGAGAAATCTCCGTTCTGTTTTATTATTGGTTTTGCTACTAGGCACTGATAATGCAATTATGAACCGAGTTCTGTCTTTGTTCTTTCTCCGCTTCGACCTAGTTGCATTTCTCTAGTAATCTTTTTAATAACCAGTTCTGATTTGATTTTGCTTTGTTCAAAATCTATTTAGCAAGATCGTATCAAATGTTGTGTATTTCGAGAAACACTGTCTCTCCATTTTGATTAGAAAAAAAAAAAAAAAAGACTAAATAAACTCAAAAGAAATAAGAAAAAATAAAATAGAATAAAAAAAAGATAAAACAATTTGAACAACAACAAAACTAAAAGAAAAGAAAAAAGACTAAAAAAAAAAATGAATATCATTGGTTTGCTTGTATTTTGTGAAGCGATCAGGTACACAGGTGAGGTTTTAGTTCGAAATAAAAAAAATAAGAAATAATAAGAAATAAAAAGGTAGAAAATAAGAAATTCAACAACTAAATATAATTTGATTTCTTTCTTAAACAATCGAAGATCTTAGATTTATCCAGAAGTGATATACAGATTTAGAAAATTAGCCGATATTCTTCGAGAAACAACTTTTTCCCCTTACTATATTCTGGAACTAGCACACAAACGTTGCAGCATCTATATCTTACGAAAACTCTTCATTATATTCCCTTGTAACCGTAACCAAGCAAAAAAAAAAAAAAAAAATAAATAAATAAATTAAAAAAAAAAAAATATATATATTTAAAAAATTAAAAAAAAAAAACCCTAACCCCCCCCCCCCCCAAAAAAAAACAGCTCATAAAAGCAAGATCTTTGTTAGAACAATAGAATCTAACTTACAGAAGAGATTAGTTCCCAGTTTAAATTTTAATGGTGATTTTGTGGGGTCTGTCGTCGCGCTGAACCTTTTTTAAAAACCGTAACCTCGCAAAAAAGCACATGAAAGTGCGATTTTTGTTAGAGCATTACCCTGAAGACACTCTGACTTGAAGAATAAATCAATTTCCAATCTAATGCTAGGATTTTCATGATAATTTAGTGGGGTCTTCAACCGCGCTGAACAACCCTTTTTTTTTTTTTTTTAAAAAAAGACCATAACCCACAAAAACAGAACAGGAAAGCGAGATTTTTGTTAGAGTACTACCCTTAACCACTCTAACTTTGAGAATAAATCAGTTTCCAGTTTGAAGTTTGGACTTTATTGGTGATTTCGCGCTGACCATCCTTTTTCAATCACCAAAATTTTCGATACAATACAGATGCCTATGAATACTAACTAGAATCCATCACTCCTTTTCCAGCTAAAGGTTCAATAGTACCACTACTATTCTTCTACAGGATGAATTCGTTATTAAAAACCCTCTAAATCTGATATGACATTAAACAAAGAACCCAAACCTTAACTCCTTCCTAAATAGAATGATCTATATCATGGATGTTCAAATCCTTAATTGCAACTTAGCGCTAATAGAATCCAACAGCTATGGATAAATAGTAGGGCAGACTGGGCTCTTTAACCTAGCAACCGGTGAATTCAAAAACTCCGCTTAAGAAATTGACTGTCACATACGGAGGGTTGGTAAATATATATATATCATGGATCACTATTACAATTGGGACCTAATGGATTTATGGGTCGTCTAGTATATATATATATATATATATATATATATATATAATATTATATATATTATATATATATGTTTGAGGCAGGAGGTTGGCTTTCATGCTGAAAATTATTTTTCAATAATCAAAATTTTCATATAATATAACTAAAATGATGATTAGAATGCATCACTTCTTCCTAAATAGAAGCATCAGTATCATCATGGATTGTTGTTAAAAGGGTAATCAAAGGCATTCAAGGCTCTGAGCACCTCCAACAGGTTGCAATGGTTAGCGAGCCAGGTCCGTAAACCAATGTCAGTGAGCTCAAATTTTACTGGGTACCCCTCTAGCGTTGTATAAATCAGAAGCATATCATATGGTTCTCGAGCTAAGAGAGTTAACCATTATTAGTAAGCTCGATTCTCACTGGGTTCCTCGTATTTCTGACATAGTGTAAACTAAATAAAGTCCGGTAAATGAGGGGACAAGGTATATGGTTTCAGGAGCAAGGATAGCGAAACATTATTAATGAGCTTGATTCTCACTCGGTGCTCAATACTTCTGGCGTTGTTCCAAACCAAATTAAGGTCAGTAAATGTGAGTATGTGTAAAGGTTAACAAGCTAAGATAGTAAACAGTTATTAGCGAATTCACTGGGTGCCCCAAACTTTTGTAATTTACAATCTAGGATACCGAACCATTTTTAGTGAGCAAGATTCTCACTGGGTGCCTCTTACTTCTGACGTTGTATAAACTAAGTCAAGCTTACTAAATGAGGAGGGTGCGTCGTATGGGTAATGGTTAGTGAGCTAGGATTGGAAACAATTGTTAGTGAGTTCGATTCTAACTGGGTGCCCCATACTTTTGGTGTTTTGTAAACTAAACTAAACTAATACTACTAAATGAGATAACGCGTCATATGGATACTGGTTATCGAGCTAGGGCAGGGAAGCATTGTTAATGAGTTGGACTCTCACTGGGTGCCCCATACTTCTGGATAAACTAAACTCATTTTACTAAATGGTGCGTCGTTAAGGACAATGTTTAGAGTTAAGATAGAGAAACATTGTTTATGAATTTGACCCTCACTGGGTGCTCCATTCTTCTGGCATTGTGTAAACTAAAGTAGACTTACTAAATGGGGAAGGCGCGTCGTATGGGAAATTGTTAGCAAGCTAGGATAGAGATCAATTGTTGGTGAGTATGACCCTCACTGGGTGCTCCATACTTCTGGCGTTGTGCTAAACTCAGTAAATTACATGCATTGTATGGGTAATGGCTCTTGAACCGTGTGTTACTGAGTTGGACTTTTTAATAAGAGCCCCATATTTGTGGCCTTGTGTCAAACTCGATTGTGTTAATGACAACGGGTTCAAAGGTCGTCTTCGTAAACACTAACGTTATTGATATTCCCGTTGTCATTGGTAAAAAAAATGGTGAAATGTTCAGTCGTAGACGATATTATTTTCGGGGAATTTTGTTAGCAGCAAATTGGATCAGCGTAATTTGCATTATCAACGTACGCAAAACAAAATGTCTCGGTGGACACAGAAAACAGCGTTACGCTAAATTTCGTTATTGTCACTTATTTTATACATACTTATTGTCCACCAGCATTGATTTGTTTATAACTAATGGGGGAATCTGGGGATAAGAGGGGTTATTCACTATATATATATATATATATATAATATACCAAGCGTGTTGGTAGATCCTTGCGGAGAGAAAAAACCCAGCAGAAAGTTTGATTGTAAAAATATACTACCAAACATCAACCAGGAAGAAAACAAACTTTTGAAAAAAAGAAAGGACCAAGATATTCGTACCAACAAAAAAAATAATCTATTGGTACAGTATTTGGCCAAAAGAAAAAACAATTTATATGTATATATATGTATATAAGATATATATATATTCATATAACCGCTAGGAGAAGCAAATAAGTAAAAAGTGCTCGATACCTAAGTAGAGCCAATAATAAAGATAATCTAATGAGTCAGACGAACCTACTATTAGTTTCGCATAAAGCTCTTCAGGGCTAAAATCTGAGTAAGATTTTAGCCCTGAAGAGCTTTATGCGAAACTAATAGTAGGTTCGTCTGACTCATTAGATTATCTTTATATATATATATATATATATCATTCGAGAACAACACAAGCTGCATTTGTAGATGCCAGTGGAAAAGAAGCTGTGAATCCAGAAAATTTCGCTTCGTCAAGATGACTACAGTATGTACTCAAGTATAAGTCGATCTAGTGTTTGGATTTCCATAACCCCCACACAAGCAGGATGTGACACTAGGTCTATTTTTAAGCGAAATTTAACGTGTTTGAATTCAGAGTTTTCCTTCTCCTAGACCAGAGGCCATACCAAGATTAAAGAGTCCTGTCTGTCCTACTATTTACCCATAACTGAGTGAGAATACTTGGATGCATAGTTTTCACAAGGGTATTAGCATTTGGTATATAAGTTATATACTTAAAAGGGGCCGGGTTAGCTCAGTCGGTAGAGCGTTCGGCTAGAAACCACAAGGTTCCTAGTCCGATACCTAGTCCCCGCCAACTCAGCGTATGAGTAGCACAGGGATCTGTGCGGTAAAGTAAGGAGCTGATGGTAGGTGTGCCGCTCCACCTCAGACGTCAAAAACAATCTCCTTGGTCTAGCGCTATTGAAAAGGGGATAGACTCCCTCGCTGACTGGCTGATACCGACTTTAGGTCGCCCCGACGACTTTACTTACTTTTTTACTTTATATGAATTGAACCTGTCTTTTATGGTCACGGAAAGATGAAAAATATTGAGAAGGAAACTTGGGAGAAGCGAAAGAAAGAATGGAAGAGAGAGAAAGCGAGAGAGAGCGAGAGTTGTGCGTATATGGTATCAAGTGGACACGCGTGGTCTAGTGGTTAGAGTCGTAGGAAATGGACTCGTCTAGGAGAAGGAAAACTCTGAATTCAAACCTGTTGAACTCCGCTTAAGAAATTGACATTGTGTAGCATCCTGCTCGTGTGGAGGGGTTGGTAAATATTTTTTTTTGAGGATATGTGCTTAATTGAAGTCATACCTAATTTTGAAAATTAATTAGTTAATAATTAATGAATTTAGGTGGGCATATATGTTCAAATGTAAGGCTAAACAAATCGAGAAAATGTCAATCCCTGAATGTAAATTTCGACCTATTAGGTCTCATCAGCCAGGTTATAGACATGGGAGACTGCTCCATGTGTGACTCGAAACCTCGACTGCCAAGCTGACAGGCGGGGGTTCTAACCACTACACCAGCTGGCCATTCTCAGATTCTTCGTTCGTTTTGAACTTATTTATATTCCACTTTTTATTGACTTGCTACGCGACAGTATGAGAGTAAGTAAATAAACAATGTGTTTACTTTCTGTACTTTGAAACGAATAATTAAAAACAAAAACAATTTCTTCAAGAATATTCAAATGTTAATGGGGGTGCCCATCGTGTAATGGTTATCGTCGTAGTAAATGGACTCGGCGATACTAGTTCAAATCCCGAACAAGACTGGTTGCATTTCACCTCTAATAATGGAGATTCACTTCCGGTTTTTGTCTGTAACAAACATTACGTCACTGCTTACGTCACATTACCAAAAATCGTCATAACATAGAATAAATACACTCAAAATTTGAACATGCAACATTAGACAGTCCTCATTGTTTTTTAAAACAAGTTTTAATAAATACATGACTGGTATTATATATCTCTATATAGTTTGTTTTATTTTAATATATATTTAAAGTTTATATTTCAAATTGTTTTATTTTTTAATCCTTTAATGAATTTGATGATTTTACTTACTTAGGGTACAAACTCGCTGACATTGAATTTTTTACTCCCACCCATCAGGCAATATGTTTCAAAAATCTATTTTTACATCGCCCGGGGGGTGTTTTTTTATTTTCTACTAGTAGATCTAATTACCTTGGGAAAAGTATGTATCCCTTTATTCTCCCTCCATCTATGGGTAAATAGCAGGGCAGACTTGGCTCTTTAACCTTGGTTAGGCAATCGGTTTAGGAGAAGGATAACTTTGAATTCAAACTTGTTAGACTCCGCTTAAAAATGACCTTGTGTCACATCTTGCTCGTTGGGTAAATACATATATGTTTATTTTGACTGGAAGCGCGTGAGGTAATGGTTAGAGTCGTAGGAAATGGACTCGTCGAACCGGGTTCAAGTCCTGGACGAGGCTGTTTGCATTTCACATAGCGCTAACACCCTTAGGAAAGGTGTACGTCCAACTACTCTCACTCTAACTATGGGTAAATAGTAAGGCAGACTGGACTCTTTAACGTTGTCTAAGAAATAAGTCTAAAAGGAAAACTCTGAATTCAAACCTGTTAAACCTCACATAAAGATTCACCTTGTTTCACATCCTGCTCGTTACGGAGGGGTTGGGTAAATGAATACATGTTTATTTTTGTCGTTGAAATTGACTTTTCTTTTTCGGGTTCACCATTTATTTTAGCACTGATCCGAGTTTCTTGGGAAAATTGTCTTTTGGGCAGTTCACGTTTTAATTAGATTCAGCGTTAATTTTGTTGTGTTTACTGTTGAGAAATTCGGTTCGCTAACGATGTTGTTTACAGGCGAGTGTAATGGATGCTGAGGGAGGAAAAATTCTGACTCAGTTGAGATTTCTTCTTCTGTCAGCGTTGGGTGTGTTCATTAATAAGATGAGTGTTTTGAACATGATGCTTTTGAAGTGTCATTTTGATGATTTTATCATTGCATAAACACACACACACACACACACACACACACACACACACATGCTCACATGTACACACATACACGCACACACATACATGCACACACACGAAGACACACACACACAAATACAGAGATACACACACATACACGCATAAAAACGGGCACAGAGTCATACAAGACACACAAACCATACGTGCAAATATATACACACAGGCAGAAACATACATACATACGTGTGACAAAACGTACAAACACACACACACTTACACGTACACTCATGCACGTACACATCCACAGGCGCACACACACGTACGTGCGCACACACATACAGGCCCAAACTCATATACGCATACGCGCGATCAAAGACATATACAAAACACACAAACTATGTGTACAAATATATACACATAGGCAGAAACACACATGCATATACGCGTACACGTGCCCACACACATAGACGCATATACACATGCACAAATAATATAGAACACTCAACAATACCAAGATATGGAAAGTTTGCCGATACATAGCTATAGAAATTATAAGTAAGTAAGTCCCGAGCTATAGAATCCTTTGGTAAGTGAATAAGTCCTGAGTTATGGAATCCTACGTAGTGTCAAAGGTCCAGTGATATAATCCTATGTTCGTCGTCCATGAAGTTTCAAAGCAATATGCATAGGTATGACCAGAACAGCCAGTATAAATAACAATATCAGCAGCAGAGTACTGCCAGTGGTTGGCCAATAGGTTGGTCACATGGTTATCGGCGAGTCTATAGGTAGAAGTGGACATCTGGCACATACCTTATATTACAAAACCGCCATCAAGTACCAGTACAGATAAGTATATTGAATATTTCTTTATCCCCACATCATTCATTCTATTAGAAATAAGAGCCGTAACGTTAAGCAGCGGGGACACGTAATCTCTCCATTCGGAAATGTGTGCAAGACGTAACGAAGAGTTGACACGTCATCATCTCAGCAGGTCAAAGACAAGGAGAGGGTAAAGTAAAGATTTCTAAAATAAAACCATGGAGCCCTAGGTATGATCAACAAAGTTTTAGACAAGCACATTCAGGGTGGTCGTGGTTTTCAAAATATTTACAAAATGTGAAACTACTTAGGAATATTTATTACGTAATAGCCATGAGGGTGGATTAGAACGAAAAAGTTTAAGTGATCATTTGGCGTGGTTTGATTGGACTCGCGAATTGTAGGTGGCAAAGGGAAGAAAGGAGAGGTGAGGGGTCAAAGTGTAAATTGCGTCTGAAAGAATGCGTTAACGGAGCTAGACATGGGAGTTCTTACTCTCGGCAGTTGTAATTTGAGGGAAATAAAATACTCACAAGTGAAAAGAAGTGGCCTTGTGTTATTACTAAAAACTCCAAATGGCACAAGGCAAGATAATCCTCAGCCCCAAGTTGGCGTCCAGACTCTATGACATCATAGAACTGCTAACAACTGAACAGCAGCCCAGCGACCAGGATTCCATCCTTCTCCGATATAGTACTGGTACAGAGATAAGTATATTGAATATTTCTTTATCCACACATCATTCATTCTATTAGAAATAAGAACCGCAGAGTTAAGCAACGTGGACACGTAATCTCTCCATTCGGAAATGTGTGCAAGACGTAACAAAGAGTCGACACGTCATCATATCCATAAAGTAAAACGTGTTAACACATCTCTCGACCAGGAGAGCGTAGTGTTACAGAGTGGTTTGGGGAGGTTTTGGTTTGTTTATTTACAGAATATGGTATTTACCTATCTATCTGTCCCTATCAATATCAATATATTCGTATCTATCTTAATTCCTTTCCGCACTGTCAGTAGGGGTTAGAATACGTCGACTCAGTTTAAAGAATTGACCACTTGTCGCATTCTGATCGTGTGGAGGGGTTACATATGTAAAAAGAAAAAAATGTAAAATAAAAACAAAACAAAACAACAAAAAGCCAAACAAAACACAACAAAATACATTGGGAGAAAAATCTAAATATCTCGACACATGGCTTTGTAGACAAAGGAGTTAGGTTAAGACAGTTCTAAGTGACAGTTATCTGTAGACTGCAGGTTCAATCCTGGTCAAGGGCAGCAGAATAATAATGAACACAGCTTAATGCCTCTACCTAGATATGGTTAGCGGAATGAGAACAGGATACCCCCGTGGACTGAATAAAGGGTTAGGTTCAAAGTTATGTGATGGCTCCCGATTACCACAAGAAGGTTCCCGATTACGACAAGAAGGTTCCTGAATCCTACAAAAAATACCTGAAGAAGGCCGGGGGCACATGGGCCGAAACGTTGTACACGATGGGCACTTAACATTAACATCTGAATATTCTTGAAGAAATTATTTTTGTTTTTAATTATTTGCTTCAAAATACAGAGAGGTTTTAAAATATTTCTATAGGTTAGTATTATCTGTGTTATTCGGACTATTGTCCTCATCTTAATTGTTATCTGTACAACGTTTCGGCCGATGTCCAAGAAGGTTCCCGAGTCCCACAAAAATACCTGAAGAAGGCCGGAGGGCACATCGGCCGAAACGTTGTACAGATAACAATGAAGATGAGGACATTAGGCTGAATAACACAGATAATACTAATCATCAAACCTCATCTCAAACATTCGGAGAAATAATTTCTATGGGGTGTTCCTTAATGATATTATGATTCTAAAATCTCCACATGTTCTTACGCGTTAACACATCATTGGTTTGTAGGTTGGTTGTTTGTATATCAAGCCTTATGGATTATTTAATACCAAAAGCTTGACTTTTTGATATGTTTTGTGATGAGGACAATAGTCCGAATAACGCAGATAATACTAATAAAAAGATATATATATATATATATATATATATATATATATATATATATATATATATATATATGAATTTGATATATTGAAAAAACAAAAGATGTTTACAAATGCATGGGATCATCAGGAGAGAATGTGCAACCGTTTCAGGGCCTTCCTCTCTACGGTTTTTGAGGCCCTGAAACGGTTGCACATTCTCTCCTGATGATCCCATGCATTTGTTAACATCTTTTGTTTTTTCAATATATCAAATTCACACTGTCGGATTAAGTTCCATTTATTTCACTTATATATATATATATATATATATATATATATATATATATATATATATATATATATATATAAACAACAGAAAATCTATAATACTTAAATATTGAAAAATGGTCAATATCATATCGACATTTTGGATAAGTAATCAACATTCGTCAGATGTTCGTCTCAAGCTTATCTACGTTTTGTTTTATTTTGTTTTTAGTTTACTTTTTTTAGCTAAATTTTTTTATTGGTTTTACGCTTAAAGAATAATCCAGACGAGGCTAATTTTGGCATCTCAGCAATAAAAAAAACAAAGAAAAAGAAAAAAAAATTGTTTGAATGTGTCTTATATATCACTTAGAAATAAAGGTTTACATAATATATGGTGGGGTTAATTTGCATACTGGTTTTAAAAAAGCAGGTTTAATAAATAATTACTTAGTGTTATTGATCTCTAATATTGTTTTATTCTCCAAAGTATCAAAATCAATCCTATGAATGATTTTATATAGAAACCAATTAAGATATGATTAAAATAATTGTAATCTTTTTATATGCGTTCTTATTTAATTTTGTTAAGTCTTTCTTATTTTTTAATATATTTCATTACATGAAAACTTAAATACTTATGCCCAATAAAACAAAACATCTTTATAAAAAGATACAAATACACAAGGTTATTTATAGTTGCATCACTACTAATCAAGTAGTTAGTCATACTGTTGGAGAACTGCACGTTGACTCTGTTATTTATATTCCTGTACAAAAAGTAATTAACATATGTATAAATAATACAGATAACAATGAAGATGAGTACAATAGTCCGAATAACACAGATAATACTAATAAAAAGATAAGCACTATTAAAATACCGCACACTCACAGAACAACGTATTATGTGTGTGACCAGTCACTACGCGTACACAACCTTTATACTGCCCATAAACACTCTCATACATTCAATTAACCTTCATATACATACACACATCATTTTATCCAATCATACGCATCCCATGTCTATTGAATTTTTTGAAATTTTTTGAAATTTTTTCGATTTTCCCCACATTTGAAACATCTTCACCTGATGAATGCATCGCATGAAACCAATATGGTTGTGAATGTTCCTTTGTCACCCAATAAATAGATATGTAAACCTATATATTTATCTTATTATATTATATAACAGCTCTATTTTATATTGAGCACTCTACCAATTAATACTGTCTTTGGTACACCATTCCAGCAAAAGCTGAAATAGTGACCATCTCACACTACAGTATATATATATATATATATATATATATATATATATATATATATATATATATATATATATATAAAACAACAGAAAATCTATAATACTAAAATATTGAAAAATGGTCAATATCATATCGACATTTTGGATAAGTAATCAACATTCGTCAGATGTTCGTCTCAAGTTTATCTACGTTTTGTTTTTTATTTTGTTTTTACTTCTACTTTTTTTTTATCTAAATTTTTTTTATTGGTTTTACGCTTAAAGAATAATCCAGACGAGACTAATTTTGGCATCTCAGCAATAAAAAAAAAAGAAAAAAAAGAAAGAAAAAAAAAGATTGTTTGAATTCTTTTATAAATATAATCACATCCAACGTTCAGTTGAGTAAACGAATGATTCGTCGCCCAAAACATGTGATTTTGTATTTCCTCCCTTTTAATTATATCGACAATTTCCGTTTAATTCGTTTTCACATAATCAATGAGTGTCAAGACATTTTTGTTTCATATACTTTTTACTTATTGATTATTTCCTAACAAGATGTCGATTGGTTTCGCTCCTTCCCGAAATTAAGTCTGATGTGATTATTTTTAGATTTTCTTGAGGTCGCCGTCTGTTTGTTATATACACTCATACATACACACACACACACACACACACACACATATATATATATATATATATATATATATGCTCGTATATATATACTCATATCTATATGTATGCGTATATGTATATGTATGTGTGGATGAGAGAGAAAATAAATATATCAATTTAGCTAGTTTTATAGACGAGAGGCAAATTAGAAGACAATCATTCTGAGGTCAACGTTGATTCGGTACTTTTTTATGTAGTAGAATAAAGACTGAAACGTAGTATGAAATATCAGGAAGTATAATAGAGAAATATGTAGTATAATAAATTATGTAGCATAATAAATTATTTAGTATAATAAATTATATAGAATGATAAAGAATGTAGTAGAATAAAGAGTAGTATATAGTATAATATAATATGAAGTAACATAAAAAGTAATATATAGTATATAATGGAGATTGTGGGTTTGTATGTCTGTAACCGAAACTATATTACTATTCAAGTCACAATTCCCTTTGATATTTACATCACATTCTCCATGATTTTCTTTTTTATTTAAACCTCAATTATTAATAAAATTGTTTTACTTCATTAAGACTGTTGACCATATATACATTCTAAAAACATGCAATTGTATTTATATATACAAGAAAATAGCGGTTTACAGTGTGAATTGGAAGGCTAATTTGCATATTGATCTTAAAAATTTGATTTTAATAAATATATGCTTAGTATTATTGATTTCTAATTGTTTGGTTTTATAGTAATGAATAAGAGCAAAAATCTCGGGGATAAATCTTAAAAGAAATCCATTACCAAGAAGAAATAACTGTAATATTATTCTTTACTTCCTATTTTAACTAAATAGTTAAATTAAGAAAATTTACCAATGAAAGACGGGAGTAATGGAAAATGATGGAAAAGTTAGTTTCAAAGTTGTTCTATTTTTTCAATGATACCCCCTCTGTTCCAAATCTTTTTATCTGAATTCTTATTCAGTTTCATTAGCCTTTCTAATTTAACATGATATTTTATTATATTAAAACTTAAATACTTGCACCCGGAGGGTGCATATATTTGCTAGTATAGTATAATAGATTATGTAAGATTGTAGAAAATAACATTTATGATAAATTATGCTGTATAATAAACACAGGAGTATAATAATGAGTAATACGTATTGTAATGAATTACGTAGTATTATAACATATGATGGACTGATTGACTCTCCCGTCGATTTCGACGTATGAGTGTTCATACAATGAACGCCCACACAGTGATTTGTTTATAGTGGTGAAGGCTTGTGTTGGACCATCCCCACTTTTTGGCACAGTCGATAGGAAAGAATTGGTGCATCAAGGGTTGCCACAAACCCAATCAACGACCGACCTCAGGAATTTTGAATTCAGAGTTATGCCTCTCCTAGACTGGTTACCTACCCAAGGCTGAAGGGCCCAGTCTGCCCTACTATTTAACCCATAGATGGGGGAGAATATATGGATTCATACCTTTACCAAGGGTATTAGCACTATGTGCAATGCCAACAGCTTCGTCTAGGAATTGAACTCGAATCGACGAGTCCATTTTCCACGACTCTAACCACTAGCGCCCCATCATTATTATAAAATATATATTACAATATTGAATAATATTTTGTATAATAAACTATGTAGTATGATAAATTATTATAATGTAGTGTAATCAAGATTAATATGCAGTATAATAGATTATGTAGTATAATAAATCCTATAGTACAATTATGTGCGATATGTAGAATACTATATTATATACTGAAATAAAGAACAATATGTATTATTATAAACTATCTACAATAATAAAGAGTAACATTTAGTAAAAGAAATCATGTGGTATGATATTATGCTGTATAATAAATAATGCTATATAATAATGAGTAATACGAAAGTAACATGTATATTAAATGTAGTATATTAAATTATGCAATTGAATGAAGAGTCATATGTAGTATAATAGATTATGTAGTATATCAAATAGTAATATGCAGTATAATAAATAATAGTGTATAATAAAGAGTAGTGTAGCGTTAGTTTGTATTCGCCTGGTGGAGTTGTCTGCCCCTTTTGGTTTGATGATGCCCACCAGGGGCACCATAGTATTTAAGCGCCGGTTTCAAATCCTTTCGGCCTCTTTGCCGGTTTCACCAACTACGAGCCACATGGGGTAGATTCTATCTAAACCCTCTCGTGGGGCTCCGCCCCCCTTACATTACTGTAAGTCCTCACAGCATGGACTATTCCTAGTCTCATGTCTGTGCCTTTTATTGTATATCTGTATCATTCATGAATGTGTCTATCTTTATTTGTGTACCCCTTTTTATGTGTACTCTTTACTATGAACGTTGTACCAACTGTCATCCGTGTGCTCTTGTTTATATTAAATGTTTGTCTATTAACCTTTGTCGGAGTTATTTGTATCCAAAGTATGTATAACTTTCCACCTGCGTTACAGTAGTATATCTTTACAGGATGCTAGACAAAAAGAGTTCATTAATTTCCTTAACATAATTTCCTTATATATATATCGGGTTAGCTCAGTCGGTAGAGCGTTCGGCTAGAAACCACAAGGTTCCTAGTTCGATACCGGTCCTCGCCAACTCAGCGTATGAGTAGAACAGGGATCTGTTGCATAGCCTTCTTTACCGGCACTAAATATCTATACGTTATATACTTCTCTTACTTCTTATTCTGTCGTCTATTCTTCCGGCCGTCTTTGCTTTTGATCGTCTATCATCTATCTTCTATCTTCTAAGGTCTCGTCTGGTCTTCTATTGAGGATTCCGGGTCTGGTTTCTGTTGATAGGGATTTCTTGTTATCAGAAGCCCTGTGTCATTGTTAGCTTTTAGTAATAAACACAAGACTTCGATTTACGATGATGTTACTTTATTCGTAGATCCCCCAGACCAGACATCTGCGCAGTGAGACTCACATCTTGCTAGCTTCGCTTCTAAGTTCTAACTCTAACTAACTGAGTTGCTTACCCTTCAACCGGAAGGGGGCTTTCTATTGCCTTCCGATTCTCACGATCATCCCCAGAACGCAAGGTCAGAGTGAGGTCAAACGCTGTCACTCACTCTCAAGGCCATCAGCTGCACTAATATGATTTCTACACTATTGTCATAATCATTAGGTATCTAATGATTATGTAACAGATCTGTGCAGTAAAGTAAGGAGATGATGGTAGGTGTGGCGCTCCACCTCAGATGCTAAAACAATCTCCTTGGTCTAGCGCTATTTAAAAGGGAATAGACTCCCTCGCTGACTGGCTGATACCGACTTTAGGCCGCCCCGTCGATATATATATATATATATATATATATATATATATATATATATATATATATATATATATATGAACAAATAAAAGGTTTAGCTTTATTTATTTTCATAGGAACAATCTTTACGACCGAGCGGTTTCTTGCTGACGAATGCACTAGTAAGAAACCGCTCGGTCGTAAAGATTGTTCCTATAAAATAAATAAAAGCTAAACCTTTTATTTGTTTATTTATTTATCAATCAACGCTCTATAACAGATATTGAGCACTCTTATAATAACACTGTACGTTGGATTACTACCGCTTTTTCAAGTATAATAGTGCCAACCATACACATTGATATATATATAATATATATATTGGTTTGTTGATTGGCCTTGAAGGGTATCACAATGGAAGTGTAAAGAAAAAAGAAGTTAACTATGGTGTTGTTTGTTAACCTGTGATTTATTCTTAATATTTCAGGGTAAAAATCCCTTCTACAGAAGATCACTAGAACTGAAGTTGTTGCTAGTGACTGTTCATTTGATTCTGTCTCATGCTTTCCAAACTCTGCGTACTTTTCTTTTTACCAATCTAATTTACCATCTTCGAACTCTCTCCACCACCCCCTCTCACTTTCCTTTTCATTCTTTCTCTCATTCGCTTTGCGGTCTCTCCTTTCCATCTTCCCAACTTCTCTCTTCCTCCAATTTATTCTTCCCATCTTCTCTCTCTCTCTCTCCTCTGTCCTCTGTGTGTGTGTGTGTGTGTGTGTGCTTAAATGTGTGAGCCTGTTCAGTTTTATTTAAGATATATTGAACTGAACAGACTCTCAAACACACACACACACACACACACAGAGAGTTTGGAAGGCATGAGAACAGAACTAAATGGACAGCCACTAGCAGCAACTTCAGATTCTGGAGATCTTCTGTGGATAGATTTGATCCCGAAATATTAAGAATAAATACTGGTTAACAAACAACATCAATGTTTACTCCACCTTTTTTTTTCTTTACATTTGTCATTGTGATACCCTTCAAAACCAATCACAAACCAATATAAACACAATGCCCACAAGCAAAATTATAAAACACTATATTAATTTTTATATATATATATATATATATATATATATATATATATATATATATATTATTTACTTTTTGGGTTTAATACATTTCATTAAAATATCTAATACTATCTAAATAATAAACAATATTTATAAGTTGATTATTAACGAAGATATTTAACATATTAAATATATCTATCTATCTTTCTATCTATGTGGGCTTATGTCTTTTCATTCTTATTTACTCTTTAATATTACTTTCATATCATTATCGTTATCATCATCAAGATTGCACTGACAGCAGGGTACCCATGACTTTCTCTCTGCCAACCGTCCCTATAGGTCATCATCCCTATGTGCAACATCCAGAATCCCCCACAAACTTTGATGGATTTTTTGCTGCTCGGCGTACACTCACTCTCTCTCTCTCACATACACACACACACACCACACACTCTTCGCCCCCTCTCTCTCTCTCTCTCTCTCTCCTATATATAATATATATATATATATATATATATATATATATATATATAGTATGCGTGACTGTGTTTGTGTGTTTTGTGTGTTTAGATATTCATACATATGCTGATATATATTTGTGATATCTATGTTCATATCTCTGCACGTTTTTTCATTAATCTATCTATCTATCTATCTATCTATTCTATCTATCTATCTCATTAAACGTAGCTTCTAGGGCGTCGTGTCGGTGGGATTTGGAGTTGTTGATGAGCAATTTCAGCAAAGAGATGATTCATACTTATTAGATTTCATTGAAGATATACATTCCGATGAACGTCTTCATATACTTATCTTCCGTTTGATCTTAATTTCTTAGGCGGTTCAAAAAGTCATAAACATCAACTAGAATAATAATAATAATAAATAATAATAATAATAATAATAATAATAATAATAATAATAATAATGAGGATGATGATATAATAATAGTAAAATAATAATGATGATGTGATAATATAATAATAATATAATATAATAATAATTGCTGTTATAAGAGAAGAAGTATACTTTTCACTCAATTGGCGGAAACTTCTCCCAGAAGAACAGAAAAGATGTCGCAAGGGAAAAAGAGGAACCCACGACTTGCTCTATATAGACCAATACATTCTTAAAGAAGTCAAAAATAAACGGAAAATATTGCAATGGCCTGGATTGATTACAGAAAAGCCTATGACATGGTCCCACATACCTGGATTTTAGAATGCATACAAATGTACAAAATTTCCAACAACATTATAAACTTCATTAAAAAAGCCAATGGAAAACTGGCGAGTTCAAGTAAAAGCTGGAAAACAATCCCGGCAGAAAGTAAAATCGAAGAGGGTATCTTCCAAGGAGATTCATTATCACCAACTACTCTTTATTATTGCAATGATGCCGCTAAACACATATACTTAAAAAATGTACCGGGGGATATAAATTTAGTAATTCACAAGAAGATAACCACCTTATGTACATGGATGACATTAAAATTTTTGCAAAAAATGTTAAAGAATTGGAGAGCCTAGTACAAACTATTAGAATATTATAGCCAGGATTAGGGGATGGAATTTGGAATCGAAAAATGTGCTATGCTTGTAATAAAAGGGGTGAAAGAAAACTAATGAATGGAATACAACTACTAAATCAGGAAACTATAAAATCTCTTGATGAAAATGAAAGCTACAAATATTTAGGAATTTTAGAAGCGGACAATATCATGCAAAAGCAGAAATGAACGGAAAGTTAAAAAATAATATCTCAGGAGAACTAGAAAACTTCTAGAAACCAAAACTTAACAGCAGAAAATCTGATCAAAGGAATTAATACCTTGGGCTGTCCCCATTATACGATACTCAGGACCATTCTTGAAATGGACAAAGTAGAACTTAGACAGATAGACCAAGGACGAAGAAAATTAATGACCATGCACAAGGTCTCCACCCTAGAGATGATAGAGATAGAATTGTATGTGTCAAGAAAGGAAGAGGGAAAGAGGTCTTGCCAACATAGAGGAATGCGTACAAACCACAATCCATCGACTTGAAGATTACAAAAGGAAGAGCAAAGACAAACTACTTATGGCGGCCAACAATAGTAGAAACGGCAGATGGACAAACAGAAAACAACAAAGACTAGAAAACAAATGGGAAGAAAACAATTATACGGACGCTTCAAACGGAACAAATAGAAGAGGTTGCACAAAAAAAGACTTGGATATGGTTAAGAAAAGGGAAACCTCAAAAGGGAAACAGAATCACTTATAATTGCTGCACAAAATAATACCATAAGGACAAACTACATGAAGCGAAAATTGATAAGACCCAACAAAATAGTAAATGTAGCTTTGCGGTAATAGAAATGACACTGTTAACCATATACTCTGCGAATGTAGCAAACTAGCACAACGAGAATACAACAGACTGCACGACTGGGTTGGGAAGGTAATCCACTGGGAATTATGCAAAAATTTAAATTTTGGACACCAAAAAAATGGTATATGCATAAACCAGAATCTGTTCTTGAGAACAAAACGCACAAAATTCTCTGGGACTTTGAGAAAAAACGGATCACGCTTATCCCAGCAAGAAGACCAGACTAGTTTGATTAACAAAAAAAGAAAGAACTTGTCACTGGTGATTTTGCAGTTCCAACAGATCACAGGGTGAAGCTAAAGGAAAATGAAAAAATGGACAAATAGCTGGAACCTTGCCAGAGAACTGAAAAAGTTATGGAATATGAAAAAATAGTGAATACTAATTGTAGTTGGTGCACTTGGAACGGTCCCAAAGGATTGGAACGGGTTTGGAAATCAGAGGAAGGATTAAACCATGTCAGAACACTGCACTGCTGCAATCTGCCAGAATACTCAGAAGAGTCCTGGAGACCTGAGGAGAGATTGCTGTCACTCAGACTCCAGTGAAAGACGCATCAGCTAATGCTGATGTGAAACTCAAAAGGAGTGAATATAATATGATAATAATAATAATAATAAAATAATATAATAATAATATAAAATAATAATAATAATAATAATATTCTCTGATATTTTTAGAATACAAAAGAAATCCCCTAATCTGAGCGGAAAACCAGACATAGTGCTAATTAACAAGAACAAGAACTTGTCAGCTGGTGGATTTCTTTCGTTCCAGCCGAGCACAAACCAAAGATAAAGAAAACAAAAAGAAAAATATTAACACTTGATAGAGAACTGAAATCAGTAGAATATGAGTGTGAATGTGATCAATTTTAGTCGGTACTTTTGAAACAGTGTACAAGGGGTTGGAAAAAAGCCTGGAGGATTGGATGCAAGAGGAAGAATTAAGATTATCCACATAACAACATTGTTTAGATCGGCTAGAATACCCAGAAGAGGTTACTCTATTTAGATTTTAGATAATAAAAATACATTCAGCGCGAACGCACATTTCAAAAATGATAATTCATTGCGAATTAGACTGGAAGTTGTTTATCCCTTAAGAAAGATTTTTAAATGAATTGCACAAATAAAATCTTATTATAATTTGCGTTTATACAGAAATTAGGGTGAAATACCTACATACAAACAATAAGGATTTTCTCTCGGATAAATCAATATCAGCATCATCATGTCGCGCTGTTGGCACGGAATTCCGAACAATCTCTCTCCATCCGTCCCTATCGCTCATCCTTCTCGGGAGGTCCTCTGTGCAGCATCCTGTATCCGCGAAGAGCTGATCAATGTACGTCTTCGCTGGTCGGGCCACACTGGCGTGCCCATGTGCTGGCTTCCACAGGAGGACGTCGCTTATGAGTTCGTCCTTGCTTCTCCAGCAGTGTCTTTCCGTCTTAATCGGATGGTTTGGGTGATATGTGGCAGGTGGCCGAAACAGCTGCTTTGCTCATGGAGTGCTGTTTCCACGTCTTGTTCAGGATCACCCGCAGCATTCTTGTACAGCTCCCATCTAATTTATCTCTAGTCGCTTCGTTAGGGTTCAGGTGGTGCAGCCATACATCAGCACTGACACGCCAACGGCCTGGAAGAACTGTCTTTTTAACTTGTTTGGACTTAAATTAAAAAAAATAAAATTGAAATTAACAGTTTTATTAAAAATTTGTGGTTCTGTTTTTTCTAGGTCCCACTGTAATATTATGTTACTCAAACTAGGGGGTTTAGGTTTAGGGTTTAGGGTTAGGGTTTAGGGTTAGGGTTAGTTTAATGGGAAAATAAATAATTTGGGTTCTGTTTTTTTCTGGGTCACCTTGTAATATCATGTTACTCAACTAGGAAATAACCGCTATGCTTCTGTTCTTTTTAGTTGGAATGTGTGACTTCGAGGAGGAAAAAGTGTGATCGGTGAGACTGGAAGGAGTTAGAGGAAATCAGTACAAAGAAAAATGGATCGGAGATTTGGGTAGGGTTATTAAACAGGGGCCGGGTTAGCTCAGTTTGGTAGAGCGTTCGGCTAGAAACCAAATAGGTCCCTAGTTCGATACCAGTCCTCGCCAACTCAGTGTATGAGTAGCACAGGGATCTTTGCGGTAAAGCAAGGAGCTGATGGTAGTGTGGCGCTCCACCTCAGACGCAAAAATAATCTCCTTGGTCTAGCGCTAGTAAAAAGGGGATAGACTCCCTCGCTGATTGGCTGATACCGACTTTATGCCCTCCGACGACTTTACTTACTTTAGTAGTGGTGATGTCCCATTCAGATGCTTCTCAGTATGGTCATGTACAATGAGAATAATGAATTGAAGGAAATACAAAAACCAACAATTTAAAAGAATATAAGAATAGTGTCACCTGTCAAAATATGACCCTGGGATCTTCTTGCCATTTCAATACCCAATTATAAAACCTTTTTCTCGATTAATTCCATTGAAACACTGATCCTGGTGAAAGCAGGGTTTAATCTATTATAATGAAAGATGAATTGAAGGAAATACAAAAACCAACAATTTAAGAATATAAGATAGTGTCACCTGTCAAAATATGACCCTGGGATTCTTCTTTGCCATTTCAATACCCCAATTTATAAAACCTTTTCTCGATTAATGCATTGAAAACATGTTTCGGTTAATCCATTTAAAATGAGATATGAATTGAAGGAAATACAAAAACCAACACTTTAAAAGAATTATAAAATAGTGTCACCTGTCAAAATATGACCCTGGGATACTTTGCCATTTCAATACCCCCAATTTATAACACCTTTTTCTCGATTAAATGCCAATTGAAACACTGTTCCCGGTGAATGACGGGTAATCCAAGCGAAAGCTCCGTTTTCTACGGTTAGAAGTCATTGAGGTTGTAATAATTTTCTGAGTGTGTCACATCTATTCGGTTTCATGTTTAATGCTCTTACCACTGAGATATGTCAGCTGCTAACACAGACTAAATAAAATCAGACAGACCTAAATAACGGACATAAAAAGTCGAGTATTATCTTGTGATACGTTGTTTGTATCTTATTAGTTTTGTTATCGAGACGCCTGTTGACAATCTTTTCTATTCAACTAAGATGTTCACAGCACGAGTTTATCACATGGATAATATATGTCATTACGAGAAAGCTATCAAAATCAATCCAACTCGACGCCATAATATATATATATATATATATATATATATATATTTATATATATATATTATATTTATATAATATTATATATATTATTATTTTATTAATATATTATATATATATATATATATTTATATATATTTATTACTATATATTTATATATATATAGATTATATATATTATATATATATATATTTATATATATTAATTTAATATAATATATATAAATAATATATAATTATTTATATATATTAATATTATATATATATTTATATATATATATATATTTTATATATTAATTTATATATATTATTTATATATATATATATTATAATATTTATATTTATATATTATATATTATATATATATATAATTTATATATATATATATATATATAATATTATATATATATTTATATATATATATATAATATTTTATATATATACATTATATATATATATATTATGTATATATATATATATATATATATATATTTTATATATATAATATTTATATATATATATATATATATTAATTTATATATATATATTTATATTTATATATATATATATTTATATATATATATATTTATATATATATATATATTTATATGTATATATTTATATATATATATATTATTATATATATTATATTATAATATATATATATATAATATTTATATATATATATATATTATATATATATTTATATATATTATTTATATATATATATATATATATATATAATATATATATATATAATTATATATCTAATATATAAAATTTTTAACAGGTTTGGTTGAATAACCATTGAATATTTCTTCTTAATGATTTTGAATTACTTACTTTAATGACCTCGTATCATTTTTCTTATATCCGTGATCCACATGATAGAGAAGGTGCCCCAACATTTTCCCAAGAGATTTCGATTGTGTTCAAATTCATTTCAGGATTATTTGTAGTGTTTGTTTTTTTTTTGTAGAATGTTGTAGTGTTTATTATTTTGGGAGAGTTTATTTGTGATTTTTTGGTTGCAGGTTTATTTGTGGATGGGGGTGCAATGGTTAGTAACGTTAGTTATTTTAAAGATATTTAATATATGTTAATAGAATACTATGTTATGTATGTTAGTTTTAGAAAATGATTCAATTTGCTTCTAGGATTTGTAAACTTTTCTCATTTCTATAGAGGATTTTAATATTATTTGGTGAAGATTTTAGGTATACTTGGATATATATATATATAATATATATATATATATATATACATATATATATATAATATATTCACTGCTATCTACCCCCTTCTCAGTGGGGATTTTACCCCCCCCCCTTACATTACTGTAAGTCATTTATACAGCATGGACTATCCTTTAGTTCCATGTCTGTAACATTTATATGTTAGGTACATTTGGGTATCTTGTTTATACCTAAATATTGTATATGTATTTACATGTTCTATTCTCCTGTACATTATTGTACTCTTATCGTTTCCATGTGCTGTTATATCTTATTATAATGGAGATTGTGGGTTGTCTGTCTGTAACCGAAACTATATTACCATTCAAGTCACAATTCCTTTGTTATTTACATCACATTCTCCATGATTTTATTTTTTATTTAAACCCAATTATTATAAAATTGTTTACATCATTAAGACTGTTGACCATATCTAATAACATGCAATCGTATTTATATATACAACAAAATAGCGTTTACAGTGTGAATGGAAAGGCTAATTTGCATATTGATATTAAAAATTGATTTTAAATATATGCTTGGTATTATGATTTCTAATTGTTTGGTTTTATCTCAATGAATAGAGCAAAAATCTCGGGGATAAATCTTAAAAGAAATCCATTAACAAGAAGAAATAACTGTAATATTATTCTTTACTACCTATTTTAACTAATAGTTTAAATTAGGAAAATTTACCAATGAAAGACGGGAGTAAGGGAAAATGATGGAAAGAGTTAGTTTCAAAGTTGTTCTATTTTCAATCATACCCCTCTGTTCCAAATCTTTTTATCTGAATTCTTATCCAGTTTCATTAGCCTTTCTAATTAACATGATATTTTATTATATTAAAACTTATATACTTGCACCCGGAGGGTGCATATATTTGCTAGTATATTAAATGTTTAGTTCACAACGTGTCGGAATTGTATGTTCAATTTAAGTAATTTGAATTTTTAAATGATATGGATCTATTTATTTTCATTTATATTATACAAATCCTAGTTTTGGAACAATCCCAGAAAGAATCCATAAAGAGAGGAAAGGAATTGTAGATGTCAGAAATAATCGTCCCAGCCCATTGTTCTGTGTAATTGGTTAGAATACTGAGTAAATCTTTGAGAATTGAAGAGACTTGATGTACTTGTTAGAACTGGTTGAAAAATTCGGATAATAGAAAAATACCTGGATCTAGCTAGAGAGCTGAAAAAGCGGTAGAACTGGAAGTGACAGTGATATCAATTATTATCATGTAATCACAAATTCGCTGAAAAATAATTTAGTACAATATACGAATATCTATGACCTAGCAAGTAAAGTTATTTTTCTGAATTTTTGAGATGAGGCTTGAATATTTTGTACTAATTTTACATTTTTCGGACTGTTGTCCTCACCTTTATTGTTATTTACACAATGTTTCCGTCGATGCGTCCTCCGGCCTTCTTCAGGTGTTTTTTGACAAATACGGGAACCTTATTGTCGAATTGGGACTTNTTCCTAATTTAACTATTTTAGTTAAAATAGGTAGTAAAGAATAATAATTACATTATTTTCTTCTTGTTAATGGATTTCTTTTAAGATTTATCCCCGAGATTTTTGCTCATATTCATTGAGATAAAACCAAACAATTCAAAATCCAATAATTACCAAGCATATATTTATTAAAATCAAATTTTTAATATCAATATGCAAATTAGCCTTCCATTCACACTGTAACGGCTATTTTGTTGTATATTAAATACGATGCATGTTATTAGATATGGTCAAACAGTCTTTAATTGATGTAAAACAATTTTATTAATAATGAGGTTTAAATAAAAAATAAAATCATGGAGAATGTGATGTAAATAACAAAGGGAATTGCTGACCTTGAATGCGTAATATAGTTTAACGGTGACAGACAGACAAACCCACAATCTCACATTATAAAAGATATCAACAGCACATGGAAAAACGATAAGAATACAAATGTACAAGGAGAATAGAACATGTAAATACATATACAATATTTAGGTATAAACAAGATACCAAATGTACCTAACATATAAAGTTACAGACATGCGAACTAAAGGATAAGTCCATGCTGTATAAATGACACAGTAATGTTAAGGCGGGGGGGTAAAATCCCCACTGAGAAGGGGGTATGATAGCAGTGAATTTATATATATTATATATATATGTATATATAATATATATATATTATATATATATATATCCAATTATACCAAATCTTCACCAATAATATTAAAATCCTCTATAGAATTGAGAAAAGTTTACAAATCTAAGCAAATTGAATTCATTTTCTAAAAACTAACAACATAACATAGTATTCTATAACAATATATTAAAATCTTTTTAATAACTAACGTACTAACCTTGCCCCCCATCCACAAAATTAAACCTGCAACCAAAAATCACAATAACTCTCCAAAATAATAAAACACTACAACATTTCTAACAAAAAAAAACAAACACTACAAATTAATCTGGAAATGAATTTGAACCACAATCGAATCTCTTGGGAAAATGTGGGGACAAAACCCTTCTTATTCATGTGGATCACGGATATTAAGAAAAAATGATACGAGGTCATGAAAGTAAGTAATTCAAATCATTAAGAGAAATATTCAATGGTATTTCAACCAAAACCTGTAAAATTTATATATTAGATATATATAAATATATATATATATATATATATATATATATATATATATATATAATATAATATATATAAATATATATATAAATATATATATATATAAATATATATATATATAAATATATATATATAATATATATATATAAATATATATATATATATATAATATATACATATAAATATATATATATATATAAATATATATATATATAAATATATATAATATTAAATATATATATATATAAATATTAATATATTATTATATATATATATAATATAAATATATATATATATAAACATATATATATATATAAATATATATACATTAAATATATATATATATATAAATGTATATATATAAATATATATATATAATATTATATATATATAAAATATAATATATATATATATATATAAATATATATATATATTAAATATATATATATATAAATATATATATATATATATAAATATATTATATATATATAAATATTACTATATATAAAATATATATATATAAATATATATATATATATAAATATATAAATATATATATATAAATACATATATATATATTTATATATATATATATAAATATTTATATATTATTAAATATATATATATATAAACATATATATATATATATATATTAATTATAATAAAATATAATAAATATATATATATATATATATAAATATATAATACAATATATATATATATAAATATATATAATATATATATATATAATATATATTATATATAATATATAATATATATATATTATATATGCGTCGAGTTGATTGATTTTGATAGCTTTCTCGTAATGACATATATTTATCCATGGATAAACTCGGCTGTGAACTTAGTTGAATAAGAAAAAAAAAAAATGTCAACAGGCGTCTCGATAACAAAACTAATAAGATACAAACAACGTATCACAAGATATACTCGCTTTTTATGTCCGTATTAGGTCTGTCTGCATTTTATTAGTCTGTTTACAAGCATGACATATCTCAGGGTAAGAGCATTAAACATGAAACGAATAGATGTGACACACTCAGAAAATTATTCAGAACCTCAATGACTTCTCAACCGTAGATAACGGAGCTTTCGCTTGGATTAACCCTGCATTCACGGGAACAACAGTGTTTCAATGGCATTAATCGGAGAAAAACGGTGTTATAAATTGGGGTATTTGAAATGGCAAAGTATCCCAGGTCATATTTGACAGGTACACTATTTTTATATTCTTTAAAGTGTTGGTTTTTGTATTTCCTTCAATTCATATCTCATTTTAATGGATTAACCGAACAGTGTTTCAATGGCATTAATCGAGAAAAAGCGTTTTATAAATTGGGTTATACTCATGATTTCATATTGAAATGGCAAGAAGAATCCCAGGGTCAATATTTGACAGGTGACACTATTTCTTATATTCTTTAAATTGTGGGTTTTTGTATTTCCTTCATTCATCTTCATTATAATAGATTAAACCCTGCTTTCACCAGGGGATCAGTGTTTTCAATGCCCGAATTAATCGAGAAAAAGGTGTTATAATGGGGTAATGAAATGGCAAAGAAGAATCCAGGGTCATATTTTGACAGGTGACACTATTCTTATTATTCTTTAAATTGTTGGTTTTGTATTTCCTTCAATTCATATCGGCATTGTAAGACCATCTGAGAAGCATCTGAATGGACATCAACCACTACTAAAGTAAGTAAAGTCGTCGGAGGGCATAAAGTCGGTATCAGCCAATCAGCGAGGAGTCTATCCCCTTTTTACTAAGCGCTAGACCAAGGAGATTTTTTGCGTCTGAGGGTGGAGCGCCACACCTACCATCAAGCTCCTTGCTTTACCGAAAGATCCCTGTGCTACTTCATACACTGAGTTTGGCGAGGACTGGTATCGACTAGGACCTATTTGGTTTCTTAGCCAACGCTCTACCAACTGAGCTAACCCGGCCCCGTTAAAACCCTACCCCAAATCTCCGATCCATTTTTCTTTGTTTTTTTTTAAAAACTTGATTTTCCTCTAACCTCCTTTCCAGTCTCACCGATCACACTTTTTCCTCCTCGCAAGTCACACATTCCAACTAAAAGAACAGAAAGCATAGCGGTTATTTCCTAGTTGGTAACATGATATTTACAAGGTTGACCCAGAAAAAACAGAACCTCAAATATTTTTTCCCATTAAACTAACCCTAACCCTAAACCCTAACCTAAACCCTAACCTAAACCCCCTAGTGAGTAACATAATATTACGTGGGACCTAGAAAAAACAGAACCCACAAATTTTTGTAATAAAACTGTTATTTCAATTTTTAATTTTTTAAATTTAAGTCCAACAAGTTTAAAAAAGACAGTTTCTTCCAGGCCTTGGCGTGTCAGCTGCTGAGTATGGCTGCACCACCTGAACCCTAAACGAAGCGACTAGAGAAATAATTTAGATGGAGCTGTACAAGATGCTGCGGGATCCTGAACAAGACGTGGAAACAGCACTTCCATGAGAAAGCAGCTGTTCGGCCACCTGCCACATATCACCCAAACCATCCGATTAAGACGGACAAAGTACACTGCTGGAGAAGCAAGGACGAACTCAAAGCGACGTCCTCCTGTGGAAGCCAGCACATGGGCACGCCAGTGTGGGCCGACCAGCGAAGACGTACATTGATCAGCTGCTTCGCGGTAACAGGATGCTTGCCACAGAGGACCTCCGAGAAGGATGAGCGATAGGACGGATGGAAGGATTGTCGGATATCCGTGCCAACAGCGCGACATGATGATGCTGATATGATATCCCGAGAGAAAAATCCTTTATTGTTTAGTATGTAGGTATTCACGCCTAATTCTGTATAAAACGCAATTTAATAAGATTTATTTGTGCAATTCATTTAAAAATCTTTCATTAAGGGATAAACAACTTCCAGTCTAAATCGCAATTGAATATCATTTTATGAAATGTGCGTTCGCGCTGAATGTATTTTATTATCTAAAATCTAAATAGAGTAACCTCTTCTGGCGTATTCTAGTCGATTAACAATGTTGTGATACCAAATTTTTAGTCGGTACTTTTGAAACAGTGTACAAGGGGTTGGAAAAAAGCCTGGAGGAATTGGATGCCAGAGGAAGAATTAAGATTATCCACATAACAACATTGTTTAGATCGGCTAGAATACCCAGAAGAGGTTACTCTATTTAGATTTTAGATAATAAAAATACATTCAGCGCGAACGCACATTTCATAAAATGATAATTCAATTGCGAATTAGACTGGAAGTTGTTTATCCCTTAAGAAAGATTTTTAAATGAATTGCACAAATAAAAATCTTATTATAATTTGCGTTTATACAGAATTAGGGTGAAATACCTACATACAAACAATAAGGATTTTTCTCTCGGATAAATCAATATCAGCATCATCATGTCGCGCTGTTGGCACGGATATCCGACAATCTCTCTCCATCCGTCCCTATCGCTCATCCTTCTCGGGAGGTCCTCTGTGCAGCATCCTGTATCCGCGAAGAGCTGATCAATGTACGTCTTCGCTGGTCGGCCCACACTGGCGTGCCCATGTGCTGGCTTCCACAGGAGGACGTCGCTTATGAGTTCGTCCTTGCTTCTCCAGCAGTGTCTTGTCCGTCTTAATCGGATGGTTTGGGTGATATGTGGCAGGTGGCCGAACAGCTGCTTTCTCATGGAGTGCTGTTTCCACGTCTTGTTCAGGATCACCCGCAGCATTCTTGTACAGCTCCCATCTAATTTATTCTCTAGTCGCTTCGTTAGGGTTCAGGTGGTGCAGCCATACATCAGCACTGACACGCCAACGGCCTGGAAGAACTGTCTTTTTAACTTGTTGGACTTAAATTTAAAAAAAATTAAAATTGAAATTAACAGTTTTATTACAAAATTTGTGGGTTCTGTTTTTTCTAGGTCCCACTGTAATATTATGTTACTCAACTAGGGGGTTTAGGGTTAGGGTTTAGGGTTAGGGTTTAGGGTTAGGGTTAGTTTAATGGGAAAATAAATAATTTGGGTTCTGTTTTTTTCTGGGTCACCTTGTAATATCATGTTACTCAACTAGGAAATAACCGCTATGCTTCTGTTCTTTTTAGTTGGAATGTGTGACTTCGAGGAGGAAAAAGTGTGATCGGTGAGACTGGAAGGAGGTTAGAGGAAATCAGTACAAAGAAAAATGGATCGGAGATTTGGGTAGGGTTATTAAACAGGGGCCGGGTTAGCTCAGTTGGTAGAGCGTTCGGCTAGAAACCAAATAGGTCCCTAGTTCGATACCAGTCCTCGCCAACTCAGTGTATGAGTAGCACAGGGATCTTTGCGGTAAAGCAAGGAGCTGATGGTAGGTGTGGCGCTCCACCTCAGACGCAAAAAATAATCTCCTTGGTCTAGCGCTAGTAAAAAGGGGATAGACTCCCTCGCTGATTGGCTGATACCGACTTTATGCCCTCCGACGACTTTACTTACTTTAGTAGTGGTGATGTCCCCATTCAGATGCTTCTCAGATGGTCATTACAATGAGATATGAATTGAAGGAAATACAAAAACCAACAATTTAAAGAATATAAGAATAGTGTCACCTGTCAAAATATGACCCTGGGATTCTTCTTTGCCATTTCAATACCCCAATTTATAACACCTTTTTCTCGATTAATTCCATTGAAACACTGATCCTGGTGAAAGCAGGGTTAATCTATTATAATGAAAGATGAATTGAAGGAAATACAAAAACCAACAATTTAAAGAATATAAGAATAGTGTCACCTGTCAAAATATGACCCTGGGATTCTTCTTTGCCATTTCAATACCCCAATTTATAAAACCTTTTTCTCGATTAATGCCATTGAAACACTGTTTCGGTTAATCCATTAAAATGAGATATGAATTGAAGGAAATACAAAAACCAACACTTTAAAGAATATAAAAATAGTGTCACCTGTCAAAATATGACCCTGGGATACTTTGCCATTTCAATACCCCAATTTATAACACCTTTTTCTCGATTAATGCCATTGAAACACTGTTCCCGGTGAATGCAGGGTTAATCCAAGCGAAAGCTCCGTTATCTACGGTTGAGAAGTCATTGAGGTTCTGTAATAATTTTCTGAGTGTGTCACATCTATTCGGTTTCATGTTTAATGCTCTTACCACTGAGATATGTCAGCTGCTAACACAGACTAAATAAAATCAGACAGACCTAAATAACGGACATAAAAAGTCGAGTATTATCTTGTGATACGTTGTTTGTATCTTATTAGTTTTGTTATCGAGACGCCTGTTGACAATTTTTTCTTATTCAACTAAGATGTTCACAGCACGAGTTTATCACATGGATAAATATATGTCATTACGAGAAAGCTATCAAAATCAAATCCAACTCGACGCCATAATATATATATATATATATATATATATATATATATATATATATATATATATATATATATATATATATATTTATATATATATATATATATATATATATATATATATATATATATATATATATATATTATATATATATATATATATATATATATATATATATATATATATATATATATATATATATATATATATATATATATATATATATATATATATATATATATATATATATATATATATATATATATATATATATATATATATATATATATATTATATATATATATATATATATTATATATATATATATTTATATATATATATATATTATATATATATATATATATATATATATATATATATATATATATATATATATATTATATATATATATATTATATATATATATATATATATGTATATATATTTATAATATATATATTTTATATATATATATATTTATATATATATATATATATATAATATATATATATATTATATATATATATATATATATATATATATATATAATATATATATATATATATATATATTATATATTTATATATATTATATATATATATATATATTATTATTATATATATTTTATATATATATATATTTATTATATATATATATTTATATATATATATATATATATATATATATATATATATATATATATATATATATATATATATATATATATATATATATCTATATATAAAATTTTTAACAGGTTTGGTTGAATACCATTGAATATTTCTTCTTAATGATTTTGAATTACTTACTTTCATGACCTCGTATCATTTTTCTTATATCCGTGATCCACATGATAGAGAAGGTGCCCCACATTTTCCCAAGAGATTTCGATTGTGTTCAAATTCATTTCCAGGATTATTTGTAGTGTTTGTTTTTTTTTGTAGAATGTTGTAGTGTTTATTATTTTGGGAGAGTTTATTGTGATTTTTTGGTTGCAGGTTTATTTTGTGGATGGGGGTGCAATGGTTAGTACGTTAGTTATTAAAGATATTTAATATATTGTTATAGAATACTATGTTATGTATGTTAGTTTTAGAAAATGATTCAATTTGCTTCTAGGATTTGTAAACTTTTCTCATTTCTATAGAGGATTTTAATATTATTGGTGAAGATTTTAGGTATATTGGATATATATATATATATATATATATATATATATACATATATATATATATATATATTCACTGCTATCTACCCCCTTCTCAGTGGGGATTTTACCCCCCCCCCCTTACATTACTGTAAGTCATTTATACAGCATGGACTATCCTTTAGTTCCATGTCTGTAACATTTATATGTTAGGTACATTTGGGTATCTTGTTTATACCTAAATATTGTATATGTATTTACATGTTCTATTCTCCTGTACATTATGTATCTTATCGTTTCCATGTGCTGTTATATCTTATTATAATGGAGATTGTGGGTTTGTCTGTCTGTAACCGAAACTATATTACCATTCAAGTCACAATTCCCTTTGTTATTTACATCACATTCTCCATGATTTTATTTTTTATTTAAACCTCAATTATTAATAAAATTGTTTTACATCATTAAGACTGTTGACCATATCTAATAACATGCAATCGTATTTATATATACAACAAAATAGCCGTTTACAGTGTGAATGGAAAGGCTAATTTGCATATTGATATTAAAAATTTGATTTTAATAAATATATGCTTGGTATTATTGATTTCTAATTGTTTGGTTTTATCTCAATGAATATGAGCAAAAATCTCGGGGATAAATCTTAAAAGAAATCCATTAACAAGAAGAAATAACTGTAATATTATTCTTTACTACCTATTTTAACTAAATAGTTAAATTAGGAAAATTTACCAATGAAAGACGGGAGTAAGGGAAAATGATGGAAGAGTTAGTTTCAAAGTTGTTCTATTTTTCAATCATACCCCCTCTGTTCCAAATCTTTTTATCTGAATTCTTATTCAGTTTCATTAGCCTTTCTAATTTAACATGATATTTTATTATATTAAAACTTATATACTTGCACCCGGAGGGTGCATATATTTGCTAGTATATTAAATGTTTAGTCTCACAACGTGTCGGAATTGTATGTTCATTAAGTAACTTTGAATTTTACAATGATATTGGATACTATTTATTTTCATTTATTTATTATACCAATCCTAGTTTTGGAACAATCCCAGAAAGAATCCATAAAAGAGAGGAAAGGAATTGTAGATGTCAGAAATAATCGTCCAGCCCATTGTTCTGTGTAGATTGGTTAGAATACTGAGTAAAGTCTTTGAGAATTGAAGAGACTTGATGTACTTGTTAGAACTGGTGTGAAAAATTTCGGATAATAGAAAAATACCTGGATCTAGCTAGAGAGCTGAAAAGCGGTAGAACTGGAAGGTGACAGTGATATCAATTATAATTCATGTTAATCAAATTCGCTAGAAAAATAATTTAGTACAATAATCGAATATCTATGACCTAGCAGTAAAAGTTATTTTTCTGAATTTTTGAGATGAGGCTTGATATTTTGTACTATTTACATTTTTCGGACTGTTGTCCTCACCTTTATTGTTATTTACACAATGTTTCCGTCGATGCGTCCTCCGGCCTTCTTCAGGTGTTTCTTGACAAATACGGGAACCTTATTGTCGAATTCGGGGGACCTTCATGTCGTAATCGGGGGCCTTCGCGGAATTTTAAAACGAACCCTTTATTTAATCCATTGGGGTAGATATTTCTAATTCCGGTTTCTAATTTTTTACATTTCTAGAAAAGTTAAATCACGAAAACATATAAAAAAAATTAAAAATAACAAAATTAAAATTCAATATCCGAAAAAAGTGACTTGGAAGTTTAAAAGTTATTTTCTTAAAACTCAATAATTTATGTAAGTAAAGTCGTCGGGGCGGCTTATAGTCGGTATCAGCATATCAGCGAGGGAGTCTATCCCCTTTTCAATAGCGCTAGACCAAGGAGATTGTTTTGGCATCTGAGGTTGAGCGCCACACCTACCCCCAACTCATTACTTTACCGCACAGATCCCGGTGCTAATCATACGCTGAGTTGGCGAGGACCGGAATCGAACTAGGAACCATGTGGTTTCTAGCCGAACGCTCTACCGACTGAGCTAACCCGGCCCTTTATATTTTATGTAGCATGTTTTTATTTCGTAGTTTCAAAAAACATATTTATTAATGCAAAAAAAAGAGTATTTTTCTGATTCAGTTGGCCTATTTTTATTCACTTAAAATTTAATTGTGAATTTTAATTGATAAGCTATGTTAAGTAATGTAAAATATTTTCGTCTCTATTCAGAATTGAACCAGAAACCTCCAGATGATTGTCACTTAGAACTGCTTCCCAACTTTTATCGAAAGAATATGAAAAAAATGATAATAAATTAAATAATACATTTTAAATAAATTTACATATTTATCTGTATTCACATTATTTAAATATTCATTTAAAAATCATTTAAATACTTAAATATGTATTCATATTATTGTAAATTATTATATGTATTGTATTTAAATATTTATATGTATTCTCAAAATTGCATGTATTCACTTAGAACTCTATTTACTCAATGACTATATTCGTTCCACTGAAATGTTGTGAATATAACAATAAAGATGAGGACAACAGTCCGAAAATCTAAATAATACAAATTTACAGTAAAAGGTTTGGCTTCTTTTTTAACGGCAGATCAAATTTTTGGTTTATTTAATGCCAAATCCAGCTATAGTATTGGGACTATTTAACCCATAGTTAGGCGGTGAGTGGGTTCATACCTTCCACAAGCGTATTTAGTTTCTTTGGTTTTGTAATCTTTAGTTAATGGCATATCAACCCTCGTGGGTTATTTAATTTTTTTTTACCAACCCCTCCGAACGAGCAGGATGCGACACAAGGTCAATTTCTTAAGCGGAGTTTAACAGGTTTGAATTCACAGTTTTCCTTCTCCTAGACCGGTTGCCTAACCAAGGTTAAAGAGCCCTGTCTGCTTTACTATTTACCCATAGTTGGAGGGAGAGTAGGATTCATACCTTTCCCAAGGGTATTAGCGCTAAGTGAAATGCAATTACCACGACCAGGATTTGAACTCGGAGCGACGTGTCCATTTCCCATGACTTTAACCATTACACCACGCGCTTCCTAAGGTTATTTAATACCAAAGACATTCCTGTAGCAGAGCAGTAGTGGTACTATTTAACCAATAGTTGGGGGATGAGTTGGTCCTTACCTTTCACAAGCGTATTTGATTTCCTTGGTTTTGTTATGTGCGTTTAATGGCATATCAACCATCATCAGTTATTTAACTCTTTGTCTACCAAGTTTCCTCCACGGCTGTACCAAAATTACTTTGTATATTTACTGATTATTCCATTCAACTGGTTTTCTATTTCAAAAGGATCAAATACCAGTCTCAGGGCTGGTTCACAGACAAAACTAAAGATTGCAGAGGTGTTTACACAGTATTTTTTTTTTGTGTAAACAAATGACATGTGAGATTTACGGTAGACTCGCAGTGGAAGAAGAGAGCTGCTGTGAGCGGCTTAAAGATGTCAAAGTCATCATTGTAGAAAAATAGCAGTGTTACTATTAAATGCATAACTGGATATATATATATATATATATATATATATATATATATATATATATATATAAGAGATTTATCCAAAACTTGGTAGTAAGGGATGATTCTATATGTGATTTCTAAGATCCACTGTACTAATATTGATGATCCAGTATGTATAAATACAGCGAATCTTTAAATCACTAAAGAGAGCTCAATGTAAAATAACCTTTTAGATTATATACAGAGCAATATTTATCAATAAAGGAAGGAAGAACTCAATACAATAATCCCATAATAAATTTATTTCGACGAAAATTGGGGCCCATATAAATCTAAGTTGATACATATATATATATATATATATATATATATATATATATATATATATATATATATATATATATCCAACCCCTTCACACGAGCAGGATGCGACACAAGGTCAATTTCTTAAGAGGAATTTAACAGGGGTGAATTCGGATTTTTCCCTCTCCTAGACCGGTTACCTATCCATGGTTAAAGAGCCGAGTCTACCCTACTATTTACTCATAGTTGGCGGGAGAGTAGTTAAATGCATACCTTTCCCAAGGGTATTTTTTCTGTTATACCCATAGCTGGGTATAACAGTACAAATCTTACCGTAGTGGATTACATAAATAACAAGTGCAACAGAATTATGCGAGCCATATGTAATTATTTATTTTTCACGAATATGTTTTTTTCTGTAGTTAGTATACGATTAAGGCTTTTGTTGTTTTTTGATTCCCTCAATAGAGAAAAATCTAAAACAATAAACTCGTTCAGCACATCTTTGCGTTCGAAGGTGCCGAATCCAACCCCCATGCTGTAAACTGATGATACGCCTATGTAACTGATTTTGTGTCCAGAATAACGATTAGTTCCCCTCTCAACACACACACACACACACACACACACACACACACACACACTCACACAACTTCGCCCTCTACAGTAACAGTGTCCAAGCGAGATATTTCGGACCGACCAGTGGATGATTCTTTCCCCTCCTCCTTCGCTGTACTCACCCGCAGAGCTCGTTTTTATCACCGGCCTCGGCATCTAAACAATAGGCCGGCGCACGGAGCCTCACCAAACAGATGCCATCTATCTTGATCGGGCCGGCTCGTTATTAGAAGAAATCTTAACGTTCGGCCCAATCTATCTTTTACGAAACCGTATATTCCCGCGGGAGCTCGCGGCGTTTCATCTGGCGCAGAAATTGATAAACATGGCTCATGCTGTGAGAAATAAGTTTACAGCCTGCCTCAAATGACCTTTGCACGTTCCGTCTAACCCCAAGCGTTTCATCAAGTTTTGTTAGAGAAACTTGCAACTGATTCCACCCGTGTCAATAAAGACAACGCTTGTCATGATCAATTTCCCTCGCAAACTTTGAGGCTGCGTGCTTCCAACGTTCCAAAGAATTTCCAACGATTCCATCTTCAACAGAGTAATGTATTGTTCTATTAAGCGGCCGTTTACTTTCCTCAGTTTTTAAATATTCGATGTGTAGACGTGTTCGGACACAAAAGCAAAATGGATGGATACTTGGCGAGCTGTAAATTAGGCATGTGTATATTTTAGAAAACTCTAATCTAATTTTGTAACTCATAAATAAGTCGCATAG
>CM042150.1:102652930-102670430 GCA_023376005.1 Doryteuthis pealeii
AACTGATAAATGGGACGATAGCACAAACTCACATGATCAAAAGAGGAATCAGTTTGTATTTACCCCAGAAAAATCTGCGTAATGTGAGCAAAAAAGAAAAAAAAAAAAAAAAAAAAACAAAAGAAAAAAAACAAAAAAAAAGCAAAGTAAAAAAGGGATGAGTGGGATGATTTATTTTCGCTTCGATAAAATCTCTCTTTTTCTCTCCACCACCAAATGTCACTTCCTTGTTTTGAAAAAAAAACCCCCACATCATTGAAGTGAATTAACACAGCATATATATATATATATATATATATATATATATATATATATATATATATATATATATATATGCTGTGTTAATTCACTACAACGGTGTTTATATATATATATATATATATATATATATATATATATATATATATATACCCAGAGTAGGCGGATCAATTTAAGCAGCAACCGGATGTGATGACTTCAAATGCAGAAAGAATACACAATTTCGTCTCTGCGCAATAGAATCGACGTACACCTTCCGGTTAAATAAACAAGAAATTAAAAAAACAAAACTGAAAGTTAATATTCATCTATTAGATAAAAAAATATTTTGCGTCTTATATGTGTTCACTTAACTCCTCCACACGAGCTCGTTCCAAAACAAGGTTATATTTTAAGTGGAGATTAACAGGTTTGAATTCAGAGTTTTCGTTCTCCTAGTCTGGTTGCTTAACCAATGTCAAAGTGCCCAGTCTGCCCTACTACTCATAACTAAAGGTGGTAGAATAGTATTAGTACCATGTAAAATGCAACCAGCTTCGTCTTGGATTACTCGGGTCACATATATTATTAAATCACAAGGTGACCGTCGTGTAAAGTTTATCGTCGTAGAATATGGACACGGCGACACGAGTTCAAATCATGGACGAGCCTGGTTATATATTCGATAATACTCTTGGACAGCCCTATCGGCTGGAACGTTAGAATGCACCGACTGCACCTCTGCAGAGGGGTAAGACTCCCCCAAAGGGGCCACCTGTTGGCCGTGGGTGGCGAGCCGTGATGCTTAAGGTTAGAGCCCAGGTGATGAGCAGTTCATGACATGCAATACTCCACTTTCGCACTATCTTGGGCTAGACGGGTGGTCGGAGAGGCCCCCTCCGATCAATCGGCTGGTCACGTCAAGCCCTAGCACCTATATGATTTTCCCAACCCTATTGCCCTTATGGCAAGCCCCAACTATTTTTATCATATGGGTGCTAGAAGGCGGTGGCTGCGGGTCTACATGTCCTGGGAATGACGTTAAACTCTATCTGATGGTGAGGTTCCAGTTTTGGAGGTTTGGGGAATGTGGAGCACCCCTTTATCACCATTGCTCCCTGGTCCACTCTGGCCCGGAGTGGTAGCACCTGTTAGGGTCCCATCTATGGGTTAAATAGAAAAATGTATTTATAAAAAAATGTATTATCTATTAAGAATTGCTTTATTTCAAATTTTATCGCCATTAAATGACCCACTGAGGTTGATATGCCGTAAAACAAACCAAACAAACCAAATGCTCTTGGAAAATGTATAAATACAACTATTCTTCATCTATATATAGATAAATAGTAAGGCTGACTGGGCTCTTTAATCTTCGTATGGCAACTGGTCTAGGAGAAGAAGAACTCTGAATTCAAACCTGTTTAACTCAACTTAAAAATATACTTAGTGTCAAATCCGGCTCGTGCGTTGAGGTTGATAAATACATACATGTTATTAGTTTATTTATTGCTAAAAATGACAAGGAGAGCATTATTTAAGTGTGATAACTCCATTCAAAGAGCTGACTCTGCAGCTAGATCGGCTTTAGATTTGATCCCCGACAAGTTCAAGATTCCATATACTGATGTGAAACCTAAAATTAATAGATTCCTTCATACAAAATGGCCACAACGCTGGAATAATAATATCACCACAACCTCTTCCTAATCAAACCCACTTTGAGAGACTGGAGAACAACTTTAAGAAAGTCTAGAAAGGAATAAGTCATAGTGTCCTGATTACGCATTGGTCACACCTGCCACATATCACCCAAACCATCCGAGTAAGACGGACAAGACACGTGGGAAACTGCTGGAGAAGCAAGGACGAACTCATAAGCGACCTCCTCCTGTGGAAGCCAACACATGGACACGCCAGTGTGGGCCGACCAGCAAAGACGTACATTGATCAGCTCTGTGCGGATACAGGATGCTACATAGAGGACCTCCCGAGAATGATGAGCGATAGGGACGGATGGAGAGAGATTGTCATGGACATCCGCGCTGACAGCGCGACATGATGATGATGACACAAGACTAACGCAATCCTATATACTGAAACTTAGTGTAAAACATGTCAAACACCTTTGACTGTTAAACACTTATTTATAGAATGCAGGGTCTTTGCTCACATTAGAAACCTTTATTTTAATGCAAAAAATATGAAATATCTATTTGAAAAAGTCAACATAGAAGACATTCTGTCCTTTTTTAAGGAAATAAATTATACCATAGAATATAGACTTGAAACTAATCAATACCATACAACACGATCCCTAATGATGGTAAAACATAGTTAAAATCAGTTACTACAAAAGCAAAAATATAGATACACAATATATATCTTCCTAACCGCTAGGATGACATAACTCCAGACGGATTGATATGCCGTTAAAATGAATCAACCAACCACCCATCCATAATTTTTGATTGGATTGGTAGTTTCCCATAACTGACGACCGATTCGAGTTGAAACATTTTATTTCTTATGTTGGATGTTGCTGGATGTGAAGTGACTATTTTTTAGAATTGGTTTATTTGTTTGATGGCATATCAACCCCGTATGGGTTATTTAATGCTGACAATTAACTCATTTGTATATGATTGATTATAATCATTCGATTGTAATAATTTTTAAATCGTACTTTTTTTAATTTGTCCAAAAGTAATCGTTTTCATTTGTACAAATTTGCAAAGGTTTCAACTATTACACAACGCAGCTCAATGAAAAGTAAATATGGATGTACTATGTACGCGATTCTATAACCTTAAATCGGCATTAAAATAACACTAGATGAGTTGACGTGCCTTTAAAATCAATTAATCAATCAAGCAATAATAGAACAGTAATATGACGTTAGACGCGTACTTTTTAACGAAACTTCCAATGGACTCAGTCTCAAAATAAGTATTACGACATGTCAATGTTCAACTTGATCCTATAAGGACAGGGGATGGCGGTGAGGTGAATCATGTGGGGGGATGTTGAAAAAGTTCGTTGGATAATTTATTCCTTCTTTTCTGCTGTCGAATACGTAACCAGCAATTGTTTCTTCTCTCTCCGGGGACTCGCTGTAGTATTTCATTATTTAACTTTAACGTGAATGCATTTTATTTTTAGGAAGAGAGATAATTGTGGATGACAATTCTGCAATTTCTTCCTCGTTTATCAGCTTCACCGATCGGTCATAAACCTCAACTCAGAATGTTTGTAGTTTCAACAAAGCCCAACATTATTTCCGCATATCCATTCACCTGTAACAACCAATTAGCGGAACGGTTGTCTTTGGGTCTGATATCTACGCTGCACCTCCAAACATGTACGTCTCTCCAGAGATGGTGGATTCTGGTGCAGTTTTCAATTATGTCAACGTTGCTTCCTTAAAGAATTAAATTCGTTTTCTAATGATAGTAATAACCAGTGACAAAAATAATTACATGAAGAATTGTGTCAACTAGCAAGAATATCCGCTACCCCCGGGCGTAATAATTTAAATTTTAATGCATTGATATACATTACATTCGAAAGACTAGCGAAATTATATAGAAACGCTTAAGAAAAAATTACAGGTATTTTAATTATATTCTAATAGATTTCTCTATAAAATCATTCATAGGATTGATTTTAATACCTTGGAGAATAAAAAAATCATATTAGAGATCAATAAGACCAAGTAATCATTTATTAAACCCGGTTTTGTTAAAAACAGTATGCAAATTAACTACACCGTATATTATGTAATCCTTTATTTCTTAGTGATATATCAAACAAATTGCACAAATAACATGGAGTGTTTTGAGACAAATCTCAGATCTTTATAGAAATCTCTTTAATAGATAAGATTTATACTATTCAATATATATATATATATATATATATATATATATATATATATGACTGGTGAGTCATCTGAGAAAACACAAGGATAGAGTGTCAAATGCTACTGGCACCCAACTATGATGATTAAGCCCCCCAAAAAACCCAAACAAACAGGAAATGGTCTTACTCGAACACGAGTTGACAGACATTATTATCATCATATATATATATATATATATATATATATATATATATATATATATAAAATTGTGTGATTTTTGGCAGTAAATTATTCTTAAGACATGTGTTATTGAATAACACGGAGTATTCTTTTTCATTTTTTGCATAGATATTTTTTCCAGTCTTCTGGTATCCTGAATCTGGATCGAGTTGATTCATGATATTTTTCATACTAATTTCCCGAGCGCTTTCGACTGTTTCTCCAGTCGTATTCATGGGTTACGTAATTTGGTTTTTAGTTAATTTTTAGTTCTGTTATCTATGCTTTTATCAAATTCAGAGTCTATTATTTTTAAGGGGGGTTAGGTAAGTGTTAGTTATTGAAGATTATTTAATACGTTGTCTCCGACTTTAAAGGCTATTTATTAATGTTAGTTTTTTTTTAAATTTTTAATGCATATGGCTTCTAGGATCTAACCCAGATGATTCGTCTTAGCCAGAAGACTGGAAAAATATCCATACAAAAAATGAAAAAAGAATACTCCGTGTTGTTCAATAACACATGTCTTAAGAATATATATATATATATATATATTATATATATATATATAATATATATTAATAAATGGTCAGTGATAAACTTACGCAATTCCTGAGGGCATTGTGACGTAAGCAGTGACGTACTCGGTTACAGACACAAAATCTTCATTATAATAAGAAGCGGGACAATTACTGTGCGTATTGATGCTTTATGCCTTCTTTCAACAGCTTGATTTAAGTGTTCCGAGTTTGTTTATTTATTTTGATTATTCTCATTTAAGAGGTTAACGTTTCTAAGATAGGGTTGGTTTGGTTTTATTTTTTAAAACACGATATCAACTTGTTGTGTAACGAATAACATGTTCACCTATAACAACCAATAATCGAAATGATTGTCTCCTCAGCTCATATGGACGTTGGGCCGTCAAACATGTTGTGTAACGAATAACATGTTCACCTATAACAACCAATAACCGAAATGATTGTCTCCTCAGCTCATATGGACGTAGGCCCTTCAAACATGTTGTGTCTCCAAAGTTGGGGATTTCTGCTGCAGTTTAAAATTATGTCAATGTAAAAAAATTAAATTCGTTTTTTAAAACGAAAATCACCGAACAATAGTAATTAAAGTAAAACGTAAAGATTCAGGACATTTACTGCATGTATAGATACTTTTGTATTGTTCATGGTACGCTCACCTGATGGCGACACAGATTTCTTTGACATCGCCGCTGGAGTCCTACAAGGAGATACATTGGCACCATATATATTTATAATAAGGAAGCGCGTGGTGTAATGGTTAAAGTCATGGAAATGGACTCGTCGCCCCGAGTTCAAATCCTGGACGTGGTAATTGCATTTCACTTAGCGCTAATACCCTTGGGAAAGGTATGGATCCTACTCTCCCTCCAGCTATGGGTAGATAGAAGGGCAGAATGGGTTCTTTAACCATGGCTAGGTAACCAGTCTAGGAGAAGGAAAATTCTGAATTCAAACCTGTTAAACTCCGCTTAAGAAATTGACCTTGTGTCGTATCCTGCTCGTGCAGAGGGGTTGGTAAAAAAGTATTAAATAACCCACGAGGGTTGATATGCCATTAATATATTATATATATATATATATATATATATATATATATATATATATATATATTTATATTATGCCTAGACTATGTACTCCGAATATCATTAGATACCATAAAAGAAAAAGCTTTCACGCTAAGAAAGTCAAGAAGCAGGCGATATCCCGCACAAACAGTCACGGATGCAGACTACGGTGATGACCTCGCACTTCTTGTAGGTACACCTGAACAGGCTGAGTCACTTATACATAGCTTGGAAGAGGCAGCAAAGAATATCGGTCTCTACGTGAACTTTGATAAAACTGAGTTTATGAGTTTCAAAAAGAAAGGAGACATCTCCACACTCGACAGTAAACCTCTTAAGCCAGTAGAACAATTCAGCCACGAACAAATTATCAATCATATGGAAATCCGATCTCACTGACAAGCTAAAGTGGCAATTCTTTCAGGCTGTGGTTATATCAGTACTGCTGTATGGCTGCACCACTTGGAACCCACCGAAGCGCCTTGAGAATAAGCTAGATGGGGGCTGCACAAGAATGATGCGTGCAGTCTTGAACAAGTTGTGAAAACAGTACCCCCACAAGGAAGCAGCTGTATGGCCACCTGCCCCCATCACACAAACCATCCGAGTGAGACAGACTTGGCATACAGGACACTGCTGGAGAAGCAAAGACGAGCTCATAAGCGACGTTCTCCTGTGGAAACCAACACATGGACATTCTAATGTGGACCAAGGACCTACATTGATCAACTATGCGATGATGATGGTTGCTGCGCGTTGGACCTCCCAGGGACGATGAATGATAGGGAAGGTTGGCGAGAGATTGTCATAGATATCCGTGCTGCTTGCGCGACATGATGATGATGATGATGATGATTGATACTTTATGCCTTTTTCCCCTGTTCGATTAAGTGTTCCGAGTTTATCGCACAGTCATATGTTATCAAGTATTCATATCTTATATTTATACACAATTATATGGTTTAAAATAGCTATTCAAAATGTGAATAATTTGTTTACACATATTTATACAATTTCAAGTATTCCTATTCAATACCAATAATTTGCAAGCAATTACATGGTTTCAAGTAGCTATAATTTCTTAGAAGTCAATTATAGCTCCAATTAACTATTCTTAATACAAATAATTTGCACAGATATATTGTTTTACATATTCCTATTTGTTGAGATTTTTGTGATATAAGGCGTGTGTTAAAAGCCCACTTCTATTTATAGACTCGCCGAGAACCATATGATTAATCTCTTGGCCAATCACTGCCAGTACTCTGCTGCTGAAACAATACTTAAACTGAGCATACAGAGCATACTGGTTATACTTACTTTGGACCTTCGTGGACGACAGACAAAGGATTCCATAACTCAGGACTTATACACAGGATAGGACTTATTCACTTCCCAAGGATTCCATAACTCAGGACTTACTTACTTTAAGCCCTTTTCAACTGTCCAAGGATGGCATTTAAAAACTTAACAGGTTATGGGCCCAGCACGCTTCCACTGACATCCATTTTTTGGGGGTCTTACCCCTCTGCATGGAATACAGTCGCCCTGTCGTCTTGGGCTGTAGAATAGGCCGACTGTATTCCATGCAGAGGGGTAAGACCCCCCCCACCAAAAAAATGGATGTCTTGGACATGACATTAAACTTGTCTAACCAAAATACTAACTCACTAACTTGTATTGCATTGTATTGGATTTTTCTAATTAACGAAAAAAAAAAAATCTAAAACAAAAAGGGGACAATACTAATGTTGACAGTAATGTTGGCAGTAATGATAAGGTTAAGAATTAGATTAAGAATAACAAAATAATAACAATAATAAAAATATTAATAAGAATAGGATAAATAAAAATAGAAGTAATAAAACAAAAATAACATTATTATAAATTTTAATATTTCTGAATGAAGTGATTATGATTTTAATATTTCTGAATGAAATGATTTAATATTTCTGAATGGAAGCACCCACCTTATATCAAAATTACTTACTTAAGCCCTTTTCAACTGGCCAAGGATGGCATTTAAAAACTTAACACTATTATAATTCTAAACATTTATAATTGGTAATACCACTCCGGGTCTGAGTGGATTTTGGACTAATAGTAATGAAGTTGTTCTCAACTGTTCCAAGATATTTAGAACCATGGACTCTGCAGCATATGCAGTTTTTAATGAGATACACAGGGTACCCCTTTTAGAAGATTCTACCCCCTCTGCAGCGGTTACTGTCAGCGTATTCTAAGCCCCGCCAACAGAGCGTTACAAAAATGGATGATTAAATTATTAAATAGAAGTTTGAAATAATTGAACGTGTTCACCATTAATGCAAAAGGTGATTCGATTTCTTGTTTTTTTTAAAGATTTACTAGTCGATAAAGACGTTTGGTTTCGATTTAAATAATTATCTATCTACTCAACAACTCAACACGAGCATGATGCGACACAAGGTCAATTGTTAAGCGGAGTTTAATAGGGTTGAGTTCAGAGTATTCCTTCTCCTATAGCGATTGCCATATCAAGGTTAAAGAGACCAGTATGCATTACTATTTAGCCATAGCTGAGGGAGAATAATTAGATTCCTACCTTTACCAAGGGTATTAGCGCTAAGTGAAATGCAGACAACCTCATCCAGGATATGAGCTGGGGTCACCGTGTCTACATCGATACCCATTTACTATACAAGTGCCCCACATGCATATGGCGTAAAACTACGGCGTTGTATTTCTTGGGTATTACAATATAACAATAGATAATCCAATGGGAGTTGGTATGCCGTTAAACAAACATATAAACATAACCAAATTAATAGTACGAGAGTGAGAGAGAGAGAGAGAGAGAGAGAGAGAGAGAGAGAGAGAGAGAGAGAGAGAAATTATTTATTATTATCACACTGCGTTTTGTGCGTACGTATTTATAGTTGGCACTGTTGTGGTCACGTGAATGAGCCTAATCACACCATTTTGCTTGCTGTCTTTACAATGTAAATATGGCCGCTCCAAAAAGGTTGATATACACGAAGCAAAGAAATAAACTGACGTGTGCAACAAATTCTTGAAAAAAAAAATAACGCAAAAATGTAAACATACATATATAAGGAACGCTTACATATGAACACAATAGTGTTGGCCGAGCAGAGCTGTACGGACACTGGATACCGCCCAGATAACTTACTAAGAGTGATAGATAGAAACAAAGATAGGTAGATAGATAGATAGATAGATAGATTGCGAGAAAGAGGGAGCATCAGAGAGAGAGAGAGAGAGAGAGAGAGAGAGAGAGAGGAGAGAGAGAGAGAGAGAGAGAGAGAGAGAGAGAGAGAGAGAGAGAGAGGTTAGATTACGTATAAAAAGCATTACATTTCACGGAAATACCCAAAATCTCTCTCTAAGACGCTAAGGTTAGGGTTAGTGTTAGTGTTAGGGCTAGTCTGTTTGGGGAGTTTTTGACATCTAATGCTATTTATACGTAAAATGCGATTCTAATTATATCATCTCTCACTTCAAAATCAATTCACAACATTTTCAATACCCAATAATTCAAAACATTTGAATACCCAATAAAAATGAATAAACGTCATACCCAGGACAGAGAGAGAGAGAGAGAGAGGAGAGAGAGAGAGAGAGAGAGAGAGAGAGAGAGAGAGAGAGAAAAACTATAAAACACACCTTGCACTAATACAAAATGATTTATCAAACATTAGTAAAACAATTGGTATTTTTTTCGCTAATTTCTGTTTCGCACATTGACCCCCTCACCTATACTGAACAATAAGTTTCTCCGTAATGTTTTCGGTGACTGAAAATGTAATGTGCATTTTTGGAAAGAGAATTAAATGACGGAACACATATAAAAAATCGATGATTCTATAAAGTCGGTAGATATCTTATATGTCCCGTAAATAAGAAAAATGTTTTGTTTTTTTTAAATCGTTACTTTATTTATTAAGGAATATGATATTAAACGTTTAACCTATATAACTTTCTATTTTTTTTATTTTAGAAATGTTTTAAAATATATAACCGTACACAAAATTATACCGTTTCACTGGATGATAAAGGCGTATTTAATTTTTTTTTAAAGAAAAAGATTGTAATAAAAATGTATAGTTAAAAATATTGAGATTCCATTAGTCTAATGTCTATGAAAATTCTCCGGAATAAAATATCCTAAGGTTTGACATGCCGTAAAATCCAAGCAAACGAAAAAGCACTCCCCTCCCCCTTGACAGTAGAGGATGTTGGTTCTATAACCACTTTAAGATAGGCAGTTGCGCCCATGCTGTCTTTAAGCACTGGCGTCGCTGTCTTAGAGGAATTTGGCACTGGCACGCTTCAGGTTAAAGACCGGATGTTTTGGCAAGATAGTCGGGAGAGATATTGAAGCGGACATTCTTTCTAAAATTTTCGATAAGAGATGTTATCGGATTTTAAGGACGGACAGATTTCCAACGCATTGAGAAAGTTGTCGCTTTCTCTTTGAGCACTGCCAAGAACCAAATGTAAAATTGCCGCTTCACACTAAAACGGCCATCAGAAGAGACATTCGGCTAGATTTACACGGCGTTTTCAGGATGGACTAGTTACTTTACCCGATTCTTCATCTGGCTATCCGACGGCCAAGGGTCAGATAAAACTCTCCTCTGTGTCTAATATCATTTTCGAAGTACAGGTTTTAGCGTAATTACCGCACTGGTTATAGAATCGTGATGGGTGACAAGGTGGGGCACGAAAACTGTCTAGAAAGTAATGAGACGCTTTAAGATTTAGTTTTCAGGTTAGCAACCCTCATTTACACTCATCTGAGCATTTTTGACAGTTGGACACCTGTAACAACTTTCAGTTCACGTTTGCTTCTCAGAATTCCTTACACCCTGTAGACGGAGGTTTTCGTTATGTAATGGTTATAGTCGCAGGAAATGGAGACGGCGATCTGAGTTCAAATCCTGAACGAAACTGTTTGCATTCACCATAGTGCTAATACCATTGGAAAAATACCAATTCAGCTATGAGTGAATACTAGGGCAGACTTCGTATAGTTTTTCTTTCTCCCACACGGATATATGTGAGAAGGAAAACTCTGAAGCACACACACACACACACACCACACACACACACACACACATATATATATATATATATATATATTATATATTATTAATAATGGAGATTGTCTGTATTTCTGTCTGTAACAAAAACTACGTCATAGCTCTACGTCACAGATTACGTCACAATATTCTTATGCTATATACAACCAACATTTGAGTAAGCAATTTTTAAAATTGTTTTTTACTCTCGTCCTTTTTTTTTTTTTACAGTAACAAGAAGTTAACTAAAAAGTTTACAAATAAATAAATACCTAAGATTTTGTGGAAAATTAATGTGGAAAATATTAAAAATAATTGTTTGATTATTACATGCACGCAACATTTTATTTGAGAGGGACGGGGTTCAGTTTTCATTTCAATTTGTTTTTTTAAAATTTATTTTTTACTCCTTTAATAAATATGAGGATTTTGCTTACTTATGATACAAACCCTCTGACATTGAATTTTTAACTCTCATCCTCTCAGGCAATGTCTTTCAAAAATTAATTTTTACGACGCCCGGAGGGTGTTTTCTGTTGCTAGTATATATAATGAAGGAACGTATATATATATGTATGTTTATATAGAGATATAGATATAAATATAGCAACATCTCCTCCTCCTCCTTCTTGTCCATTCTTCTGTTTGTTGAGAATGAATCTTTTGATTATCAGTGATAGCCAATTCATACATCTGTGTCTTGTTTAAAAAAAGAAGAAGTTTATTACCCTATTGCTTTTATTGGTTTTGTGTGTTTGTAGATTACAAGCATGTGTGTGTGTGTGATTGTGTGTGTTGTGTGTGTGTGTGTGTATGTGTATATGTGTGTGTGTTGTACTGTCTTTAATTTAATCGTCAGACTCTTTTATTGATCTCTTTTTAAAAAAATTGTTGTTCACATGCAGGTGCGTGTATTTGTGTGGGGAATCATGTTCTTTCACTGTCTGTGTATATGTTTAAATTTGTAATATTCCTGATATATGGCTATCACTGATAAATCAAAAGAAACTCACTCCCACCAATCAGAGGAATGGACAAGGAGGAGGATATATATATATATATATATATATATATATATATATATATATATATATAATATATATATATGGTGAGGAAATTAATCCGACAATATGAGAAGAAAATATTTTTAAAATATTACAAACACAGGATGTTATAATCAGGGGAAACAATTTTATGTGTCAATACTTAAGCATTTCGGTATATTGTACCATCTTCAGGACACTGTTAAGTAATGTTTATGTGAGGGACAAAATGAAAGATGTTAAGTATATAGTGAATGTGTGAATATGATGTTATTAACCGTTAATTTTTTATATGCGCGTTTGTTTACGAAAGCCAATGACGTGATCATTGAATGTGCAAAAATTGAAGGTGAAGATCATATGATGACGTATGCATGAACGTGAATAGGCGGAAAATGAAATGTTACAACGATATGAGGTATTTCATATGGAATATTAATGTTAAAAAATAAGAAGATTAAAACAATAAATAAATCCATATAATCCATATATACGCATATCCACACACACACACACATATATATATATATATATATATATATATATATGTGTGTGTGTGTGTGTGTGTGTTTGTTATATTTTTAAAATATTTTCTTCTCATATATAATATATATATATATATATATATATATATATATATATATATATGCATGTATTTGTTTGTGTGTATGTGTGTGTGTGTGTGTGTGTAGAACCAGAAAAAGATTAAACGAAGCCTGAGGAAGATACTAGAAGATTTGAAGCACGTGTTGCTGAAGTAAAATTTTAAAAAATCTTTTGAAAAACAAAATTCATTTTGCGTACCTTATTTAATATAGAACATTTAATTTTCCTCTGTTGGACCCATAACAACATTTCAGTAAATAATCCAAACGTGCTCAATATATTAATATCATAGAGCAGTAATAACAATAATAATATTATTATTAGAGGAAAAATAAAGGGTCTACCATGGTTTCAATCAAATTTAAATGATTTCATCAGGACCCTTGGTTTAACTAAGTCGATGTAATTCCTTAGTTAAATTAAAGATATTTTTCGGATAATAATATCTTTAATTTAAGCAGGGAATTACATCGACTTTGTTAAACGTAGGGTAGGGTCCTGAGGAAATCATTTCATTTTGATTGAAACCATGGTACTCTAATAATAATAATGATATATATATATATATATATATATATATATATATATATATATATATATATTATTGTCCATCAACCAATTTTTTAGGCAATACTCTTCTAGACCCTAGATATCAAGACTTTAATAGTCCAAGTGGGAAATAATGCAATGAATACGGACATCATTAACTGTTATTTATTACCAAGCTCTACAGAATTACTACCAGTTTTATGATGGGAAAATCGGATTATCGATTTAGCCATCGTGAAACTATCAGTAATGCCAAAATATGTGACGACAGGGATTTAAATCGTTTTTATAGCATTCTTTTTTAAACGATTTCATCATTTACAGTCAATATTCGACTTTATAGTGAGTCTATCGCAAATATTGAAAACTGTAGAAAATGTATTTAATTTACTTTTCAAATATTACTCTCGCTAGCAAAGAAGTATGAAAACTAAATCTTGAAAACAGACCACTATATATATATATATATATATATATATATATATATATATATGTGTGTGTGTGACATAGGACTTCATAGTCACATATATGTGACATAGGACTTCATAGACACAGGAGGTGCTGCAACTTCATAGTCATATATATGTGATATAGGACTTCATAGTCACAGGTGGCGCTGCAACTTCAAGGGCACACAACAACTTTTATCATAGTCTATCGAGACTGAATTGCCAATGATATAATATATATATTATATATATATATATATAATATATATATATATATATACATATATAAACATGTAGAATTAAACAAAAGACACACATCCTGTTTAACAATTTTATTTTTGATCTTTTCGAGTTTTCTGGCCAACTTTTTAATTTTTGGGTGGAATTCGTGGATAAGTTCAGGTCCCGAGTACTTTCGGCACTTCGAAGTGCCATCATCAGGGGTGATGTGTCCCAGTTTTTTTTTTTTGTTTTGTTTTTAATTATATTAATGTGGAGGCTGGAAGGAGAAGAATTGATGAGAAAGGTGTGATAAGCATTTTAAAATGTGTTGTACTGCATTGCAAATTAATGTTGTTTAAGGATGGTTTGTATTGTTTTATGTATAGAGCTTCTAGTATTTGGAGTTTTTGTTTATTTTTTTCTTTGTATATATATATATATATATATATATATATATATATATATATATATAAAAGTAATTGGTAATTTGCTTGAAGCATTGTTAAGTATGTTATAAAATAATAAATTCGAAGGCAATACAATGCGTAAAAAATAAAGACAAAAAGATGTTTTATATGTCTAATCGATTTCAAAGCAAAGCTTTATCATCAGAGTTTAATTTCAGAAATGACGTGCTTATGTTTTTTTTATTTGTGTGGTAAAAAACATAAGCACGTCATTTCTGAAATTAAACTCTGATGATAAAGCTTTGCTTTGAAATCGATTAGACATATAAAACATCTTTTTGTCTTTATTTTTTACGCATTGTATTGCCTTCGAATTTTATTATATATATATATATATATATAATATATATATATATATATATATATATATATAGGGTGCATCAGGGTGCAACAGTTTTTAAATTGACAAATTAATTACTAACCTTGTACAAATGATAGAATCATTTAGTAAAAACCTCTATGAAAGTTAAATCATTGTTATTTTATTTTTATGTACGTTTTGATCATTGTATTTCAAAAAGACTAACATCTCTGTTGTTAAATTCTAAATCTGTTGCTTGACTTTATAGACATGTGCAGAAGACCGTGCAACCTGGCGCCTCCTCGTCAAACAAGGAACAAAAAGAAGTGAAGAAGAGAGGGAAAAAGCTGCCACAGAAAAGAGAGCTAAAAGAAAGGAGAAACAGCAGCACCCCCAACACCTACAGAAAGCATCACCTTTTGTTTGCAGCCATTGCACCAGAGACTGCCATTCGAGGATCGGTCTGTTCAGCCACTCACGTAGCTGTAAGTGTGAGAGAGAGAGAGAGAGAGAGAAAAAAAACACAAAAATGCCAATATATATATATATATATATATATATATTATATATATATATATTGGAAATGACAGACAATGATTTACTGTTTTTTCTTCATTTCTGGGGAGTTGACCCAAATGTCATTAACTGTGAACAGAGATTTGGGCAGTTTTTAAAGTTGCAACATTTCGTTCACTAAAAAGAAAATCTCAATAAAAAAAAGAAAGCTAAACACTAAACTCTTGTCTGTCATTTTAAATAAAAAATGCCTTCAAGCGAATCGGCTACCTAACTATACAATATATATATATATATATATATATATATATATATATATATATAACCAAAGATGGTTATAATATCTATCAATAATGGAGATTCGCTTCCGGTTTTGAACTGTAACAAAAACTACGTCACTGCTTACGTCTCATTGCCCAAAATCGTCATAACATAGAATAAATACACTCAAAATTTGAGCATGCAACATTAGACAGTCCTCATTGTTTTTTTAAAACAAATTTTAATAAATGCATGACCGGTATTATATAACTATATATAGTAGTCGTCGGGGTGGCCTAAAGTCGGTATCAGCCAATCAGCGAGGGAGTCTATCCCCTTTTCACTAGCGCTAGACCAAGGAGATTATTTAAGTGTCTGTGGAGGAGCGCCACACCTACCATCAGCTCCTTACTTTACCGCACAGATCCCTGTGCTACTCATACACTGAGTTGGTGAGGGCCAGTATCGAACTAGGAACCTAGTAGTTTCTAGTCGAACGCTCTGTTTTATTTTAATACATATTTAAAGTTTACATTTCAAATTGTTTTATTTTTAATCCTTTGAGGAATTTGATTATTTTACTTACTTAGGGTACAAACTCGCTGACATTGAATTTTTAACTCCCACCCCTCAGGCAATATGTTTCAAAAATCTATTTTTACATCGCCCGGAGGGTGTTTTTTATTTTGCTAGTCTAAATAAAGACTCTGTTTTGGAAACATCCTTCCATTGATCATCAAAGTAAATATATATTTTCATGCCTTCATAATTCTGAAATAGAAATACAAAACGTTAAAGAATAATTACAACGCCCCCACCTCCTTAATTTCTTTTCCAGGGTCGGGTTGCCGAGAACAATGCAAACGGACCAGGGATCTAATTTTATGTCCCGAATGTTCCAGCAGTCCTTGAAATCTCTGGGCATCGAAACGGTGACATCGAGCGCGTACCACCCCCAATCCCATAGAGCCTTGGAACGATTTCATTCAACCCTCAAAACCATAATTGTGATGTAATGGTGAGCAAGCAAGTCATACAGATCCATTACTACGGAATATAGATTTATATCATCGTTAGATGTCCCATGCTTGCGGTCTTATGTCTCATCCTACCCCTGGTGAACGGGTTGGGCAAATACCTACCTTTCCCAAAGGTACTCGAAATGCTACCAGCCTCATCCGCTATTATGAAATGCTACCAGCCTCATTCGCTATTATGAAATGCTACCAGCCTCATGCTACCAGCCTCATCCAGGATTTGAACTCTGGTCACCGTGTTTATTTCCTACGACGATAACCACAACACAAGGGGCGCCCTTTTGTGGTGGTTGTTTTGTTTTGTTTTACAGCATATTAACCCTTTTTGGGTCATTTAATTCCGAATTCTCATTTTGACATCAGGTTTTTTTACAGTATCTGCTGTTGCTTAAATGGTCACCCATCTAAGTATTCAACCGGCTCATCGCTGCTTAACTTCGGTGATTTAGTGGGAACCGGTGCTTTTAACGTTACTTGGTCGTAAAGTGCCTTTTGTAAATAAGCGTATAAATTAACGTATATTACAACTAGAACATTTGTATTATTTGAATTATTCAGACTATTGTCCTCATCTTTATTGTTATCTGTTTAACGTTTCAGCCGATGTGCCCTCCGGCCTTCTTTATGTATTTCTTGTCGGACTCGGGAACCTTGTCGAAGTCGGGAACCTTCTTTTCTAACTCGGGAACCTTCTTGTCGTAATCAGGAACCTTCTTGTCGTAATCGGGAGCCTTCACTGAACAACACAGAAGACAATAAAGATGAGCAGAACCGCCCCCCCCCCCAAAAAAAAAAAAAGAAAAGTTGCAGTCAGCGTATTCTACAGCCCAAGCCAACAGGGTAAACTGTGATTCGGATTTGATTCGACATCGAACTTAATGCCAGCCTAAGGAGGCCTTAAGTAATATTTCAAAACAAATCTTGACATCTTCCTTCCTTTAAAATCAGCATTCACAACATTATTTCTTTGGCTCGAACACTGGCTACAAGCTCTACATATACACATATGTACCACAGCCACTTAACAAACCCTCGTTAATC
>CM042150.1:102672930-102697930 GCA_023376005.1 Doryteuthis pealeii
CATTTGGTCAGGAATCACGACGCGTGTGTGTGTGTGTGAGGGGGGGGGAGAACCGGTGAGGATCGATTTCCCTTATCCGGTCTAAATCATCTGGAATTATTTCGCTAAACACCGCTCTATAACAGGCGCCCAGGATGTCCGAGGGCTTGCACAGCCCCTAAATAATCACATCCCTTACGTCATTATAGAATCAAACCGGATATACTGAAGCATTATCTAGGAATACAACACTACAGCATGAAAACCAAAAACGTGAAACTATCCCTTATATATATATATATATAAATTTTCAAAGCCAAATATACCAGCAAATAGGTTTTAAATAAGCAAAGGAGATATTTGTATATATATATATATATATATATATATATATATATATATATTGATGCTATTGTTCCCTAATCTTCCGACCGTTATAATCCAGCAACAGCCTCTGAGACCATTCAAGATGAAATGCATAATGTAAATCTTGATAATCTGGTGTCGCTTAATTGCCGAATTCTTATTTCTAGTGAGTTCTGAGTTTATTATAAAGAAAGGTAAGAAAAAGGACATGTTACACAGAAAGAACACAAGAAAAAAGAAAGAAGGAAGAAAGATAGAGAGTAGGGGAAAGATAGAGAGAGGGTATGAGCACACGGAAGCGATAACACTAATCTGTTTCACTCGAACATTGGAATATGAATAAGGTGAATTTTGCCAAAGGAGCTGGTAATAAAAAGCATTGTTTACGATTGCACCTTTTTTTTTTCAAGGAAATCAACAGTCCATTCATTAGTCCATTCATGTCCCAGAAAACTTATAGAATGACCTTCTTTACTAACCGCTGAGCTTGGAACTTTTTCATTACCGGAGAGTCAGTGTGTTTTCACTCTATGGGCTGTCTTCGATTCAGGTTCATAGGGGAAACCCCATGTTTAGCCTATTTATAAACATTGTTCTGACTAAAAAATGCTTCTCCGAAGACATAACTCATTCTTCTGTAAATTTCACATGGTTTGCAATTTTCATACACCAAATAATTAATAACATATCTCTTCAAACCTGCAACAAGCCGTTTTATTTTTTTGACATTTTAAATAGCCTTAAAATAAATATTTTAGCGAGATTAGAATAATTTTTACAATAAAACAATTCGAGACAATGCAGATTTTACCTTTATGGAAAATAATTTTAAAACAAAATTTTGCCCTTTAAAAAAATCCTTGTTTATTGAATAACCCCAGGGAAAAGAGGTATATGTTTAATAAAACAAAAAGCGATAATTGCATACTTATAAAATATATTTTAAGAAGTAAAACAAGCTGTTTTCTGGATTGATAACAACAGGAAACAAGGCTACGTGATATGCTTTCCAAAACCTGGATTCTCGACTGCCGTTAATACTAGGGTGAGTCAAAAGATTTGCAATATTTTACTTGTAACGTCAGGCACAACCCGGTAGCTCCAGATGCGTTTGCCGGGTTCGTGAATGTGATGTAGCACACTGGTCTGTGTGGTGCTGAGCTGCCATCATACTCACCGTGCTATCTTGAACAAATCCTGGGAGCAGCACCCCATAAAAAAAGCAATTACGGGTCACTTACATCCTGAAGAATAATTAAAGTTCCAATTACCATCGAACTGGGAAGACAAGGCAACAAACGGTTGTAACTTAAATACGAACCCGAATAGTCACAAAGTCTACTGCAGAATAACAGGATATTTATAAGACTCCACAATGTCATTCAAATCAAGCAGTCAAGCAGCCAATTAGAACTCAAGGAATGGAATCACCCAAATCACCCAAATTCATGAATGGGTCATTCTTGATTTCTATATATACCAACTGTCTTGGACACTGCTTAAGTTGTACTTAGTTAGCTGCTCTTATTCAAACCAACAGTAGACTTACTGACTTCAATACATCCCACCCCCAAACTATCCAAGTAAGACTAAGAAAACATTCTGGACACTACTAGAGAAGTAAGGGCAAACTCGTGAAATTTTCCTATGGAATCCAACACAGGGACACACCTATGCTGGCCGACCAGCAAAAACTTACATACAACAGCTATGTTTGAACATTGGATGCCGTGCCGAAAACTTGCAGGAACCATGAACGATAGAGGTGAATGGCGGGAGAGAGTTAAGGGAATCCGTGCTCTAAGCACGACTTGATGATAATGCTTATGATCTATTCTTTTTTGTTCTTCTCTCTATAACACTCGAATGTGTCAGGGTTTGTTTTGTTTTAGACTACGTAGCTCGTTCGTGTGTGTGCGTGTGATTTAAAAGACACACAGAGTGAAACAATACACAACATTTCAACGCACCGCCTACCACGATACTATCAACACCACAGTGGGTACATTTCTACGACTTTGTCTACTTCGGTCACTAGGGTTCTTAAAGAAGGATGACTTTGACATTAAATAAACCACGAAGGTTGAGATGCCATTAAACAAAGAAAGTACAACCACCAACATAAAAAATGACGTGCTAAAATATAATGAGCTCATACCATTGGGAAAGGTATGAACCACATCAACCCCCAGCTATGTGTTAAATAGTACTACTACTATTTTTCTAAAAGGGTGGCTTTAGCATTAAACAAACCGCGAAATTTCATGTGTGATTAAATAGAGAAAGGAAACCAAACTAGTGAAAAACATAATCTTAGAGGTAAAATTATTACAGAATTCAACCAGAAATTCTAGAAAATAAATTAATTTTTAAAGGTTTTTTAAGAGGAAATAATTACGTAACTTTTATTATTAAAAAAGATGATGAAAATTAAAACGATGCAGGGGTGACAAGATTTACATACCACCCTGTAGATCACCTTAGTGGTAAGACAATATTTGAATGTAGATCACATTAGTTGCGGGCTTGGTTGGTTGGTTGGTTGGTTGGTTCGATTTTATGACATGTCAACCCTTGCATTATTTTATGCCGAAGTTCTATTAAGACTTGTTGGATATTTAATATTTTTTAAACCCATATTCTAAACATCTATTTAACCCATAGTTTCGGCTGGTCACGTCAAGCCCTAGCACCTATATTATTTTCCCAACCCTATTGCCCTTATGGCAAGCTCTAACCCCTTTTTATCATATGGATGCTAGAAGGCGGTGGCTGCCGGTCCACATGTCCTGGGAATGACGTTAAACTCTATCTGATGGTGAGGTTCCAGTTTTGGAGGTTTGGGGAATGTGGAGCACCCCTTCATCACCATTGCTCCCTGGTCCACTCTGACCCGGAGTGGTAGTACCTGTTAGGGTCCCATCTATGGGTTAAATAGAAAAATGTATTTATAAAAAATTGTATTATCCATTAAACTTATCGGCATTAAATGACCCACTGAGGTTGATATGCCGTAAAACAAAACAAACCAAACTAGCCCATAGTTGGGACCATAATAGGTATTACCACTCTGTGTCAGAGCGAACCTGGAGTAATGGCAAGTATATTTTTCAATATCACCTGAATTCGCTGACGTATTTAATTATTATCGTGGTGCTAAAAGTATCGAATTAAATTTATTATTTTCACTTTTTGTAGTTTCAAAATCATTGAATCTTCAGAAGTAGGAGCGCCGTGGCGTAGTGGCTAACATGCTTGACTGCAACATCGTAGTAAGCAAGTTCGAACTCCAGTCGTGCTATTACGTCACTTTTACGTTCATACCCTTTAGAAACGTATCTCCCCAGCTATGGGTTAAATAGTACCACTAGGGTTCTTATATATATACATATATATATATATATACGGTAGAGCGTTTGGCTAGAAACCATAACGTTCCTAGTTCGGTACTGGTCCTCGCCAACTCAGCGTATGAGTAGCACAGGGATCTGTGCGGTAAAGTAAGGAGCTGATGGTAGGTGTGGCGCTCCACTCCAGACGCCAAAACACTCTCCTTGGTCTAGCGCTATTGCAAAAGGGATAGACTCCCTCGCTGACATGCTGATACCGACTTTAGGCCGCCCGACTTTATATATATATATATATATATATATATATATATATATATATAATAAAATTGCAGGAACTTTCTTAAGGCTGGTCGGTAAGCACTTCCCTGGGAAACCCTGGCTAAAAAGCTATTTAACAGAAATAATCTGAAAGTAAGCTACAGCTAGCTGCACGAACAATATAAGGAAAATAATTAGCAATCACAACAAAAAGTGCTGGCGAAATAAAAATGAACCAACCTGTAATTGTAGGTCACAAATCTGCCCAGTACAAAAAAAGTGTTTGCTAACAGATGTAGGGTATAAAGCAGTGGTTATATCACCAACCACAAAAAACTAAAATCGATATAGGTGCTACACAGCAACCTATAAAAAACCGAATAGCACAACACAGGTTATCATTCAGGGACAAAAAATACAGCTAAGTGACTACACTTGCAACACATGTGTGGGAATTGAAAGAAAAGTATGAGAGTGATCTGGAGGTGGAATGGAGAATTATTAAGAAAGCACCATCACACAAAGGAAATGATAACCCGTGCATACTGTGCCTGCAAGAAAAATTAAAAATAGCTGAATTCAGTGACCCAGAGAAGATATTGAACTCGCGAGCAGAGTTAACTAATAAATGTAGGCATAAAAAAGAGTGTAGGCTCTGCTTAGTAAGTTCTGGTGTTATATAGGGGGTCATGATAGGTATGTAGCACATCCACTGTATTGCAAATGAGCACAAGCCAGTTATAAAATACAGACCGGTGGTAGGACGAAAAAATACCCTGAAGTTTCGCGCTACTGCGAGAAACTATAGTCGATAATTTTAAAGCATTCGATCCTAAACGTATATATATATATATATATATATATATTATATATTATATATATATATATGTGTGTGTGTGTGTGTGTGTGTGTAAAAATGGAATTTGAATTGAATCCGACAATATGAGGAAGAATGAATAAAGAAAAGAAAGTACAGAATGGATAATAAAAGATGAATTTAATCAATATCACTTACACATGTGTTTCGGTCAGTTTATCTTTGTGTACAAGTTTGAATCATGTACACAAAGATAAACAAGTTTGAATCGTGCACACAAAGATAAACTGACCGAAACACATGTGTAAGTGATATTGATTAAATTCATCTTTTATTATCCATTCTGTACTTTCTTTTCTTTATTCATTCTTCCACACACACACACACACATATATATATATATATATATATATATATATTATATATATATATATATACCAACCCCTTCACACGAGCAGGATGTGACACAAGGACAGTTTCTTAAGCGTAGTTTAACAGCTCTGAATTTAGAATTTTCCTTCTCCTACAGGTTACCTAGCAATGGTTAAAGAATCCAGTCTGCCCTACTATTTACTCATAGCTGGAGGGAGAATTGGATTCATACATTTCCCAATGGTATTAGCGCCATGTGAAATGTAAACAGCTTCGCCCAGGAATTGATCTCTGGTCGACGAGTCCATTTCCTACAACTCTAACCGTTACACCACGCGCCTCCAGGGTTCTTAAAGAAAGATGGCTTTGACATTAAATAAACCACGAAGGTTGAGATGCCATTAAATAGAGAAAGTACAACCACCAACAACCATTCTTCTGTAAATTGCACATGGTTTGCATTTTGCCATAAAAAAAAATTAATTACAGATCTCTGTTCTTTGTTTGATTTGCTTCCATTTTGAATATCCCAAAATAAATATTTGGCGGGATTTGAATGAATTTTGCTATAAACCTATTTAAAACTATTCGAGTTTATATATCGGACTAATATCCTTAGGAAAAGTAGTAACCGCTCATATCACCATATATGGGTTAAATATTACCTACAGTGTTATTATACTTGGGGACTTTGGAACTAAATAGCCCACGAAGGTTGATATGCCATTCAAAAAAGAAGTAAGTAGATAATCTTCAGGAGTCTAATCTTTGGTTAGTTGGTTGGATTTTAAGTTGCGAATCATTTCTTGGATTATTTCATGATATAATTGTAAAATTATTGTCTCCAATTCCAAATGGTACAATATGTATCTTCAAACATTTTAAAGGGACAAACATTTCATACGTACTTGGAAGGAAATAGAAACCGCTTCATTCAGCGTCAATTTGTTTGTTTTTTAATGATGGTTGAAATACGCTAGACTTAGCGCAGGATAGCATCGTCAGTTATGTTATTGGCTAGCTTCATAGGGCGGTTTCGGGTCTTCCAACATACTACCCCCTCAGTCAGCCAGACACCGTTGGAGACGATCAAACTCCAACACGCCACCCTTGTGCAACGCCAACAAAAAAAAAACTAACTACGTCAACGCGATCCTCGGACTCTTTATTTCTGAATGGCCAATTCTACAGCCAATCATTGATAAGAGTAGTTGTTAAAATAACATATCAACTTCCGAGGATTATTTAATACGAAAATCATCCCTGCAGAAGAACTGAACTGATTTAATTTAATCCATAGCCGGCAAGATGAGGGGGTTAATAGATTTCCCTCGGGTATTAGTACCAATTTTAACAAAGAAAACATCAATTTTCTTCTAAACCAAAGATCATCATCATCATGTCGCGCTGTTGGCACGGATATCCACGACAATCTCTCTCCACCCGTCCCTATCGCTCATCATTCTCGGGAAGTCCTCTATACAGCATCCTGCATCCGTACAGAGCTGGTCAACGTACTTTTTTGCTGGTCGGCCCACACTGGCTTATCCATGTGCTGGCTTCCACAGGAGGACGTCACTTATGAGTTCGTCCTTGCTTCTCCAGCAGTGTCACACGTGTCTTGTCCGTCTTTCTCGGATGGTTTGGGTGATATGTGGTAGGTGGCCGTACAGCTGTTTTCTCGTAGGGTGCTGTTTCCACGTCTTGTTCATGTTCACCCGCAGAATTCTTGTGCAGCTCCCATCTAGTTTGTTCTCTAGTCGCTTAGTTAGGGTCCAGGTGGTACAGCCATATGGCAGTACTGAAACGACAACGATACCAAAGACACTGGGATATTATTATTTCTAGTTGAAGATTAAACAACCAAAACGGTTATAATTAGGTATTATTTATTACCAAACTTTACAACATTCAGACAATATGTGGCCTTTCCTTTCTATCTTATTAGATAGTCGTTACTTTTCTTCTTTTAAATGCGTTTCATAAGTACTTGAAATGTTACCTATTTATATTTCTAATTTTATTTGGTTTCTTTTGTTTAAGGGCACACCAACATTTCTTGGGTATTTAATGCCAAAGTAGTAAAATCTTTACAGAAGAACATTAATTTAACTATTTAACCCTTAGTTAAAGGTATGAAGAGGTTCATAGTATGCAGCCCCGCCCAACGGGTGGGGATTGCTATGATTAACAGCGTCGATCCCAGGGGGCCATCCCCCCAGGTAACACCAGCCCCCTTGGGGCGGGGCTGGGTTTATTGAGGGGGAATGCCGACGGGATCGACGCAATTTTTCACCCGCCACCCACGAGCTTCGATTTGTGGGTGGTCCCACGTTAATAGGGCCTTGTACCTAACCCGTACAAGTGGGGTACGAGGTAAATAAAATGAAGGGGTTCATACCTTTCATAACGGTATTAGACCTACAGAGAAAACAATAAGTTCTAACTCGCTTACTACAATGTCGCAGTCCAGCACGTTATCCACTACACCACGGAGATTCTCCTCGTGACACATTGGTTCGGTTTCTTTGTTCAATGGCCTATCAACCTTCATGAGTTATTTAATGCCGAAGCCATACTTGTAGAACATTAGTGGTACTATTTAACCCATAGTTGGAGGAATGAAGAGGTTCGTACATTTCCCAAGGGTATTAGTCCGGAAATGAACGTAATAGCGCGACTGGAGTTCGAACTCGAATACTACTATCGCAGTTCAGCACGTTATCCTTTACGCCACGGGGATTTCCCCATTCAGTGTTGACTTGTCGTGTCCATTTCTTGTAATGATAAACCTAAATCCCACCATTTTAAATATTAAGATATAAGAAAAAAAATTGTCTAGCGGCAAATGGCATAATAAACATTTTTTTCATGCCTACATTTCAATACTAATTCAAACATGTTGTTCAGCAATCTGTTAATGTCTTGTAATTGTAAAAGAGACAGATTTTCTTCGAGGCACCATTTGCAGCTAATCTTAAAGTGCCCTCCTCACCGTGTGCGCTGATAATTGATAATCATGTCAGAAAAAAATGCAGATGGAGCAACTCTTCATTGAATTAAACCAGTGGATGACAGTATTACTATTTTCCCCCCTGGTTGATCTGCGCTTTTTGCACGTTATTAGATTTGTTTTTTCCTATTATAATTTTACTAGCACAAACCATCTGATTTTTTTATAGGGTTGATCAAGCTGCTTTAATGATAAATTGGGAACAAGATCCCAGAATACGGGAGGCAAAACTAGCGACAAATTATGCCTTCAAGAATATCTGCGTATTTTTAAATTTCAGTTATTCCCATATCTCACAGATATAAGGGTAAGACAAAAGTTATTCAATATTTTGGTACGTGCTATTTTGCAGCGCCTACACATAAGCAATGTACGGAGAAGGTTAAGGCGGAGAGGAGAGTAGCCTCGACAGCAAAGAGAGCCAGAAAGAGGGAGAAAAGACAGCAACTCCAGGAAGCATCACAGTTTGTGTGCAGTCAGTGCACAAAGACTGTAACACAGGAATTGGCCTGAACAGTCACTTGCGCAGATGCAGATAATTTATCTATTTTTTAGACACTACACCATCGTCCTTAGTGGATGAAAAGGTGCCAATATACATATTTACCAACCCATCCGAGCAGGATTCCACAAGATAAATTTCTTAAGCGACATTTAATAGGTTTGCATTCACAGTTTTCCTTCTCCTAGACCGGTTGCATAATCAATGTTAAACAGCCTAGTCTGTTCTACTATTTACCCATAGCTGGATGGCGAGAAGTTGGATGCATACCTTTCCCAAGGGTATTAGTGCTATGGGAAATTCAAACAGCCTCGTCCAGGATTTGATCTCGAGTCGACGTTTCCATTTCCTACGACTCTAACCTTTTGTTTGCGGCGCATATATAACGCAGTCCAGACCGTTGAAATATACCCGCTGTCATTACTAGTATCATGGTAGATGGTGCGCTGTCACGCTGTACATTTTTTCATTCCGTGTGTGACTTGAAAACCACAGAGATGGACGTGAAAATTAGTCTAAGTTCGGGAATGTATGTTTGGAACCAACGCCATTAGTTTTTTTCGAAAGGTGAAGGTGTAGTTTATCAAATTACAGTAACAGGATGATTGAAGAAATTTTGCTGAAAAGATATCACATCAGAAGACATGGACGTAGCTAAGAAGAGGAAAGCTCGAGAGACAAACTGAATCTCTGATAATCACAGCAAAAGACAATGCCATAAGAACAAACTATATAAAGGCAAAAATAGATAAGACGCAGCAGAATAGCAAGTGCAGAATGTGTGGAAACAGAAACGAAATAGTTAATCATATAATAAGCAAATGCAGCAAGACTAGGCACGACTCGATGGGAAAGGTAATCTACTGGGAATTGTGCAAGAAATTCAAGTTTCATTATCAACTAAATGGTTTATGCACAAGCCTGAACCTGTCTTGGAGAATGAGAGACATGAAATTCTCTGGGACTTCGAGGTACAGGCGGATCACAAAAACCCGGCCAGGAGACCAGACCTAGTGCTAATTAACAAGAAAAAGAAAACGTGACATCTTGTGGATTTTACCGTCCCGGTGGATGACAAAGTGATGTTGAGAGAAAAAGAAAAAATATACAAGTACTTGGACCTGGCCAGAGAGCTGAAAAAACTGTAGAAAGTGTTGGTGAATGTCGTGCCAATTGTAATTGGAGCCATTGGAACGGTTTCAAGGGTTTGAAAAAATTTCTGAAAGAACTGGAAATCCGTAGAAGAGTCGGGACAATCAAAACAACAGCACTGTTAAGATCAGCTAGAATACTCTGACGAGTCCTGGAGAACTGAGGACTTGCTATCACTTAGCTTCCAGTGAGCCACCAGCCTAGCCGTAATAATAATAATAATACTAATAATGATAATATTTTTTTGACAATACAACAAAATGGTATATGCATAAACCAGAATCTGTTCTTGAGAACGAAACGCATAAAATTCTCTGGGACTTTGAAATAAAAACGGATCACCTTATCCAAGTAAGAAGACCAGACCTAGTGTTGATAAACAAAAAAGAAATAACTTGTCAACTGGTGGATTTTGCAGTGCCAGCAGATCACAGGGTGAAGCTAAAGGAAAAGGAAAAAATGGACAAATATCTGGATCTTGCCAGAGAACTGAAAAAGTTATGGAATATGAAAGTGAAAGTGATACCAATTGTAGTTGGTGCACTTGGAACAGTCCCAAAAGGATTAAAAAAGGGTTTGGAAAGTTTGGAAATCAGAGGAAGGATTGAAACCATTCAGAACACTGCACTGCTGCAATCTGCCAAAATACCCAGAAGAGTCCTGGAGACCTGAGGAGACTTGCTGTCACTCAGACTCCAGTGAAAGACCATCAGCTAATGCTGATGTGAAAACTCAAAAGGAATAAATAATAATAATAATAATAATAATAATAATAATGTAGTTTTCGATATTTAGAGATAAAGAGTGCTCAATATCGGTGTGGATCAAAGAATAACATAAGATAGACAAGGATTCAAGGATACTTATCAGAGACTGATAATTACATAGGCAAGAAACTGACAGTTACTAAACGCCGTTCACGCTGTGTCTACGGTATTCTAACTTATACACACACACACACACACACACACACACACACACACTGTTGTAACCTAACAAAGGTCACTAAATGAGAAATAACCAAATGGAGGCTGGAGATTAAATGTAATCTTTATAACATTAACAAAAAACAATACTTGCCTACGGCGTGAAGAAGGTAAACCACTGCTAGTGGTATAAGACTACTAAGCCAGCATACAACTCCCGTATTCAGGAGGATTGGGACATAACCATTAATGTTCATAGGTAGAGTATATAACACACACACACACGCATATATATATATATATATATATATATATATATATATATAATAAAGTAATCCACAGACACGTGTTTCGAGGTATCACCTCTCATCACTGTGGTTATACCGTTTAACAGCTACCTCTGGCCGGGTTCGAGACCCGAATGAACTTTTGTTCGCCAATCCTCTTACCCGTACGGCCACAGGCAGCTGTCAAATATAGGAGAATATTTAATCGCTACATTTCTAAGCGAAAATGAATTTACTAGAGGCCTCAAACTTAAGTAAACAAAGCGAGGCTTAGCTGTGCCCAAATACGGTGATTTTGCAATTAAATCCCTTCTAATTAAAGTGCTCGATCAAATTGGGAGCATATAATAAAGTAATCCACAGAAACGTATTTCGAGGTATCACCTCTCATCAGTGTTGTTATACCGTTTAACAGCTACCTCTGGCCGGGTTCGAGACCCGAATGAACTTTCGTTCGTCAATCCTCTTACCCGTATATATATATATATATATATATATATATATATATATATATATAAAACAATATTTTTTGTGATGAAACAAAGAAAATACAGTGCTCAATCACAAATTGTGAGAGCTAATATTTATTTAATTTGCTGTGTTTTATAGATCAATGTTCATTATAAACAGCTACCCAGGTTTCATGCCAAGGGGCAATCATCATTAAGTGACATTAAGTAAAGATCTTCAACAAACACCATGGGATCTAACTCAACAGTCTGATGATTGTCCCTTGGCATGAAACCTAGGTAGCTGTTTATAATGAAAATTGATCTATAAAAACACAGCAAATTATATATATATATATATATATATATATATATATATATATATATATAAAATGGACTCTCCCGTCGATTATCGACGTATGAGGGTTCATACACACAATGAACTCCCACACAGGGATTTGTTTATAGTGGTGAAGGCTTGTGTTGGAACATCCACACTTTTTGGCAGAGTCGATAGGAAAGAATTGGTGCATCAAGGGTTGCCACAAACCCAATCAACGACCGACCTCAGGAATTTTGAATTCAGAGTTATCCCTCTCCTAGACTGGTTACCTACCCAAGGCTGAAGAGCCCAGTCTGCCCTACTATTTAACCTATAGCTGGAGGGAGAATATATGGATTCATACCTTTCCCAAGGGTATTAGCGCTAAGTGAAATGCCAACAGCTTCGTCTAAGAATTGAACCCGAATCGACGAGTCCATTTTCCACGACTCTAACCACTAGCCCACGCGCGCTTTCATATATATATATATATATATATATATATATATATATATATATATATATATATATATAAATGAAATGAGTAACCTACTCGAGTTTCATCGATAGATTCTTCAGGTTACTTTTAAATTAATCGTGTTTACGTTAATCTTTGGTGTTATATAAAATATATATATATACATATATATGTATATATATATAATATATATATATATGTATATATAATGTATATATATATATGTTATATATATATATATATATATAATATATATTATGTATATATATATATGTATATATATATATATATATATGTAATAATATATATATGTATGTATGTATATATATTATATATATATATATTATATATATATATAATATATATATATATGTGTGTGTATACGGGTTTACGTTACAGACCGAAACACATGTGTCAGTGATATCGATTAAAAGTGATATCGATAAAATTCATTTTTATCCATCTACATTTCTTTTCTTTACTCATTTTTTCCTCATATTGTCGGATTCATTTCCCATTCTCACATATATCTGTGTGTGTGCATGTGTGTGCGTGTGTGTATGTGCGTGTGTGTATGTGTGTGTGTGTGTGTGTGTGTTTGCATTATTTAACGATCCGTGATCTTATATATTAGTGCACCTAGAAGCGATACATAGAAATCAAAAATGGAAAGACCAGACTATACATACATACGTATATATATATATACATACATAGATATGTGTAAGCATATCTACATACGTACGCTTGAACACCTTAGTAAAAATTGGAGGCGAATTGTTGATTGTGTTCAGTGTATCAAATCGATATATTAAATCAATATTAAATACAATGGACCCAAATGAAAGAGAGTATTGTCTGAGTCGAAGCCGTTCCTCATTTCATTCATCCATTCATTTTCTTGGAGTAACTCTAGTTTCATGCTACCAAAGTGGCAAGTCTCTTTACACTCCAAAGATGGAGAAGAAGAAGAAGAAGAAGAAGAAGAAGAAGAAGAAGGAAATGAGAGAGAAGAAGAAGAAGAAGAAGAAGAAGAAGAAGAAGAAAAGAAAAGGAAGAAGAAAGGAAGAAGAAGAAGAAAAGGAAGAAGGAAACAGAGAAGAAGAAGAAGAAAAAGAAGGAGGAAATGAGAGAACAAAGAAGAAGAAGAAGAAGAAGAAAAAAGAAGAAGAAGGAAATGAGAGAAAAAGAAGAAAAAGAAGAAGAAAAAAGAAGAAGAAAAGAAGGAAAGAGAGAGAGAAGAAGAAGAAGAAGAAGAAGAAGAAGGAAATGAGAGAAAGAAGAAGAAGAAGAAGAAGAAGAAGAAGAAGAAGAAGAAGAAAGAAGAAGAAGAAGAAAAGAAGAAGAAGAAAAAAAGAAGGAGGAAATGAGAGAAAAAAGAAGAGAAGAAGAAGAAAAGAGAAAAGAAGGAAATGAGAGAAAAAGAAGAAAAAGAAGAAGGAAAAGAAGAAGAAAAGAAGGAAATGAAGAGAAGAAGAAGAAGAAAAAGAAGAAGAAGAAGAAAGAAGAAGAAAGAAAAGAGAGAGAAGAAGAAAGAAGAAAAAAGAAGAAGGAAATGGAAGAAGAAAAAGAAGAAAAATGGAAGAAGAAGAAGAAGAGAAGAAGAAGAAGAAGGCTAGTGACGCACTCAGATAAAGAATTGATCATTTTTACTCCTGAAAAACGACAGTTAAAGAAAGAAAGAAAAAAAGAAAAGAAATTAAAAAATAAAGAAGAAGAAGAAGAAGAAGAAGAAGAAGAAGAAGAAGAAGAAGAAGAAGAAGAAGAGGAGGAGGAGGAGGAGGAGAAGGAAGAGGAGCAGTAGGCGGAGGCGGAGGTGGAGGAGGAGGAGGAGGAGGAGGAGAGGAGGGCGGTGACGCACTCAGACGAAGAATTGATCATTTTACTCCTGAAAATCGACAGTTAAACAAAGAAAGAAAAAAAAAGAGAAAATAAATGAAAAAAAAAACAAAAAACAAAACAAAAAAGAAACAAAAAAAAACAAAACAAAACAAAAAAAAAAAAGAAAGCAAAAAGAAAAGAAAAAGAAATTATGGGAAAAAATACTTTGAACGTCTTTAATGAATCACTAGTGCGAATTATTGGAATTTCTTGTTGCACATGAAATAACGAAAAGGCGATCAAATCACTTGGGTGGCGAACAAGGTCCGCCATGGGTGACATTTCATTCGAAGAATTTATTACATGGTGAAGTATGTATTTACCCAACCTCACCACCACGAGGGGGATGTGACACAAGGTAATTTTAAGTGGAGTATAGCTGGCTAACAGGAGGTATACGAACGCATGCACTACATGGATGCATATATATATATATATATATATATATATACACACACACACACATATATATATATATATATATGCATATATATATATATATATATACACACACACACACACATTATATATATAATATATATATAATAATTATATATATATATAAAGAAATTTGAAAAAATCAAATGTTCCGAAAAATAGGATGAATTTATTTATCGATGTTTAAACATTTCGCTTTCTTTAAAACCTTCAGCAGGATGTATCTTGGGGTGAAGAAATTGATGGATGTTTTACAGATGACAGGAGATGAAAATGTTTATAAAATCTTTTTTGTTGTGTAACTGTATTTGTTCAGCATTACACAACGAAAAAGATTTTATAAACATTTTCATCTCCTGTCATCTATAAAACATCCATCATTTTCTTCACCACGAGATACATCCTGATGAAGGTTTAAACAAACCGAAATGTTTAAACATCGATAAATAAATTCATCCTATTTTCGGAACATTTGTTTTTTTTCAAATTTCTTAATATTGTCGGATTTATTTTCCATATTTACTCCCACATATATATATATATATATATATATATATATATATATATATATACCACATACACACATACGCTCGCATATATATATATATATATGTATATATATATATATATATATATATATATATATATATATATATGCGAGCGTGTGTCAAAAGGTAATGCTTATTTCTTTAAAAAAAATAAAACTAAGGCCTACATTGAGACCCTAATGAAGATCAGAAGTTAGACCCAACTTGCCAATCGATAATGTCCTCCTTCTGCAGGACAATACTCAACCACACACAAATTCAGGACAAGGGAAAAAATGGCCTCATTCGAGTGGACAACTTTACCGCATCCTCTATACTCACCAGATTTAGCACCTTCAGATTATAATCTCTTCGGCCCCATGAAAGAGGTTTTGAGAGATAACAATTATTCCAGTGACGAGGAATTGCAATCTTCAGTGACGAAATAGCTCAAAGAACAGTCAACAGAATTTTACGGTGCAGGGATACATGCTATCATTCGAAGGTGGAACATTTCTATTAAAACGGTGACTATGTGGAGAATTAGGGATGTGATCCACAGAGGACCAGCTTTATTTTGATGAATGATACGTGTTCCTGTGTTGGTAATTATATCTGTCCTAAACAAAATCGCATTACTTTTTGGCACACCTATGTGGAAAAGTAGGGATGTGATTCACAGAGGACTAGCTTCATTTTTGATGTATGATACATGTTCATGTGTTGGTAATTATACCTGTCCTAAAAAAAATGGCATTACTTTTTTACATAACCTCTCATAATAATGTATACACTCTTTAAATATTAATAGTTAATATTACATTTTTTTAAATTTCAGATTTGACTAGCCATTTAAAATGGAGAATACTTGTAGGTCCATTTCTTCAAGATATGAAAAGTGTATTGAAGAGAACGGCAACCAATTGGAACACTTGATGTGAACTCATCATTATATGAGCATTCTGCCATTGACCCAATTAGCTTTTATCTTATTAAAGTTAATTTGTTATAATCTTTGTATATTCTACTCTTAAAGTCTTTAAATGTGTATAATCTTTCTTGTATCAATCTTATTTACAAGTCAAAATACATAAATTGAATAAGTTATAACGATTCAAAGAGTGGATACATTATTTTGGGACACCATAGATATGACGAGGTTATATGAAAAAATAAATGTGGTGGATCTTTTTAAAGCATGAAATATTTATAAAAAGATTGAAATAAGCAAACATCCAAAAATACAGCTGATGTAATGAATATGTAAATACCTTGGTACCCCCACACTATAATCTGATTGGACAGTGTCATGTGTAAATATTCGACACTGTTTTGGTACAGGCGCCTAAGCCTAAGCCTACAAGCCTAAACTTACTCGCCAGACTACACCACGACTGCTCGGAAGACGTGCTGCTATTCGACGCACCAACTACTACTGCGATAATATACCAAATACCAACTTCATAATATATCCCTTAACCCGCATATATCAACAGCTAACTTACATTTTTGTGTGAATGAATCTTGTCTAAAGAATTTTTCAAAAGTAGCTAATATACGTCCGCTTCATAATTGGAAAGCCTCAGTTTTGTTGGTAATTCTAATCTAATATATAAAAAAATATTTGAAGTTAATATGATTGGCATCCTTCCGTCTACTAAAGGCGATGGCGTAGTGTCCATTTTTTTCTTTTCTTTTTTCTTTTTTTCCCTTTACTCTGCAGCTGTGTGAGTGACTGAACAGTCCACCTCTTGAATGGCAATCACTGCAAGCAAACAGTGATGCCTGCTGGAGTTGCTCTTTTTCACTCCTTTACGTTCCTTGTTTGACAAGGAGTCACCAGGTCGCACGGTCGTCTGCACAAGCCTCCCATGTGTTGGTGCCAATGTGGCATGTCTTTATTTTCCTTTGCTGGCATCTTTAAAGTGCAAGCGAGTTCTCCCTGTTGGTCGGGTGCCGTCTGCCAATTCGCCGTACAGTAGGTTTTCGGAGATGCAGCCTAAGTCCGTCCTCCTGATGTGACCAAGCCAAAGTAGGCGTCTCTCTCGCATTGAATAAGATAGATAGATAGATAGATAGATAGATATATATCCAACAAGCTGTGATCTACACATACATACGAAAATGCTTATATAGTTGGCAAGATATTGCACACAATGTAGTCAGATTTGTATTTTGGGTCTAGAAACATGATATTGACATTCCTTCTGACAAACTTTCATATCCTCAAAACTTTCTCAAAACAGAAACGACTCAATACGAAGTGACTGATATTGTTTATCATTACGAATTTCCATGCCAGTTATCTGAATGGAGAATGCAGTAACATTGCCGTCTGTGTCAAAATAACGTTAGAATTCTTGGCAGAATTCTCAAACAGGTTGAAAACACGGAGAGGCAAAAGGAATGTTGTAGATATTTACCGAAACCGTTTGCAACGGATAAGATGTGACACAAGGTCACATGTATGGGGCATGAAACGAGGTTGGAAATCGCTATTTAGTAGTAATGTATCTGCGAGTTTTTTTTGTGCAAACATACTGAAGGTTAGGGGCCGGTTTAGCTCAGTCGGTAGAGCGTTCGGCTAGGAATCATAAGGTTCCTGGTTCGATACCGATCCTCGCCAGCTCAGCGTATGAGTAGCACAGGGATCTCTGCGGTAAAGTAAGGAGCCGATGGTAGGTGTGGCGCTCCACCCCAGATGCTAAAATAATCTCCTTGGTCTAGCGCTAGTGAAAAGGGGATATGCTCCCTCGCTTTCTGGCTGATACTGACTTTAGGCCATCCAGACGACTTTACTTACTTTTTTATATCCGGGTTAAGGGATATATTCTGAAGTTGGTATTTGGTATATTATCGCAGTAGTAATTGGTACGTCGAATAGCAGTACATCTTCCGAGCAGTCGTGGTGTAGTCTAGCGAGTAAGATTAGGTTGTAGGTGTAGGTTTATTTTCCCAGTACCCCACGCGTACCGAGTCAGGCACAAAGGCCCTATTTATGTGGGACCACCCACAAGCCGAGACTCATGGGTGGCGGGTAGAAAAATTGCGTCGATCCCGTCGGCATTCCCCCTCAAGGGGGGCGCCTCAGGCGCTGGGCAATAAACTCAGCCCTGCCCCTTTAAGTCAAGGGGGCAGGTATTGCCTGGAGGGATGGCCCTCTGGGATCGACGCTATTAATTTACCATCTCACCGGTCCAGTGGCCGAAGCGCACTGGACCCCCGTCCCGAAAGACGGGTTGGAGGCGTAGGTCTCTGTACCAACACAGTGTCGACTATTTATACATGACACTGTCCAATCAGATTATAGTGAGAGGGTACTAATGTATTTACATATTCATTACATCAGGAAGATATTTAAAAATTGAAATGTGTATAACTGAAGTCATTCGCATGATATTTTGTATTTATCTATTTTTTTTCTTTTCCTTTTTTTTTTGGGGGGGGGTCATTTTTTCCGCTTTGAAATCTAATATTGATTGATTGAATTAATCGCGTCATTTATATATTTTTTAAATTGTAAATTATTAAATTTAATTTCTTATCATATTTTTATTCCCTTTACCCAGGTGAAAAAAAAATTCTGACGTCTCACCAGGTCTTTTTTTACATGGGGATTTTTATGGGGCATTTAACGAGGATCAAACTCGCGATAATTAACAATGGATCTGTGAGACTTTTTTTATCCCTCTTCTACCCAGGTGACACCGGGTAGCCGCTATTATTCTTTTTTTATAAAGGTATAAATCCATCAAAGGGATTATGCTCTGGTCATATTTATTTCCTGATTATCTGAATTACATTGGAAATCATTTTATTGAAAAATGTCTAACTTATCAACCATTATACCACGATGGGATGCCCAATTTACCAAACCCATTCGTCAGGGTAGGATGTGACACAAAGTCGCATGCCAAGGGCATCCAGTTTAAACGAAGTTTAACAGCCTTGTATTCAAAATTTTCCTTCTCTCAGATCGGTTGCCTTACTAAGATTAAAGATCCCAGTTTGCTTTACTATTTACCGTAAGCAAGAAGGAGAAGAAATGGATTCATACCTTACTCAACGGTGTCAGTTCAAAGTGAAATGCAAACAGCGTCGTCCAGTATTTGAACCCGGATCCCTGTGTCCATTTTCAACGATCAACATAACGATACTAACGTTTCATAAAAGAAATATTACAGAAAAAATGCAATTCTAAATGGAACATTAAAAATACTAGCAAACTAAAAAAAAAGCCCTCTGGGCGACGTAAAATAAATATTGCCTGAGGGGATGGGAGTTGAAAATTAATATCAGAGAGTTTGTATCATAAGTAAAGTAAAATCATCAAATTTATTAAAGGAGTAAAAAATAAAAAATTTAAATGGAAACTTAGTTCTGATAACTTTAAATATATATTAAAATAAAACAAACTATATATAGATAGATAATACCAGATATGTATTTATTAAAACTTGTTTAAAAAACAATGAGGACTATCTAACAATGCATGCTCGAATTTTGAGTGTATTTATTCTATGTTATGACGATTTTAGGTAGTGTGACATAAGCAGTGACGTAGTTTTTGTTACAGATAAAAACCGGAAGCGAATCTCCATTATTAATAGATAGTTAAGAATATATATTTTCCAACCTTTCCACGCGAATAGGTTTCGACACATGGCCATTTTCGAAAGTGGAGTTTAACAAGTTTTGAATTCAGAGTTTTCCTTCTCCTAGACTGGTTGCCTGGCCAAGATTAAAGATCCTGCTCTATTATTTACACATAAAAAAAACAGGAGAAGAACTGGATTCATACCTTTCCCAAAGGTATGAGCAATATGTGAAATATAAATAGCGTAGTTCAGGATTTGAACTCGGATCACCAAGTCCATTTTCAACGACGATAACCATTACAATACTAACGCCTTCAAAAGAAATATTGTAGACAAAAATGCAATTAAAAAAATGGAACCTTAAAAGTACTAGCAAATATATGCACCCTCCGTAGGGTGTAAGTATTTAAGTTTTAATGTAATAAAATATTATACTAAATTAGAAAGGCTAATGAATCTAAATAAGAATGCAAATAAAAAGATTTGAGGAGGGTATAATCGAAAAATAGAATAACTTAAACTTATTCTTCCATCATTCCCGTCATTCATTGCTAAATTTTCATAATTTAACTATTTAGTTAAACTAAGAAGTAAAGAATAAAATTACAATTATTTCTTCTTGTTAATGGATTTCTTTTAAGATTTATCTCCGAGATTTTGGCTCATATTCATTAAGATAAAACCAAACAATTAGAAATCAATAATACTAAGCACATATTCATTAAAATCAAATTTTTAATGTCAATATGCACATTAGCCTTCCCGTTCACGATGTAAACCGGTATTTTGTTGTATATATAAATACAATTGCATGTTATTAGTATGTAGATATGGTCAACAGTCTTAATGATGTAAGACAATTTTATTAATAATTGAGGTTTAAATAAAAAATAAAATCTAGGAGAATGTGACTTAAATAACTAAGGGAATTGTGACTTGAGTAGTGATATAGTTCCGGTTACAGACAGACAAACACATAATCTTCATTATAATAAGATAGTTAAGAAATTACACATTTATCAAATCCATTGTTTTAAACACGAAATTATATTTGTTTTAATTTGGGACAACTGACAATGGCTACTATAAGGGATGGTTGGTTTATCTCAATCGGTACGGCATCCGATTCGGAACAATAAGGTTCCAGTTTCGATACCGACCATCGCCAACTCAGCGCACGAACTGCACAGCCTGGATATGTGCGGTAAAGAAGAGAGCTGATGGTAGGTGTGGCGTTCTACCTCAGACGCAAAAGCAAACGTTAAAAGAAGATAGACACTCTCTCTATCCGGCTAACAACTATAAGCCATTTCGAAGGATTTACTAAAAAACTTGTATCAATGTCGGTAGGCAGTCGTGAGTCGTAAGATCGATCTCTACGGCAGGTAGTTAGAACATGAATAGGAATCGGTCCGAGAATGATGGATATATATTAGTCCGAAGAATTCGGGAAATAATAATTGTGTTTCATCTTAGGATATTATACGAAACAAGGAAATATGTTTTTAAAAGATGTATTTGTTAGTGCAACTGAACAATAACACTACAAAAATAAAATAAAATAAAATAAAATAAAATAAATAGATAAATAGGAAAAAGAAAGAGAAAAGAAAGTCTTGCTTCTTTTGTAAAAATAATTTTCCTTATCATAACACTGTCGTTTTTTTATGACAAAATGCACATCAAATGAAAGTACATAGACGAAAATCTGAAACGGCAGAATTTTCTATGACAATAAATTGCCTACTTAAGCTCCCTTATCTAAATTATATTCTTTGCAAAGGCAAAAAGAAAACAGAAATAAAGAAGGAGACAATCCTTCTTAGAGCCATAAAATAGTATATGTATCAAAAGAATGTTGTTCATAGATAATAGAAAAATATTACGCACAAACAAATTTGATGATGTCACAAGACTGAATTAAACACACACACATAGACGTACACACACACACACACACTCTCACACACACACACAAATATATATATATATATGGTGTTATGGTTAAATTCATTGGAAATGGACTCGTCGCTCCGAGTTCAAATCATGGACGTGATAATTGCATTTCACTTAGCGCTAATACCCTTGGGAAAGGTATGAATCCTACTCTCCCTCCTGCTATGGGTAACTAGTAGGGCATACTTGGTTGGGAAATCGGTCTAGGAGAAGGAAAACTCTGAATTCAAATCTGTTAAACTCCGCTTAAGAAATTGACCTTGTGTCGCATCCTGCTCGTGCGGAGGGGTTGGTATATATATATATATATATATTAATGTTGAGACATATGTATGCACATGCATACGCACACAAATATATATGTAAATATATCAATATTCACGGACACATACACACACACAAATATATATATATATATATATATATATATGGAGTTGGAGGCGCTTGGCGTAATGGTCACCATCGCTGGAAATGAACACGACGGAACGATTTCAAATCCTGGACGAGACTGTTTGCATTTCCCATAGCGCTAATATCCTTGGGAAAGGTATGAAACCAAGTTTTTATCCCCCAGCTATGGGTAAATAGTAGGCCATACTGGGATCTTTAACTTTGTTTAGGCAATCAGTCTAGGAGAAGGAAAACTGTAAATTTAAACCTGTTAAATCCCGCTTAAGAAATTGACCTGTTCGATTCTTAATTGTGTGACCACTTAAGCAACCGCAGTTCTTTGTTTATCAAAATGACTTGATCCGGCATTAAATGACCCGAAAGAGAGTAGAAATGCTGAACAATAAAACAACCAGTCAAACACGCAGATACATAGGTATGAATATATATATATATATATATATATATATATATATTATATTTAATTTGTTGAGTTTTAAAAAATAAATGCTTATTATAGACAGCTACCCAGGTTGTCTTGCTAAGTCGCATCATCAGGCTGTCAAATTAGATCTTATGGTGTTTATTTGAAGATCTTTTCTGAAAAGATCTTCAAATAAACACCATACGATCTAATTTGACAGCCTGATGATTGCGACTTAGCAAGACAACCTGGGTAGCTGTCTATAATAAGCATTTATTTTTTAAAACTCAACAAATTAAATAAATATTAGCTCTCACAATTTGTGATTGAGTACTGTATTTTCTTTACTACATCACTAAAAAAATTGTTTTTATATATATATACACACACACACACACACACACACACACATATATATATATATATATAACATATATATATATATATATATATATATATAATATTGTGTATTTTGGCAGCACATTATTCTTAAGGTATGTGTTATTGAACAACTCGGAGTATTCTTTTTTCATTTTTTGTATGAATATTTTTTCCAGTCTTCTGGCTATCCTTTTTGAATCTGGATCGAGTTTTGATATTTTGCATACTAATTTCCCGAGCGCTTTAGACTCTCCGAATTTGATAAAGGCATAGATAACAGAACTAAAAATTAACTAAAAACCAAATTACGTAACCCCATGAATACGACTGGAGAAACAGTCGAAAGCGCTCAGGAAATTAGTATGAAAAATATCATGAATCAACTCGATCCAGATTCAAAAAGGATAGCCACAAGACTTGAAAAAATATCCATACAAAAAATGAAAAAAGAATACTCCGAGTTGTTCAATAACACATGCCTTAAGAATATATATATATATATATATATATATATATATATATATATATATATAATAAGGATAATCTAATGAGTCAGACGAACCTACTATTAGTTTCGCATAAAGCTCTTCAGGGGTAAAATCTGGTCAGATTTTAGCCCTGAAGAGCTTTATGCGAAACTAATAGTATGTTCGTCTGACTCATTAGATTATCTTTATTATTTGGCTCTACTTAGGTATCGAGCACTTTTTACTTATTAGCTTTCTCCTAGCGGTTATATGAATATATATATATCTTATATACATATATATACATATAAATTGTTTTTTCTTTTGACCAAATACTGTACCAAGAGATTACTTTTTGTTGGTACGAATATCTTGGTCCTTTCTTTTTTTCAAAATTTTTTTTCTTCCTGGTTGATGTTTGGTGGTATATTTTTACAATCAAACTTTCTGCTGTGTTTTTTTCTCTCCGCAAGGATCTACCAACGCGCTTGGTATATTAAATTATATATATATATATATATATATATATATATACTAGCAAATATATGCACCCTCCGGGTGCAAGTATTTAAGTTTTAATGTAATGAAATATCGTATTAAATTAGAGGCAGACAAAAAGATATGTAACAGAGTGGGGGTATAATAGAAAAATAGAAATGAAACTTACTCTTCCATCACTCCCGTCTTTCATTGCTGAATTTTACTTATTTAACAATTTAGTTAAATTAGGAAATAAAGAATAAAATGACAGTTATTTTTTCTTGTTAATGGATTTCATTTAAGATTCATTGAGGAGATTTTTGCTTATATTCATTAAAATAAAACCAAACAGTTAGAAATCAATAATACTAAGCACATATTTAATAAAATCACATTTTTAATATCAATATGCAAATTAGCCTTCCCATTCACACTGCCAACCGCTATTTTTTGTATATATAAATAAAATTGCATGTTATTTGTAGGTAGATATGGACAACACTAATAAAAAGGTGAAGAAATTTTATCAATAATTGAGGTTTAAATATAAATAAAATCATGGAGAATGTGATGTTAATAACTATGTTAATTGTGACTCGATTAGTAATATAGTTTCGGTTACAGACAGAAAAACACACAATCTCCATTATAATAAGATATATATATATATATATATATATATATATATATGAGGTCAACAGTTAGCCGTGGGTGGTGACGCGTTTGGTTAACGACGGAATCTTGGTGGCTGAACAGTCTATGACATGCAACACTCCACTCTGGTGCTTACTTAGGCTAGACGGTCAGTTGGAGAGCTTCCTCTGGTCAATCGGCTGGTCTTGTCAAGCCCTAGCGCCTATATCCTTGTGCAGACCCTATTGCTCTTATGCCAAATCTCCAACACTTTTATTATGTATGCGCTATAAGGCTATGGCTGAGGGTCTTAGCTTCCTGAGTATGGTGTTAATCTGCATCTTGTGTTCAGGTGCTTATTCTGGAACTATGGGAATGTAGAGTATCCCTTCATCTGCATTACTCTTAGGTCTACTCTGACTCGAAGTGGTAGTACCTGTTAGGGTGTTTTCCATAGGTGAAATTGATAAAAAACTGAATTTAAAAATGTATTTTAATAATCAGTTAAAATCTTTGAATACCCAACAAGAATGAATAAAGTGAAAGCGTCTACA
>CM042150.1:102702930-102725430 GCA_023376005.1 Doryteuthis pealeii
CACGTCGTTCAGCAAAACAGACGTCGTCTTGTAAGGATTCACAGAACCCATTAGAAATCAGCTAAATTCTTGCCACATTAGTTGATATCGGGTGAAGAGCTATTGGCCTTTGAGCCACAAAAAAAAACAAGAAGAAAAACATTATTCAAAAGAAGTTTGGCCTCGAGATCACGAAAACAGCTTTGGCAAAGTTGCAGAGAATTGCCACAAGAGTTCAGTGATGCATAAAGAAATGTCTTTCAGTTACCATGTCAGGTCTCAGACAATGTTGATCATTTAGCGAAAAAAAAAACACCAAACAAACCCTCGAAGACTTAGACCGTAGGAGGCGCGTTGGATTTTGTATGGAGCTAACAATTGTGTACTTTAATGGTTGTTTTGGCTTCTAAAATTTGAGATTAACTTTAAACAAACATCGTAAAAATAAAATTTAGATTTTTTTTATTACTTTGGGCTGTTTAATTACGGAAGAATTGATTATTTTATCCTCTCTCTCTCCTTCCTCTCTCTCACACACTCTCCCATCTCTCTCTCTCTCTCTCTCGCTATATATATATATATATATATATATATATATAATTAAGGAAATGGATACAATAGAAACCTACTCAAGTTTCATCGTTAGAATCATCAGGGTTAAATCCACTGAATTAATCGAGTTACCGATTAATTGCAATTAATCGGTAGATTTGCCCTACTTTGTATTGAGCACTTTGTATTTGTTTTATCACTGACTTAACCCCTGGATCCTGTGCACCTCCAACGATCGTGCCCATATTCACCGATAAGCCACCCTTTATATATAAATACATACATATATATATATATATATATATATATATATATATGTGTGTGTGTGTGTGTATGTATGTATATTATGTATATTATCATTAAAAGAAATTGGACCCATAACAACACTATATATATATATATATATATATATATATATATATATGATTGTGATCTCTTAGACCCATAATTCTTTCCACAACTATTATTATAGCTCTACATATTATGAAGTATGGAGCACTTTTGGATAAATTACTTTCCTTCTATTGACAACCAAACATTCGGAAATTATCGTAATTGAGCTTCCAACATGAATGGAGAAAGGAATGTATCGCATCATGGTTCTTCACATAGAGTGTCCAACTGACTCCAGTTTGCTGCACAACAGAAACCTGAAATAAACAAAGCTCATGCGCTAAATTGATATTTAAAATGGGTACAATTTACCAATAAGAATTTATCTCTCCCCCTCTCTCTCTTTCACTTTCACTTTCTCTCTCTCTCTCTCTCTCTCTCTCTCTCTCTCTCCTCCTCTCTCTCTCTATCGTATGAATGTATGTGTATGAGAGAGAGAGTAAAGTGAGAAACAGAGAGAGACATACAGATGAATAAAACTCGAAGAGAGGGAGAGAGGGAGAGAAAAAAGAGAGCGGGAAAGAGATAGATAGATAGATAGATAGATAGAGAGAGAGAGAGAGAGAGAGAGAGAGAGAGAGAGAGACCGAGCATGTGTGTAAGTGTGCACGTGTGTATGAGAGAGAGAGAGAGAGAGAGAGAGAGAGAGAGAGAGAGAGAGAGAGAGAGAGAGAGAATGTAGATGGTGGGAACAGAGAAAGGCGAAGAGAGTCACCGAGGGAGATTGTATTTCTTTTGTTTTTAACTTGATTGTGCAATGCAGTCGTCGCAATAATCAATACGTAGAACTCGTGTTATTTTCTTTGAAATTAAACGAATAAAAAAAATCGCATTTGCCCTTGAATTGGAAAATTACAAAAGAAAAACAGATTTTGACACGCTAATTATATTACAAAACTAATTCTCATCTAGTGTCAAAATATTCAATAATATTACTTCTTTAGCGAATATTACCACATAATTCATCTCAGATTTATTTCCACACACACACACACACACACACACACACATATATATATATATATATATATATTATGATAATGGTACACGGTAATATCAAGATATTGATTAATTGCAGTTGATTGCAATCCAGTGGATTAAACCCTGAAGATCCTTATGGTGAAACTCGAGTAGGTTATTACCGTATAATATTGTCACGATAAATTTGCTCTACCAACGTATTGAGCACTTTATATTTGTTATATCGCTGCCTTATCATTGTGAATCTTGCATCAACTAAACATTGTGACCTGTTAAACCGGTAAGTCACCTTTTCCACAAATACCATATATATATATATATATATTATCTCCTGTCATCTATAAAACATCCATAAATGTCTTCACCCCATAATACATCCTGATGAAGGTTTAAAGAAACCGAAACGTTTAAGCGTCGATAAATGAATTCATCTTATTTCTGGAACACTTGTTTTTTCAAATTTCTTAATATATATATATATATATATATATATATATATATATATATATATATATATATATATATAATTTTATCCAAAACTTGGTAGTAAGGGATGATTCTATATGTGATTTCTAAGATCCACTGTATTAATATTGATGATCCAGTATGTATGAATACAGCAAATCTTTAAATCACTGAATAGAGCTCAATGTATAATAAACTTTTTGCATTATATACAGAGCAATATTTATCAATAAAGGAAGGAAGAACTCAACACCGTAATTTCATAATAAATTCATTTCGACCAAAATTGGGGCCTATATAAATCTAAGTTGATTTAATACAGCTCCCCAAAATTCCGTCTCATCAGATGGGTCTCAATTCACTTATCTTCTAAGAAATTAGTTTTGTGGTCTTTAAATAATATATAAGCGCATTTTTCCTCCAATTTGCCCATTCTATCATTTATATTAAGTTTGCTAGCAAAGGTGTTAGTATCGCGGTTAATTTGAGAAATGGAATCTGTATGGTCCAATCTGTAATTATTTGTAACCTTATCATGTAAGATTTTTAAGTATTCAGAAGGGTCAATTAAGTAAATATTTCTAGTCTTATATATATATATATATATATATATATATATATATAATATATATATATATATATATATATATATATATATATAGAGTAGCAAAGACATAAAGTCGACGTAAAAAAGTAGCTTTTTCAATATTCACGACAGTGGGATAATTTGATCATTACAACGTTTGCTATGTTTACTTAAGAGCTATTGCAAATACTTCAATATTTAAAAAGTACATTTAAGTTGCACCTGAAATTCGCCTGATGCTGACTTGCTAATACATAGTCTAAATTAGAGCCGGAGGCCGGAACGAGATAAGATCAAAGTTATCAAAATATATTCTGTAATTCACAATTTCAATATTATAAAAAAAACAAACGTGTACATTTTCTTTCAATTCCCTTTAATTTTACGTTAGTCATTTAAGCAACGCAAAACCAGTTCGAATGTTTTATTTTAAAGATTGGTTGAAATAAAATGGGACAAATAAGAAATCTGCGATTAAGCGACCCCCTGGTAATCGGGATTTACATTTTTTGCATTGTATCTTGAATAATTTGGACGGTCTCATTTTTTAACCAGGGGGTATTGCAGGATGATAACGGACGGAAGATTTAGGAACAAGCGTATCAATAATTAATATTTCATTGAGTGGTTTCTTAAAATTAATCAATGAAAGTTTGTTGTGATTTTTGTTAATGTGTCTAATTGATATGAAATAATTTATATGAAAAACTAGACGATCTGTCAGGGTATTGGGTCCCCGGTGATCCAGGATGATACTGATCCTTCTATTTAGGAAGAAGTGAAATGATTTCTAATCAATATTTTGTAAGGCGTCTTATTAAAATAAATAAATAAATCAATCAATTAATCGTTTTTTATGTGGTTTTCGTTAATGTGCCAAACGCAAGAAATTTATATAGAAAGTAGACGATCCACGAACGCGTTGGATTCCCATTGAAACGGTGATCCACAATGATACTAATCATTCGATTAAGGAAAAAGTGGTATATCCTAATAAGCATTTCATATTCAACAACGGTCCATGATGATATTGATGCTTCTGTTTAGGAAGGAGTGAGAGATTCTAATTAATATTTCATGAGGCGGTTTCTCAACATCAATCAATCAATCAGTGAGTGAATCGTTTTGTGATTTTTGTTAATGTGTCTACTACGTTAAATTTATATAAATAAACTAGACGATCCGTCAATACGTCGGGTTCCCGTTAAACAGTTATCCCTGATGATACTGATCCTCCTATTCAAGAAGAATTGCAAGATTCTAATTAACATTACGTTACGAGGTTTCCCAAAATCATTCAATCAATTATTTTTTGAGATTTTCGTTAATATGCGTGAAATTTATATAAATAAACTAGACGATCCGTCAATACGTCGGGTTCCCGTTAAAACAGTTATCCCTGATGATACTGATCCTCATATTCAAGAAGAATTGAAAGATTCTAATTAACATTACGTAACGAGGTTTTCCCAAAATCATTCAATCAATTATTTTTTGAGATTTTCTTAAATATGCGTGAAATTTATATAAATAGACTAGACGATCCGCCAATACGTTGGGTTCCCGTTAAAACAGTTATCCCTGATGATACTGATCCTCCTATTCAAGAAGAATTGAAAGATTCTAATTAACATTACGTTACGTGGTTTTCCCAAAATCATTCAATCAATTATTCTTGAGATTTTCGTTAATATTCGTGAAATTTATATAAACAAACTAGACGATCCGCCAATACGTTGGGTTCCCGTTAAAACAGTTATCCCTGATGATACTGATCCTCCTATTCAAGAAGAATTGAAAGATTCTAATTAACATTACGTAACGAGCTTTCCCAAAATCATTCAATCAATTATTTTTTGAGATTTTCTTAAATATGCATGAAATTTATATAAACAAACTAGACGATCCGCCAATACGTCGGGTTCCCGTTAAAACAGTTATCCCTGATTATACTGATCCTCCTATTCAAGAAGAATTGAAAGATTCTATTTAACATTACGTAACGAGGTTTCCCAAAATCATTCAATCAATTATTTTTTGAGATTTTCTTAAATATGCATGAAAATTTAAACAAACTAGACGATCCGCCAATACGTCGGGTTCCCGTTAAAAAAGTTATCCTGATGATACTGATCCTCATATTCAAGAAGAATTGAAAGATTCTATTTAACATTACGTAACGAGGTTTCCCAAAATCATTCAATCAATTATTTTTGAGATTTTCTTAAATATGCATGAAATTTATATAAACAAACTAGACGATCCGCCAATACGTTGGTTCCCGTTAAAACAGTTATCCCTGATGATACTGATCCTCCTATTCAAGAAGAATTGAAAGATTCTAATTAACATTACGTTACGAGGTTTCCCAAAATCATTCAATCAATTATTTCTTGAGATTTTCGTTAATATTCGTGAAATTTATATAAACAAACTAGACGATCCGCCAATACGTTGGGTTCCCGTTAAAACAGTTATCCCTGATGATACTGATCCTCCTATTCAAGAAGAATTGAAAGATTCTAATTAACATTACGTAACGAGCTTTCCCAAAATCATTCAATCAATTATTTTTTGAGATTTTTTTAAATATGCATGAAATTTATATAAACAAACTAGACGATCCGCCAATACGTTGGTTCCGTTAAAACAGTTATCCCTGATGATACTGATCCTCCTATTCAAGAAGAATTGAAAGATTCTAATTAACATTACGTAACGAGCTTTCCCAAAATCATTCAATCAATTATTTTTTGAGATTTTTTAAATATGCATGAAATTATATAAAACAAACTAGACGATCCGCCAATACGTTGGGTTCCCGTTAAAACAGTTATCCCTGATTTATACTGATCCTCCTATTCAAGAAGAATTGAAAGATTCTATTAACATTACGTAACGAGGTTTCCCAAAATCATTCAATCAATTATTTTTTGAGATTTTTTAAATATGCATGAAATTTATATAAAAAACTAGACGATCCGCCAATACGTCGGGATCCCGTTAAAACAGTTATCCCTGATGATACTGATCCTCATATTCAAGAAGAATTGAAAGATTCTATTTAACATTACGTAACGAGGTTTCCCAAAATCATTCAATCAATTATTTTTTGAGATTTTCTTAAATATGCATGAAATTTATATAAACAAACTAGACGATCCGCCAATACGTCGGGATCCCGTTAAAACAGTTATCCCTGATGATACTGATCCTCCTATTCAAGAAGAATTGAAAGATTCTATTTAACATTACGTAACGAGGTTTCCCAAAATCATTCAATCAATTATTTTTTGAGATTTTCTTAAATATGCATGAAATTTATATAAACAAACTAGACGATCCGCCAATACGTCGGGTTCCCGTTAAAACAGTTATCCCTGATGATACTGATCCTCATATTCAAGAAGAATTGAAAGATTCTATTTAACATTACGTAACGAGGTTTCCCAAAATCATTCAATCAATTATTTTTTGAGATTTTCTTAAATATGCATGAAATTTATATAAACAAACTAGACGATCCGCCAATACGTTGGGTTCCCGTTAAAACAGTTATCCCTGATGATACTGATCCTCCTATTCAAGAAGAATTGAAAGATTCTATTTAACATTACGTAACGAGGTTTCCCAAAATCATTCGATCAATTATTTTTTGAGATTTTCTTAAATGTGCATGAAATTTATATAAATAAACTAGACGATCCGCCAATCCGTTGGGTTCCCGTTAAAACAGTTATCCCTGATGATACTGATCCTCATATTCAAGAAGAATTGAAAGATTCTATTTAACATTACGTAACGAGCTTTCCCAAAATCATTCAATCAATTATTTTTTGAGATTTTCTTAAATATGCATGAAATTTATATAAACAAACTAGACGATCCGCCAATACGTCGGGTTCCCGTTAAAACAGTTATCCCTGATTATACTGATCCTCCTATTCAAGAATAATTGAAAGATTCTATTTAACATTACGTAACGAGGTTTCCCAAAATCATTCGATCAATTATTTTTTGAGATTTTCTTAAATATGCATGAAATTTATATAAACAAACTAGACGATCCGCCAATACGTTGGGTTCCCGTTAAAACAGTTATCCCTGATGATACTGATCCTCCTATTCAAGAAGAATTGAAAGATTCTATTTAACATTACGTAACGAGCTTTCCCAAAATCATTCAATCAATTATTTTTTGAGATTTTCTTAAATATGCATGAAATTTATATAAACAAACTAGACGATCCGCCAATACGTCGGTTCCCGTTAAAACAGTTATCCCTGATGATACTGATCCTCATATTCAAGAAGAATTGAAAGATTCTATTTAACATTACGTAACGAGGTTTCCCAAAATCATTCAATCAATTATTTTTTGAGATTTCTTAAATATGCATGAAATTTATATAAACAAACTAGACGATCCGCCAATACGTCGGGTTCCCGTTAAAACAGTTATCCCTGATGATACTGATCCTCATATTCAAGAAGAATTGAAAGATTCTATTTAACATTACGTAACGAGGTTTCCCAAAATCATTCAATCAATTATTTTTTGAGATATTCTTAAATATGCATGAAATTTATATAAATAAACTAGACGATCCGCCAATACGTTGGGTTCCCGTTAAAACAGTTATCCCTGATGATACTGATCCTCCTATTCAAGAAGAATTGAAAGATTCTATTTAACATTACGTAACGAGGTTTCCCAAAATCATTCAATCAATTATTTTTTGAGATTTTCGTTAATATTCGTGAAATTTATATAAACAAACTAGACGATCCGCCAATACGTTGGGTTCCCGTTAAAACAGTTATCCCTGATGATACTGATCCTCCTATTCAAGAAGAATTGAAAGATTCTATTTAACATTACGTAACGAGCTTTCCCAAAATCATTCGATCAATTATTTTTTGAGATTTTCTTAAATATGCATGAAATTTATATAAATAAACTAGACGATCCGCCAATACGTTGGGTTCCCGTTAAAACAGTTATCCCTGATGATACTGATCCTCCTATTCAAGAAAAATTGAAAGATTCTATTTAACATTACGTAACGAGCTTTCCCAAAATCATTCAATCAATTATTTTTTGAGATTTTCTTAAATATGCATGAAATTTATATAAACAAACTAGACGATCCGCCAATACGTCGGGTTCCCGTTAAAACAGTTATCGCTGATGATACTGATCCTCATATTCAAGAAGAATTGAAAGATTCTAATTAACATTACGTAACGAGGTTTCCCAAAATCATTCAATCAATTATTTTTTGAGATTTTCTTAAATATGCATGAAATTTATATAAACAAACTAGACGATCCGCCAATACGTTGGGTTCCCGTTAAAACAGTTATCCCTGATGATACTGATCCTCCTATTCAAGAAGAATTGAAAGATTCTATTTAACATTACGTAATGAGGTTTCCCAAAATCATTCAATCAATTATTTTTTGTTTTCGTTAAATATGCGTGAAATTTATATAAATAAACTAGACGATCCACCAATACGTTGGGTTCCCGTTAAAACAGTTATCCCTGATGATACTGATCCTCCTATTCAAGAAGAATTGAAAGATTCTAATTAACATTACGTAACGAGGTTTCCCAAAATCAATCAATCAATTATTTTTGTGGTTTTCGTTAATGTGACTAATGCGTGAAATTCATATAAAAGAAAAAAATTCTAGACGATCCGTCAGTGCGTTGGGTTCCCTATTCAAGAAGAATTGAAAGATTCTAATTAACATTTCGTAAGGCGGTTTCTTAAAAACCAATCAACCAATCAATCAATAATAATAATAATAATAATAATAATAATGATAACAAAGAAAATATTGAAAATCCATTTTCGTCATTAACAAGTGCCCATTTCTCTCTGTAAAATATGTCCACGTTGAACTCTGCTCGGATTTACTTCTTTTTTTTTTCTTCATTATTATCAGTCCTTTCACTTGTATTGTGACAAGGCATGCATTGCTTTTAATTTGTAAATGGGTGGATATAATCCGCCAAAAGGATGAATGAGACTCAACATAAAGAACATTAACAAGAAAGAAAAAAAAAGAATAAAGAAAAGAGAAAATGAAAGAAAGAATGAACAGAAAATGCGACGTTTAGAATGCATTATTATATGTTCAGGGTCGCACCGAGAGATATTATTTTTCGATTAAGAACACTAATGTTATTGGCTGCACGCTGCTAAAATAATGAAATTACTCTAATAGTTTTCTGAATCATTAATTCGCAAAGTCGAATCGGGTGCTAGGAAATATGAGCAAATGCATTTAACAGTGTGGTCTGGTTGCGATGTGACACCAACGCGAACGGATAATATCACTGTAAAAATTACGTTTTTTTCTTTTTTTTCATTTTTGAACTTCATGCGGCGAAGGCGAGTGGCAAAATTTATAGTCTGGCAGGCAAAGTAATAATTTTAAAATGCAGTTTTCTTATTTCTTTTTGTTTCCTTTCTTTTTCTTCTCACACGTTTCTTTCTATAATAAAAAAGAAAAAGAAAAATCAAAACAAAACAACAAAGAAAATCCCCCCCAAAAAAACAAAAGAAAGAAAGAAAATAAATCAACTCCAGAAAACGTCTTAATCAACATCTGATAGAGATCAAAAATAAAACAATAGAAAACGCTGATGCGAGATTTCGCACTGGCGCCTAGTACTCGTGTATAAGTCGACATTTGTGGATAACGCAGAACTTTGATTTGAAGCAAATAAATTAATTTACTGGATGGGGAGTGAATGAAAAGGTTAAACTGAGGAGCTTATTGTTAAACGTCAGATTATATGGACAGTGAGTTACAATACTTATATATCATATATATATATATATATATATATATATATATAAGTTAAGAGTAAGGAAATGAATTCGACGGTATAAGTATAGATAAAAGGATATGAAAACACACAATGCTGTTAAAATTAAAATATTTTATATCATATTCATCACGCTTTTTGGAACATCAGTTTTTCGTTTGGAATTTAAATTATTTTCTGCTTCTCTCACGATGAGTCCGGATTAAAAACAAGCTCTGAAGATGATTTTTATAAATCGAAATATTGTTCAATATTAGCTATGAATATGATATCAAAATAGTTTCATTTTAACAGCGTTGTGTGTTTTCATATCCTTTTATCTCTCTCTCTCTCTCTCTCTCTCTCTCTCTCTCTCTATATATATATATAATATATATATATATATATATATATAAAGTAAATCCGTCGGGGTGTCCTAAAGTCAGCATCAGTCTATCCCCTTTTCACTAGCGCTAGATCGGGGAGATTGTTTTTGACCTCTGAGGTGATTCGTCACACCTACCATTAACTCCTGACTTTACCGCACAAAACCACGTGCTTCTCATTTGCTGGGTTGGCTGGTATCGAAACCATAACCTTGTGGTTCTTAGTTGGACGCTCTACCGACACATTCACATAATGGGATAGATTGTTAGTGATGAAAACCTAATACAGACATTACTGATCGAATTATATATATATATATATATATGGAAAAGGTGACTTACTGGTGAATATGGTCACGATGATTAGGTGGTGCAGAATTCAGGAGGATAAGCCAGCGATATAATAAATACAAAGTGCTCAATACGTAAGTAGAGCAAATTTATTTTAAAATGGGTACAAGAGATAACCTACTCGAGTTTCACCATAAGGATTTTCAAGGTTAAATCCACTGAATTAATCAAGATACCGATTAATCGCAGTCGATTACACGTGTGTTCATTGCATTCAACTGTTCGTTATGCGGTTCCTCATAACGAACAGTTTAATGCAATGAACACACGGAGAACTCGATTAATTCAGTGGATTTAACCCTGAAAATCCTTATGATGAAACTCGAGTAGGTTATTTCTTGTACCCATTATATATTCACACACACACACACACACACACACACACACAATATATATAATATATATATATATATATATATATATATATATATATAACTATTCTTCATCCAGCTATGGGTAAAGAGTAGGACAGACTGGGATCTTTAATCTTTGCTAGGCAACCAGTCCAGAAGAAGAAAAACTGTGAATTTAAATCTGTTAAACTCGAATTAAGAAATTGACCAAGCTTAGTTCGCAAATCGCATAGGCGAAAAATGTCTGTTACGAAGTACTGTTGCCTTCATATCTTCGCTATCCTAACTTAGACATACATGGTCTATCAGGGAAATTGACAATTCTTTACTTAGAAACATTTATAAATATTTCTTCTCTATCATTGTAAACGCCCTGTTGGCGAGGATTAGAATATGTCGACTGTATCTCTTGCTGGTGGATAAGACCACACCACCTAAAAGGGGTGCCCTGGGTATGACACTAAACTGTATTTGATAATCAGGCTCCAGTTCTTGAGTTATTAGGAGTGTGGTGTATCCATTATTGTCATTACTCACAGGTCTACTCTGATTCGAGTTGGTAGTACCTATTAGGATCTATGTATCAAATAAATCTGTTTAAATTTTTCTCGTATTGATAGGAATATTTGATGCCATATAACTGTAGATTATTTATATTAAGAATAGTTACTTTAATACTTGTTTGCTCAGGATTATTTCTATTTATTTGAACCCATATATGTCTGTTCAAATGACTATGATTAAATAGAAATAATTACTTAAAACCATTTAATTATTAGCATTAGATAAGGATACTTGAAATCATGCAACTGTTTTGTTAATTATTTATATTCGATAAGAATAACTGGTATCTGTGTACAAAACTATCTTAAGAAACTATACAAAAGACATATGATTTTCCCAACCCTATTGCCCTTATGGCAAGCCCCAACCCCTTTTTATCATATGGGTGCTAGAAGGCGGTGGCTGCGGGTCTACATGTCCTGGGAATGACGTTAAACTCTATCTGATGGTGAGGTTCCAGTTTTGGAGGTTTGGGGAATATGGAGCACCCCTTCATCACCATTGCTCCCTGGTCCACTCTGACCCGAAGTGGTAGTACCTGTTAGGGTCCCATCTATGGGTTAAATAGAAAAATGTATTTATAAAAAAAATTGTATTATCCATTAAGAATTGATTTATATCAAAACTTTATCGGCATTAAATGACCCACTGAGGTTGATATGCCGTAAAACAAAACAAACCAAACCAAACAAACAAAAGACATAAATATAAACGTACATTTTACGCAATTTCCTACATTTTTTTGCATTAAATAGTTCTATAGTGGTTGACATGCCGTTAAAATCAATGAATTAAACATTATCATAATAATCATGCTTTGAAAATAAGAGGAGAGAGAGAGAGAGAGAGAGAGAGAGAGAGAGAGAGAGAGAGAGAGAGAGAGAGAGAGAGAGAGTGGTGGTGGTGTGAGGAGTCAACGTCAGGACATTGGGTTATTGGAAGATTTACAGACTACCTTTTGATATATGATATCCTCGAGAGGGGTTTAGATTTATATTATCATGTTAGAACAAATGGTCCAAATTTAGCATGGAATTACAAGCATATTAAAACATACGAAACAATATTATTAATCTGAATGTACAGCTTTAAAAATTAATTTAACAAAATTAAATAATTCACCTTATAATAGCTTCGAGATTTTAATCCGAACTTCAACCATCTTTGCTCTTCAGATATTAGTCAAAAGGGGCCGGGTTAGCTCAGTCGGTAGAGCGTTCGGCTAGAAACCACAAGGTTCCTAGTTCGATACCGGCCCTCGCCAACTCAGCGTATGAGTAGCACAGGGATCTGTGCGGTAAAGTAAGGAGCTGATGGTAGGTGTGGCGCTCCACCTCAGATGCTAAAACAATCTCCTTGGTCTAGCGCTATTGAAAAGGGGATAGACTCCCTCGCTGCATGGCTGATACCGACATTAGGCCGCCACGGCGACTTTACCTATAATGAATTAAAAACATACTGGGAGGGGCAATGAGAGAGAGAGAAAGAGAGAGAGAAAAAGAGAGAGAAAAAAAAAGAGAGAGAGAGAGAGAGAGAGAGAGAGAGAGAGAGAGAGAGAGAGAGAGAGAGAGAGAAAATGTTTCAAACGAAATAAAAGGAAGAACAGGGCGGATCTAAAAATTGGAAAATAAAAATAAAAAATTTAAAAAAAGAATACCGATTTATTGCGATTTGTAAATATGATTGACCTTGAATTACCAATTTCCTAACAAATGTTTAAATTGACATTGCTTGATTTAAATTAGAAATGCTAATAAACTGATATTGTGTGCGACAAGCGGGAATCTAATCAAGATCTGCCCCCTCCACTCTTGTCGTATGTATTTACCAATCACTCCACATGGGTAGGATATGACACAAGGACAGTTCTTTAGCGGAGTTTTCTTTTAACAGCTTTGAATTTACAGTTTTCCTTATGCATTAGACCCTCGTAAAGATTTACAGTGTAATTCTTAAAACCAAAAGAAGATTTTCTACTGAGTATTCTGTCGCTAGTTTTCAAAGAGCGCTAACTGGTAACTTTTGCGTATCAACATTTTGATTTGAAGTACACACCACTTTGATATTAATAATCTTTACATTTATTTCTTTTTTGTCTGTCGGGAATTACAAGCAGTGACATGGTTTCAGTTACAGACACAACTCTCCATTTTAATAAGAATTTAGGAATGACGTTTTTCACAAAAAGTAAAATTGTTGAATAAATAATTTCAGAAAGATAAGTCTTCATACTTTCTTGTGTTTTATTATTTGAAAAAAAAAAATTGAAAGTCAAATTGTTATTATTTATTATGTTTCCTTAGACATTTCCCTTTTTTTATTATCTTATCACATCAACCTTTAAAAAATAAGACAAGAATCTTTGCACAGAACATATACAATATTAATACAATATCTATACACATATGATCAAATTCTCCTAAGTAATTAATCTGATAGTTCCCAAAAATGTCAGCTTAAATTCTTTTTCTTACCATTATTTCTGGAATGGTTTTTTTTTTATCGCAAGTTGAAGAGATAGGATTTCCCGAAATATAGCAAATCATTTATTTATTTTCTTCAGAGGTTTCATTTCCAGCGGCCTTTTTATTGTAAGTACAATATATTTTGTCAACACTTTCTTTTAGTTATTGAATATACTAGCAAAATAAAAAACACCCTCCGGGCGATGTAAAAATAATTTTTTCAAACATATTGCCTGAGGGGTGGGAGTTAAAAAATTCAATGTCAGCGAGTTTGCACCCTAAGTAAGTAAAATCATAAAATTCATTAAAGTATTAAAAAATAAAACAATTTGAAATGTAAACTTTAAATATATATTAAAATAAAACAAACTATATATAGATATATAATACCAGTCATGTATTTATTAAAACTTGTTTTAAAAAACAATGAGGACTTTTGCATGTTCAAATTTTGAGTTGTGACGATTTTGAGTAATGTGACGTAAACAGTGACGTAGTTTTTGTCACAGACAAAAACCGGGAGCGAATCTCCATTATTAATAGATATTAGATATATAATTTGCATCATATTTATATTAGAAACGTAATGTATTTATTAAGATATATTTAAGTTTTAATTTTTCACATCCGAAACAGGTCTATTTCCATTTTACATAGTGTCAATACCCTTCAGAAAGTTATAAATTTGAACATCCACCTCAAACTATGGGTAAATAGTAGGGCAGACTGGCTCTTTAACTTTGGTTAGGCAAGCAGTCTAGGAGAAGGAAAACTCTGAATTGAAATCTGTTAAAATCCGCTTGAGAAATTGACCTTTGGTCACTACCTGTTAGTGCATAGGATTTGGTAAATATGTATATTTAAATTTTATAATCCGAGTTAATGAAGACAAGTATGAAATATTTTATGGTGTTGCAGGTGTTCGAACTGATGATCGATCTGGTCCAGGCTGGTATTATGAACAGAGGGAATATCAAACATCACTGTGTGACCACAGGTGTTCAAACTAATGTCTATTCTATTCAAGGCATTGGTGATAATGAAAACAGATGGGGATGCAAACTTCACTAATCATTTCATTTAAATTCTGCCCCTGTCGGCTGCGGCGTTAGAATGCACCAACAGCACCTCTGCAGAGGGGTAAGACTCCTCCAAATGGGGCTACCTGTTGGCCGTGGGTGGCTACCCGTGATGCTTAAGGATAGAATCCAGGTGGATGAGCAGTCCATGACTTGCAATATTCCACTTTTCTTGAGCTAGATGGGCGGTCGGAGAGGCACACTCTGATCAATCGGCTGGCCACGTCAAGCCCTAGCACCTATATGATTGCCCTTATGGCAACCCCCTATCATTCTTATCATATGGGTGCTAGAAGGCGGTGGCTGCGGGTCTACATGTCCTGGGGATGGCGTTAAACTCTATCTGATGTTGAGGTTCCAGCTTTGGAGGTTTGGGGAATGTGGAGCACCCCTTCATCCCCATTACTCCCTGGTCTACTCTGACCCGGAGTGGTAGTACCTGTTAGGTATGGGTTAAATAGAAAAATGTATTTATAAAAAAATGGTATCATCCATTAAGAATTGATTTATTTTAAAATTTTATCGGCATTAAATGACCCACTGAGGTTGATATACCGTAAAACAAAACAAAACTAAACCATATCATTTCAATTAGCATTTAGGTGTATTCTCTGTCAATTGCCGTTATCAACTTATTAATTAAATGCAATAATTAAAACTACTGATCAACTCAGCACCTACATGTTTTAGTTGAAATGTACGTAAAATTACCAGTGTTTAAAGTGTGGTATGTATTATGACTGTTGTTCAAGGGAACGTCTGATTGGTTGTGGCGCTGTCATCGATGACTGTTATCTGTGCGGGTCTAGGAACTCACACCGAAAGGGGTGGCAGTAATTGTGATGATGCTGTTTATTTTATTTATTGGGGGAAAATAAACACAAAGACACAAATGGCAGGTGTGTGGCGTTCCGTCTCAGACGCAAAAATAATCTCCTTGGTCTAGCGCTAGTGAATAGGGGATAGACTCCCTCGCTGGTTGGCTGATGCTGACTTTAGGCCACACCGACGAGTATATATATATATAATATATATATATATATATATATATTAATATATATAAAATCTTGTTCTGGTTCCAACGGGAGAAAATGTAATATTTTATAAAAAAGAAGAAGGTCCGCAAAATGTATCGTTCTCAGAAAAAATGTTTTATTCTTTTTATTTCACATACGCAACACGTGTTTCAGATATTCTGGTATCTTCTTCAGGCTTTGATCAATACATATATTGATATACATATATATATATACACACATATACACATATATATATACATAGGTTGTGCGTGTTTCTGTAATTTTTCTGTTATGGTTGTTTATATATATATATATATACTCATATGTTGTTTATATATATATATATATATATATATATAATATATATATATATATATATATACTCATCCACAAACACAGTTTCGACGTTTCCCGTCTCTTCGGTGTGGCCAGACGCACCAAATACTTCTAGTCGGGAGTGAAACCCTACTGATTTTCATCAATTCTGTATCGTTATCCTATTTGGCTGTTGTTTCTTCAGTTACCGAGGCCGTGGAAATATGTTTAATACCCATCAAGAATGAATAAAACAAAACGTCTTCGGCATAAAATAACCCAACACGAGTTGACATGCCGTAAAAATCTAACCAACCAACCATATAAAATGCAGTAATTAGATTTATGTTGCATTAATAAATTACGAATTACACCCCCAGTCACAGAAAAAAATATCATGCATAAAACATGTCCAGGGTACAAAAAACAAAAAAAGATTGGGGACTACTGAACGAGATGACTGATGAGGATATTGATAAATTCAGCAATTCTAATTAATATTTTTACCCTGGGGAAGAGATTCACAAATTTTTTACTTGATGCACCCGTCATAACAAAATTTCTATTCACCCCAAAATAAATTAATTATATATTAAATTACGAAACATAACTAAATTACAAGTGTTTAATACAATTTACATGAGAAAAAGAATTAGTAAACTATGAATGCAAGCGCACTTTTAATTCTTGACTTATTTATCAATTGGAAGGATGTGTTGATTTTAAAAAGGTTTCGGTTTCAAGATAAACTTTTTTTAACGAAATATAGAAAAGTTAATTCAGGAAAGGAATATTGGAATATTAACACCAACAACAACAACAATTACTTGGAAATATTGAAATTGACTTAACAAATGATCCGGTTCATTTAGGGCAGAAAGGGATTTTTCGTTAATCAAAATTTCATTTGACTTTTATTCATTAAAAATCTGTTATCGTGATAAGAATTCAAATTTAAGGTATTGTATTTTTATTTTACTTTTTCATTATTTTTCTATGTTTAAAATCTATATATTTGTTTTTATTTTTTATCATTAAGCAATCTTTTTCGAAGGACACAGATATTATAAAAAGAGATATTTTAGAATTTGACAAAGGGTGTTGTTTTGAAATTTCTTGAACATCAGAGAAAATAATGCTCAAACATAAATGAAGGCTTTTTGCCATCAGTATAAATATGAATGCTTGGAAAATTCTGATATGAACTGTCTTTGCGGAAATAATATTGAATCATAGATATTTTGTTAAAAAAATATCTACAAGAATGGATATATATATATATATATATATATGTATGAAAAGGTGGAATGAAAACATCACACAATGCTGTTAAAGAAGAAAACAATTTATAATATAATCATAGCTGATACTGATCAATATTTCGATTTTACAAAAATCATCATCAGAGCTCATTCACTCCCGTAGTTGTTTGGGTCGGAGAGAAAGTCAAATCAGTTTACAAAACAAAAAAAAAACCTTAATACTGCAAAAAAGAACGAAAGTCGTTACAATATTCACCAATGTGGGCATTCGCGCCATATATATGTCGGTCATGTCTCTATGTATACCTTTTGTCAGTAAAACATATCCAAATGTAGCGGATTTTTGAGATGTTGGCAACAAGACGAAACAATTTAAACGGAAGGGGATGGGTATTAAGAAATGTGACGGTTGGAATTCAAAAGATTTTTAGTAAAGGAATTTTTTACGATTAAATATCTGCTACATTTGGATATGTTTTATAATGAAGATTGTGTGTTTTTCTGTCTGTAACTGAAACTAAATCATTACTCAAGTCACAATTCCCTTAGTTATTGACGTCACATTCACCATGAATTTATTATAACCTCAATTATTAATAACATTGTTTTACATTATTAATACTGTTAACCATGTCTACATACTAACAGCATGCAATATATTTTATGCAGTTTACAGTGTGAACGGGAACTAATTTGCATATTGATATTTATGTGATTTTAATAAATATGTGCTTAGTATTATTGATTTCTAACTGTTTGGATTCATTTTAATGAATATAAACAAAAGTGTCTTCAATTAATCTTAAAAGAAATCTATTAACAAGAAAAAATAACATTTATTCTTTACTTCCTCTTTAACTAAATACTTAATTAGAACAATGAAAGACGGGAGTGATGGAGAGTAAGTTTCAGTTGTTCCATTTTTCAATTATACTCCCTCTGTTTCAAATCTTTTTATCTGCATTCTCATTTAGTTTCATTAGCCTTTCTAATTTAATACGATATTTTATTATATTAAAACTTAAATACTTGCACCCGGAGGGTGCATATATTTGCTAGTTAGTATAAAGACGAATGCTTGAAAAATTCTGATATGAACTGTCTTTGCGGAAACAATATAGAATCATAGATATTTTGTTAGAAAAATTATTTACAAGAATGGATATATATATATATATATATATATAGGGTCTTCCACAGACACGTGTTTCAACTTATCAAGTCTCTTCAGTGCGGCTAGACATTTTGTAAGTACCTACAGTCGAAATTGAAATCCGATCGGTTGGGTGTCAGTCTGGCACCATAACCATTAGGCTGTCTTCGCTTACAGAATGGGAAGGGGATTTTAACTGTTTTAATACACACATCGCTTTGTGTGTAAAGGCCGTCACAGAGTGCTCCATTCCTTATAGAGAAGAGCGTCGCGTTTACGCTTGAGTTGGCGGCCGGTTAGCGAACTATATACATATATGTGTGTGTGTTGAAATGAAAATTAAAGGAAAGAAAATGTTGAATGGATAAAATAGGATTTATTTTATTTTATTTTACTGACACGTGTTTTGGCCAGGAGTTTATCTATGTATACATGTATTCTATCTATTATTATTTTAAATACAAAATGAAATAAAATAACAACAATAGAAAAAACTACAGAAATGTTTAGTATACAAAGAAATAACGGCCTTTGTCTGAGTAAATCCTTATTGTTTTAAATGAAATCGGTTGAAATGTCCGAGATGTTCGATATATATATATATATATATATATATATATATATATATATATATATATACTTGGGAGATTGAGGCTTATAACAATGCAAAGAAAAAAGTATATATTGTTCATTTACCTATATTTTTAATGTGTTCTTAATATTTCAGGTGCTTTATCATATAGGTGCTAGGGCTTGACGTAACCAGCTGATTGGTTCTCCAACTTGCCTAAGTAAGGACCAAAGTGCAGTGTTGCATGTTATGAACTGCTCAGTCACCAGGATTCAGCATCATGGGTCGCCACTCATGACCAAAACGTAGCCCCATTGGGGGGGGATTTTACTCCTCTGCAGAGGTGCAATTGAACACACAGTTATATAGTTTCAAATATTTCTATCTGATACTAATGAATACACAATTATATGATTTCAACTAAATATTCCTACCTAATAATAATCGTTTTTTTGCACGGTTATATTGTTTCAAGTAACCGATAATGCTACTTAGTAAATAATTATAGTTTCAAGTAACAATTCTTATTACAAATAATGTACAGTTATATGTCATAGAGTATTTTAATTAAATACTAATATTTTTTCAAATACACGTATTTGACCCATAGATGGGACCCACACAGTTATATTGTATCAAACAACTAATGATAATAATCCTTAGTAAACAATTATAGCTTCAAGTATCTATTGTTATAATAAATAATTTAAACTTATAAGGCATCATTATGGGCCGGGTTAGCTCAGTCGGTAGAGCGTTCGGCTAGAAACCACAAGGTTCCTAGTTCGATATCGGTCCTCGCCAACTCAGCGTATGAGTAGCACAGGGATCTGTGCGGTAAAGTAAAGAGCTGATGGTAGGTATGGCGCTCCACCTCAGATGCTAAATACAATCTCCTTGGTCTAGCGCTATTGAAAAGGGGATAGACTCCCTCGCTGACTGGCTGATACCGACTTTAGGCCGCCCCGTCGACTTTACTTACTTTGCTTTTATAAGGCATCACGTATTTCTATTAAATACTAATCATTTTCAAATACATCTATTTGACCTATAGATGGAACCCTAACAGATACTACCACTCTGGGTCCGGATGGACCTGGAAGCTATGGCAACAAAGCTGTACTCAACACTCGACAGAACTCCAGAACCGAAGACTCGCTATCAGATTCAGTTTGGTATCATACTCAAAACACTATGTTTAGGTGAGAATATATTTTATTTGTGATTGCAGCCGTCTTTTTAATTAATTCTATTCATGATATTTGCCATGAAGAAGTAGGATTAAGATGTTTTCAGCACATGAGAAAACACCTACGCAGACTTAGAACAAGTTTCATTTCCTGAAGCCGAAGAAATAGGTGAAAACGAATGACGGTCACTAGCAAAGTAATTAATCCGAATTTCTATAATATCTCCCTATAACTGTAATATTTTAGTCTTTTTATTAGTTTTATCTCTCCTCATTGTATGCGCTCTAATCCCACTATTACACATCAATTTCCATTTCTAGACTCTGGAATTCATGCCTGGGTACAATATCTTTTATTAGGTCTTATTAGGGTTTTGTATATTTTAAAAACAACATTTGCCTCCCTTGAGATAACATTTTTAACCATCCGGTCAATCATTCCCTTTTTTCGCAAATTTGATAAAAGTTTCATTTTTTGAGTTGTAATTGTAGAATTATATGAAAACACGTTTGGTTTGTTTTGTTTTACGGCATATCAACCTCAGTGGGTCATTTAATGCCGATAATGTTTTGAAATAAATCAATTCTTAATGAATAATACAATTGTTTTATAAATATATTTTTCTATTTAACCCATAGATGGAACCCTAACAGGTACTACCACTCCGGGTCAGAGTGGACCAGGGAGCAATGGTGATGAAGGGGTGCTCCACATTCCCCAAACCTCCAAAACTAAAACCTCACCATCAGATAGAGTTTAACATCATTCCCAGGACATGTAGACCCGCAGCCACCGCCTTCTAGCACCCGTATGATAAAAGGGCTTGGGGATTGCCATAAGGGCAATAGGGTTGGGAAAATCATATAAGTGCTAGGGCTTGACGTGACCAGCCGATTGATCGGAAGGGGGCTCTCCGACCGCCCGTCTAGCCCAAGATAGGGCAAAAGTGGAGTATTGCATGTCATGAACTGCTCATCCACCTGGGTTCTATCCTTAAGGATCACGGGTCGCCACCCACGGTCAACAGGTGGCTCCATTGGGTGAGTCTTACCCCTCTGCAGAGGTGCAGTCGGTGCATTCTAACGCCCAACAAGTGACGTCAATAGTTGTTCAGGCTGTTATTCGTAAGTCATTCATAATTAAGTGGATATTTACTCGTTCCACGATGAAATGACTCTTCTTCTCATAGCTTTAATGTTCTTTCCGTCTCAGTTCTCGTTATGACTTCTCGCGCCAGACTGTGTCATAGCACGAAGTCCGCGATTTGGTAAAGAACGAACTTCCTTTCATGGGGTTCTCGGAATAGGGAACTCAAACTTCCTTCAGTGTAAGTGATATGCTTAATCCTTTTGTCGTCAACCATCGAGCCCAGGACAGGTATCAGGCTGTGGATCATTTGCTAACGGACCGCAAAGAAAGAATAAACTTGTTTACAATTATATTTACTAGCAGGAAATGTGGATATCTCACAGTATGATAATGTATTTATTACAACATTTGATATGTTTACTTAAGAGCTATTGCGTATATATATATATATATATATATATATATATTATATATATATATATTAAGGCTTAAGCTTTTAAGTTTTAATTTAAGCCTTTTCTTTGACAAATTTATTGCTTTGTATATAATTCCCACATTGTTGTGAATTGAGCTCTCACCCAGCTTAGAATCATTTTTAACACCAACTAACCGATATATATATATATATATATATATATATATATATATATATATATATATATATATATATATATATAGTGTGGACTTGGCACTGTTTCAGCTTTTACTGGAACGGTATGCCAAAGTGTGCTATTATATAATATAATAAATATATAGATATTGACCCATAGATGGGACATAACATTTGGACTTAAACCCCAACGTCACCTGACGAATGTTTGCGGTTACACATGCATGAAAACCAATGGTCGTGACTGTTCCTATGTCATTAAATATATAAAAATTTATATATTTATTATTATATTATATATATGAAAGTAAGTA
>CM042150.1:102730430-102768754 GCA_023376005.1 Doryteuthis pealeii
CGAATGGTGTGTGTGTGTGTGTGTGTGTGTGAGAGAGAGAGAGAGAGTGAGAGAGAGAGAGAGAGAGAGAGAGAGAGAGAGTTAAGGTAATCCATGCAGTTTTACACTATAATATATATATATATATATATATATATATATATATATATATATATATATATATATATATATATATTAAAATAAGTGTATTTTGGCAGCATTTTTCTTTATACAAGTTTTGTTGAACTGTTCAGACAATTCTTGTCGGACAAGTTTTTGGTTGATCCCTTCTAATTTTCGGGCCATCTATTTGGTATCGGGGTGGAACTGGTTTTTAACGAGACACGAAACCATACCATCGTTTCCTACCGATGATGGCAAACTGTATTGTCGAAAGTGCTCGTTTTGAAACCTTTAGTGGACTGTTACACCAGTTACACCCCGACACCAAAAAGATGGCCCGAAAATAAGAAAGGATCAACCAAAAACTTGTCCGACAAGAATTGTCTGTACAGTTCAACGAAACTTGTATATATGATAAAGAAGATGACTTACCGAGGAATAGAATATCGAGTTATTCACATCGACGGTCGATATGAATATTAACAGAATAAGTCAGGGTTATAAAGAATATGAAGTGCTCAAAACGTTAGTGGGGCGGATTTAGTAGAAAGTTATATAGATATAACCTACTTAAGTTTCACCAAAGAAGGATCATCAGGGTTAATTGCAATGAATTAATCAAGAAATTGATTAATTGAAGACAATTGCGGAAATGAATAATACAATTATAGCCGTTGAAAACAGTTTCGCAGTGTAGATGAACACTTGGTAGTTGATTGCGTCAGATATATATATATATATATATATATATATATATATATATTGATAATTTGAAGGCAATTACAATGCGTATAAAAAATAAAAACAAAAACATGTTATTTTTGTCTTATCGATGTCGAAGTATAAACTTCATCATCAGAGGTTCGTATCATTTCTGATACAAACCTCTGATGATGAAGTTTATACTTCGAAATCGATAAGACAAAAATAACATCTTTTTGTTTTTATTTTTATACGCATTGTAATTGCCTTCAAATTATTAATATTATATATATATATACCAACCTCTCTGGTCGGGCAGGATACAACATAAGCCTATTTATAAGCGGGGTTTAACAGCATTGAATTCAGGGTTTTCATTCTAGACCGAGTGCCAAAACAAGGTTAAAAAGCTCAGTCTTCCCTCCTATTTACCTGTAGTTGCAGGAAGACTCTTCGCTGATTGCTCCATACTTGTGACCCTGTGTTACATCCTACCCCTGGCGAACGAGTTGGGTAAATATCTACCCTCAGAAAAAGTATGAATGCAACTATTTTCCTCGATTTTGTTGGTAAATAATAAGGCATACTGGACTCTGTAACCTTGGTTTGATAACCAGCCTTTGAGAAGGAAAACTCTGAATTCAAAGCTGTTAAACTCTGCTTAAGAATTGACCTTGTGTCGTGTTCTTTCATGCGGAGGTGTTGGGTTAATTCATATATCAATTTAAATTTAAATTGTAAATATACTTCCAGTTACACCGAGAATTAATATCTTACGACTATATTCTGAAAACTTAATAGTATGAAAGAATTTAATATATATATATATATATATATATATATATATATATATATATATATATATGGTAAAAAAAAGAGCTAAAAAAATGATGGCTAAAAATGATGCCAGAATTTTTACATTGTCGCAGAAAGAGCCAAACACGAAGGAATGAACAATAAAAGCAATGCTGTTAGGTATTTAAATTTTCCAACTCAATACGTTACCCTGGAGAGAAGTTAAAACTGTGCGTTTTATTTGCTTGGGTTTTAAAAAAAATATTTAAATGAAATAAAAAAAATACTCAGTGTTTCATTCATTATTCAGTTAGCGTATATTCAATAATTGATGGTAGATCTCGGGCTCGACTCACCAGCATTTTCTGCTGTCTCTTGTAAAACCTGTAAACGTCAAACTGCAATGAATTATTGCCCTTTGCATTTACGCTCTTCAATTATTGACGAATGTATCGAGAGGAATTTGGAATTTGGCAAAAGAAGAAAAAGAAAAGTAAAAAAAAAAAAAAGACATAAAAATCCCCCCCCCTCAAAAAAAAAAATCAACATCCACAAAAAACAAAACCAAAAACAAACCAAAAACTGAATGGATAAAGAAAAAAATAAATTTTGTGCATTTAAAACGCACCAAATCCGACTCGGGTAATATGGGAAGCCATCTTAATGGCTGACACTCCCAGAATTTGTGGGTGCGGAGAAATTGGGTGTGGAGAAGCATATTTTAAATAAAAGCTCCTTAATGCACACTTTGACGATTTAAAATTTCTCCCCAACTTCTTTTTTGAAATGTTGTTTATTTTTAATTTTTTATTTATTCCAAAAAATATTTTCGGATTCATAAGATTTCGAATGAATCTCGAATGAAAATCAAGTGTTCTCCGTCAACGAACACCTGACTGTTTTTGCATTCAAAACAACTTTGGGCCAAGAATATGAGCAAATTTCTTGAACGATGCCCGCCAAATTTCAATGATGGCTAAATTTACGAATTCGTACGTTTAGACTGTTTTTAACACTTTGCAGAACAAATCCCCTCCCCACGGCTGAACCAAATTTTCTTGCTATATTGACCTGTTTAATGGGTTATTTCAAAATTCACTATATTCATCTCAGAACTCATTCTATTCAAATGAAGTCCTATCATTATTGTAATCTGAGTCCTTGTGCTCAATTATAATGAAATAGGATTAGTGGGATCGCAGCGTTTTCTTTTATGTTCATTCCTTCGTGTTTGGTTCTTTCTGCGACAATATAAAAATTATGCCATCATTTTTAGCTTTGAAATAATATCCCACATAAATTATCCGCTCATTCACCGTGAAATATCTTCATTATTGACACACTGTATTCTGTGCAAGCGTTCTTATAGACGGCGCAGTTATATATATATATATATATATATATATATATATATATATATATATATATATATCATATTAAGAAGGCAAATAAAATGCGTATAAAAAAAATGTCCAGTGTCTAATCAATTTCGAAGAAACTTCATCTTCAGAGACTGTTTTTGAAATGGACGCGGTTTTGTGTGTTTTTTGTTTTGGACGTTATAAACACGCGTCTTCTGGTTTGTTTTTCATACGCATTGTAATTGCCTTCTTAATATAAATAAATGATAATATACTTAACAATGCTTCAAGCAAATTATCAAATACTATATATATATATATATATATATATATATATATATTATATATGCGTGTGTGTGTGTGTGTGTGTGTATGAAAATAGATGGAAATTAATCCGACAGTATGTATTTATCATTTTTGAAAAAACAAATGATGTTTATAATTGCTGACAGAAATCTGTTTCGACCGCTTAAATAGATCGGTCATCATCAAGAGCAACATATGAGAGAAAGACGGGATAAATAACCGTTAGAAGAAAGGGTACAAACAAAACGCTATTATTCAATGCTGGAATTGTTAAAAATGCGTGTTCTGTGTTAAAAATAAAATAAATTTTATTTTTAAAAATCAGAAGCATTATAGTTCATAATAAAACTCAAAAGAGTTTGATGTAAAATTATATAAAAGAGTATAATGAGTATCAAAATTGTTCATAATATATTCCAGCTATTAAAAATAGTAATTTACAAGTCCACAACATAATTGAAGAAAGATGCAAAGTTTCATATATATATATATATATATATATATATATATATGTGTGTGTGTGTGTGTGTGTGTGTGTGTGTGTGTGTGTGTGTGTGTGTAATTTTAGGTTGGGTCAGTGTCATCAGGACTTTTCGATTGCTGTTTTATTAACTCAACAACAGACCTTAGATATGAGAAGCAGTATTTTTTTGTTGAAATATTTGATCCTAGTCGTTGACCCGCTCTGGGTTCATCCACCAGTATTCACATCCACCAGGCTGCTACCCATGGTTTCCGATGTTCCATGCTCTTATGGCATTTATAATACTCTCCTTTATCGAGTCTGTTGTCTAATGGAAGAAAGAGAAAAAAATCTACGGGATTTCTATGTTTTAACTGAGAAAAAGTCCACACGTCCTCTCCTATATTAGTAGTAAGCATTCCTCCTTCAGTCTAAGTGTTTCTCTGGGGGGGGGGTTCTTGTTTGGTTACCACGTGGTGATATATATGAGCCAATAATAAGAGTTCAAGCTCAAAATTTGGCGGTGTACGATACGGACGTTTGGCGAGAGATTGTCATAGATATTCGTGCTGCTACTGCAACCGGATGATATATATATATATATATATATATATATATATATATATATATATATAAGATTTTTGGATGTTTTTTTAGAAGCATTGTTGAATAAAGTATATATTATTATTTATATTTTTGCTTGAAGGCAATTACAATGCGTATATCGCATAAAATCCGATAATTATAGAAGATAATAATGACAAGTGAATTTCGGTAAAGAATTATTTGGTGTGTAGAACATCGTACAGACTGTTTCAACTTTATTAAGTCTCGTCAGCGATGTATACTAACGATTTCCCTCCGACAGAAATCGAAACTGGGACTTCAGCAGGATAGTCAGAAACCATACTGCTGCGCCCACGATACAACACGGGACAATCCTTTGCGAAATTAACCTGTCAATGATACTGATACGTCTCTACCATGTGAGGTAAGGGGACGTTGAGTGAATAATAACAAAGCCGGGCCTTGCTGATGAGACTTAATAAAGTTGAAACAGTCTGTACGATGTTCTACACACCGAATAATTCTTTACCGAAATTCACTTGTCATTATTATCTTCTATAATTATCGAATTTTATGCGATATACGCATTGTAATTGCCTTCAAGCAAAAATATAAATAATATATATATGTATATATATATAAATGTAAGGTATCCAAAACTGGTAGTAAAGGATGATTCTATATGGGATCTTCAAAATCTCACTGTATAATATATTGCATGTTTTAGTAGGTGCAAATACAAGGATTTTGATATCCTTAGAGAGAGCTCAATTATTCTGTAAGGAATTTCTTCTAATTTAATCCATTATTTTATTTGTTTATCTTTCTTTATTTTGATGTAAAATCTATATAGAAATAAATATCGACTGTCGATATCGAAGCAGAGTTTTGTATTATTGAAGAAATTTTGAAAACGAAATTAATTAACGATCGCAATAATTAAGAAAATGTAAACAATTATGAACTACTTATGGGATTATTAGAACAATTTTTAAAATCATACGCACTTTGATAAAAAAAACAAGAATTCTAGAAAAATAAACAAATAGATGAATAAAAAATTAAAAAATAAAATTGTTTTAATTACCCATCATTTATTTTTCGCATAAAAAAATAGAAAAATAAAAAATAAAAATAGACAAATAAAAAAATGTATAGAAAAATGAATAACAAAATAGATAGAAAAATTATTAAAAAATAAATAAAAAATAAAAATAGAAAATAAAAAATAAGAATAGACAAATAAAAAAATGAATAGAAAATGAATAACAAAATAAATAGAAAAATTATAAAAAAGTAAATAAAAAATAGAAAAAAAAATGTATAGAAAATAAATAACAAAATAAATAGAAAAATTATAAAAAAGTAAATAAAAAATAGACAAATAAAAAAATGAATAGAAAATAAATAACAAATAAAAGGAAAAATTATAAAAAGTAAATAAAAAATAGACAAATAAAAAAATGTATAGAAAATGAATAACAATAAATGGAAAAATTATAGAAAATAAATAAAAAATAGAAAAAATAAAAAGTAAAAATAGACACATAAAAAAATGAATAGAAAAATGAATAACAAAATAAATAGAAAAATTATTAAAAATAAATAAAAAATAGAAAACTAAAATATAGGAACCAAAAAATAAAAAATAAAAAAAGTAAAATATTAAAAACTGGAATATCAATTATCGTCAGTTCTTTTTTCGCAAATTGATGTTTATTTCTCTAAAATAAAAAATAAAAAAATAAAAAATCAGTTCTTTAATTCTTTATATTGTCTTCCGCCCCCTCTGCCGTCTATTTAACGAGGTGTTACGTACTGGCATCAAATTCTATATGTTATATAGCGGCTTCAAATTCACGGCCCTACTTCGTGTATCTGTATACGTTGCGGGTATATATGTTCACGTGGCGAAGTATGCGTAGTAGCTTAATAAAATCACAACACATGGGTATTGTAAAAACTTGCGATTATTTCTCTTCCTCGGCTGATGGGTGGCGAGCGTTGACAATGAAATGACCGGGGGTTGACAATGACTACTACTATTGAGATGACTGGCGATGTTGAGGTAAAGGGGTGGCTGGTGGCGTCTCACCGCCCTTGGCCGTGACGGACCGTGTCGACGGTCACTCCTTGTGCTCTATTCGCCGTCCGCTGTCTGAATATCTCACTGACTTGGGATCCCTGACTTCCTTTTATATATATCAAACGCCTACGCGTTTTCTTTTGTTATCTTTATCAGCGGACAAATCTATTTCCGAACTTATTGTTACCCATCCTTCTTTGTTCGCTTTACCCGGAAAAAGTCCTTTATTACTCTTTTCGTCTTCCGTTTTCACTTTCTTTTAAATATCCTCAATATACAACAGAGGCAAATGTAGCGTTATGAGTTATACTAGCATCTGGTTGGTTTACAGATGCCGCTTTTTAGATCATCAATTGTTCTTCTTTTTTTCGGGGGGGGGGTGTCATCTCAAGCATTGGCCAGGAGTTGCTGGGGGAGATGGTCTCTGGAACCATCCGATTTATTTTACCCCACTCACCCGCCATGAGGCAGATAAGTAATGAGGAGTCCTGGGAATAACACTAAACTGCATCCGGTGGTGAGGCTCAAGTTCTGGATATCTGGGAAGTGTGGAGTACCCCTACATTGCCATTATCCTAGGTCTACCCGGACACGGAGTGGGTGAACCTATTGGGGGTTTATTTGATTAATAGATCAGTTTAGAAATTATAATCAATTCTTTTAAAATCTGAAAATCTCCTAATTCATAGTAGATCAATTAAAATTTGATATTTACAAAATGATTAAATAAACCTTGCTGCGTTAGTTTAATTAATAAGCAATTAGATGGTCATTTATCTATATTAAAAAACATACTTGGAACCTACTTTTTAATATATATATATATATATATATATATATATATATATAAACAATGGAAAGGAGTAACCTACTCGAGTTTCATCGATTGATTCTTCAGGGTTACTTTAGTTAAATTAATCGAGTTTTCGATTAATCATAGATGGTATAATACATGCCCGTTGGAATGGCACTTATCTTCAGTAGAGGAAAAAATAATTCCCATAAATTAATCCAAATTTTTAATCCAATAAACAAAAACCGTTTCCGATCTTCGAAAATATAAATAAGCGTTCCTCTACTAAAGATAAGTGCCATTCCAACGGGCATGTATTATACCATCTAAGATTAATCAAAAACTCGATTAATTTAACTAAAGTAACCCTGAAGAATCAATCGATGAAACTCGAGTAGGTTACTCCTTTCCATTGTTAAAATAAAGTTTTGCTCTACATTGTATTGAGCACTTTGTATTTGTTTTTTCTCAACCTTAGCCTCTGGATATTGTGCGCTTCCAACGATCGTACTCATACCCACCGGTAAGTTACTACTTATACATTTACAAATATATATATATATATATATATATATATATATATTATATATATATATATATGAATGGGAAACTAAAAGGAGGAAAGGAGTGGAAAGAAAAAAAGGTATCAATAAACACCCTTTTTTCTTTCCACTCCTTCCCCCCTCTCTCTCTCTCCCTCTCTCTCTCTCTTTATATATATATATATATATATAAAAGAGAGAGAGAGAGAGAGAGAGAGAGAGAGAGAGAGAGAGAGAGAGAGAGAGGAGGGGGAAGGAGTGGACGGAAAAAAGGATGTTTATTGATACCTTTTTTTCTTTCCACTCCTTTCCCCCTTTTAGTTTCCCATTCATTATCATTGTGTAGATTGCTATAATTCTATACATGATAACCTTTAACTTATTATATAAATTTGCCTGTACCAATAATTTATTTAAATATATATATATATATATTGTTATTATTCACTCAACGTCCCCTTACCTCATATGGTAGAGACGTATCAGTATCATTGACAGGTTAATTTCGCAAAGGATTGTCCCGTGCTGTATCGTGGCCGAGGCAGTATGGTTTCTGACTATCCTGCTGAAGTCCCGGTTTCGGTTTCTGTCGGAGGGAAATCGTTAGTTTACATCGCTGATGAGACTTAATAAAGTTTAAACAGTCTGTACGATGTTCTACACACCGAATAATTCTTTACCGAAATTCACTTCTCATTATTATCTTCTACAATTATCGAATTCTATGCGATATACGCATTGTAATTGCCTTCAAGCAAAAATATGAATAATAATATATACTTTATTCAACAATGCTTCCCCCCAAAAAAAGAAACATCCAAAAATCGTATATATATATATATATATGCGTCTGTGAGTGTGTGTGTGTATTCGTGTGTATATTTGAATGTGTGTGAGTGTATATGTATATATGTATTTGTGTGGGCGTGTATAGACCAGCATCTGTTTTTGCTTGTAAATGCAGCTTCTTAGCGCATCGCTTAGGGCTGGACACAAAATCAGATGAAATGACCGAAATCGTCGAGAAAACAAAAGTTAGAGAAAAATGTCTCGGATTACAAACTGTAGCAAATATAGTTCATTTTCACCAACGATACCAACTTTTTCAATTGATCCTAATAAAACAACTCCTTTTAAATATTAGGGTTTTCTGATAAATAAGTAACCAATCATATAGCGTCCTTGAAGGTGGCCTTCAGTAAGATAATATCTTTAGAATTTTATTTCGGAAAACATCCGTTTTCAAACATTTCCGGTCCACCAGGAATTATCGGGAACAGTTGATTGGTTGTAGGCGATATCTTTACTAAGTAAAAAGATGGGCGTTTTATCGGTTTCATGCCTTCTTTCGTTACAATATCCGGTTGACATTCACCAAGTCGCAGTTTGGCCCAGTTTTAGAAATAACTCTTTTTCTATAGGCGACAAATCGGTGACAATTTCCCCACGGATATTCCTACTTTTCATTTCTCCTCTCCAACACAATTTTCCCCATTCATCGACCCCCCCCCCATCGACGCCATTTATTCAGGTTAGAAATATTTTGTTAAACATCTATTTCTTCCCGCCAACAAAGTCTTTTCGATTTCATGCTGTAAGCGACGGTGGACGACTTTCTATCCAGAAAAGTTACCCGTTTCCCGTCGTACGGTTTTTATCTTGGTGTCTTCGGATAGTTCCATTTCCCCGTCACTTAAAACTGCGCCCCCCCCTCGCAGGCACAAGTGGGCGGCTAATTGTCTGACGTTCCTCGACCAACCCCCGTCTCGCCCCCAAGAAAAACTTCAATTTCTTTCACGCGAGTTACCGGTCACCGAAGAATGGCGGACAGCTGCAGCGGCACAAGTGCTACGAGGTCGGACACACTGCAGAGTTCATCAGGACGTAGATTTCCGGCCCAGTGGACGCTGCTGAAGGCTGACCGGACGTTAAACGGTAAAGAGTAGAACCGTGCGCCATTGTTGAAAAGAGGTGAGAACGAAAGAGAGAGAGATAAGAAGGAGGACGACTGCTCGGTTGACAAGTTCTTGTCATGGGAGACAAGACAGAGTGACAAGAAGAACGAATTGAAAGAATGATGCAGTGTGGATATCTGCGAATGCTTCTTCCTGTTATATATTGTGAAGCGCCTGAAAGAGGAGATGGTATAAAGCGGAAAATGTTAGGAAGTTTTAGATTTAGACAATGTAGATGGTGAAGTGGAGGAAGAGACATAGGCAGATTCAAATGGACCCCCAAAGAGAATTGAGAGGCACAAAATTGATAACTTAATTAAAATCAAAATATGATATCTTATTATAATGGAGATTGGGTGTTTTTCTGTCTGTAACCGAAACTATATCACTACTCAAGTCATAATTCCCTTAGTTATTGACATCACATTCTCAATGATTTTATTTTTGTTTAAACCTCAATTATTAATAAAATTGTTTTACATTATTAATACTGTTAACCATATCTACATTCTATCAACATGCAATTATATTTAAGCCTCAATTATTAATAAAATTGTTTTACATTATTAATACTGTTAACCATATCTACATTCTATCAACATGCAATTATATTTATATATACAACAAAATAGCGGTTTACAGTATGAACGGGAAGGCTAATTTGCATATTGATATTAAAAATGTGATTTTAATAAATATGTGCTTAGTATTATTGGTTTCTAACTGTTTGGCTTTATTTTAATGAATATAAGCAAACATCTCTTCAATGAATCTTAAATGAAATCCATTAACAAGAAAAAATAACTGTGATTTTATTCTTTACTTCCTCTTATAACTAAATACTTAAATTAGAAAAAATAACAATGAAAGATGAGAGTGATTGAAGAGTAAATTTCAGTTGTTCTATTTTTCGATTATACCCACCTCTGTTTCAAATCTTTTTATCTGCATTCTTATTTAGTTTCATTAGCCTTTCTAATTTAATATAATATTTTATTACATTAAAACTTAAATACTTGCACCCGGAGGGTGCATATATTTGCTAGTATATTTAATGTTGATTTTTTGTATTGTTGTTCTCATCTTAGCACAAAGTTAATTTAACTTGGACACAGTTTAAGTATTCTTATATGCGAGGCTGAGTAAAAGAAGTAATACCATTTTGTTTAGAACAGGTATAATTACCAACACAGCAACAAGTATCATACATAAAAATGAAGCTAGTACTTCTCCGCATAGTCACCGTTTCTCTCAGTAGCAATGTTCCACCTTCGAATGAGAACATGTATCCTTGCCCCGTAAAATTCTGTTGACTGTTCTTTGAGCCACTTCTTCACTACAGAATTCATTTTTTGTATTGTTGTCCTCATCTTGGCACAAAGTTAATTTAACTTGGACACAGTTTTATGGTTTAAGTATTCTTATATTCGAGGCTGAGTAAAAAAAGTAATGCCATTTTGTTTAGGACAGGTATAATTACCAACACAGGAACAAGTATCATACATCAAAATTAAGCTTGTTCTCTGTGGAATATATCCCTACTTCTCTGCATAGTCACCATTTTTCTCAATAGCAATGTTCCACCTTCGAATGAGAGCATGTATCCCTGCCCCGTAAAATCTGCTGACTGTACTTTGAGCCACTTCTTCACTACAGATTTCACTTCCTCATCACGAATAATGTTTGCCTCTCAAACCCTCTTTCATGAAGCCGAAGAGATGATAGTCTGAAGGCGCTGAATCTGGTGAGTATGGAGGATGCGGTAAAGTTGTCCACCCGAATGAGGCGATTTTCTCCTTTGCCCTGGTGCTTGTGTGTGGTCGAGCATTGTTATGCTGAAGGAGGACATTGTCAATTGGCAATTGGTGTTTGAATCTTGGTGATGTTTATTTAGTGTGTATTTTACTTATCGTGTTGGTCTTGTACACACACACACACACACACACACACACACACACACATATATATATATATATAATTACTGTCATTAAAATAAGGAGACCATGTTTGTTATGTCTTGTGATACACAATTACGTTAAACATCTTCTGTCCTCCCTCTCTACATCAACGGCTTGAATATAATCTATTAAAAACGTTGGCACGACAACAACTTAAGTGGAAAAAAATAAAGAGATTAAGGTTTAACTGCAATTTTAAGCTGAGATAATTATTCTTGGTTTACGCTCATCCTAAATTATATTTACATTTATTGGTACTTTAATATTTGAAATCAACAACTAGACTTGTGTTTTAAAAGTATGAAGCTGTTTTTAAAAATACAGAAATGACGGAATAAAAAAAAACTTTCCTTTGAAATGTATGGAATTCAGCACACTTACTCCTGGGAGCTTTCAATTGGTTGAAGCACTTCCATTGAAATTTCTCTTATGATAAGACTAGCAGCGGCTACCCGGCGTCGCCTGGGCAGAGGGGGATTTTTAAAAAGTTAGTCCCGCAGATCCATTATTACTGAATCGTGAGTTGAATCCTCGTGGGATGCCCCATTTAAATCCCTATGTAAAAAAAATAGACCTTGCATTGATCCAGCTACTCTGAAAAGAAATCTTAATGTCTACTATCTAAAATAATGAAAAAAAAATCCATGCTGTTATCATTTGAATTTTATTTTTTAATTATCTTCACGAATATAAATCAAATTTCTATTATTTTTGCTAAAAGAAAACAAGCCCTGGTGATATTTAATGTGTATATATATTTACTTTGTCATTAATTGTTTTATTTTCAAAGTTTCCTGCGGACATACGTATACACACAACTGTCCTTTTGTATATGTATAGATAATGATTTAGAAATATAAATCAAATCTCTATTATTTTTGCTAAAAGAAAACAAGCCCTGGTGATATTTAATGTGTATATATATATTTACTTTGTCGTTAATTGTTTTATTTATGAAGTTTCCTCCGGACATACGTATACACACAACTGTCCTTTTATATATGTATAGATAATGATTTAGAAATATAAATCAAATCTCTATTATGTTTGCTAAAAGAAAACAAGCCCTGGTGATATTTAATGTGTATATATATTTACTTTGTCGTTAATTGTTTTATTTTCGAAGTTTCCTCCGGACATACATATACACACAACTGCCCTTTATATATGTATAGATGAAAAGTTGTTCAGTTGTATTTCTTTTAATGTCTTCCATATTTTAAAAATACAAACTTTGAGATCATTTTTCCGTTTAAGAAATAAGTTATGTTTTAGAAATGAACAATGAATGAAACGCCTTTTTTTTCTAATTGAACCAATTGGAGTTCAGCAAACTTATTCCAGCACATTTTCCATTCACTGAAGTACCCTCTGAAAATCCTTTGTTTTATTTATTGTAAACCACAGCTGTCTTATCTAAATATTAATACTCGTGTTCCTTAATTGTACGACCGTTATAATCTGGCAACATCGTCTAGTTAAAAATGAGACCGTCCAAATCGTCCAAGATGAAATGCAAAAATGTAAATCTTGATTATCCTGTGTTGCTTATCTGTCAAAATTCTTATTTCTTAACAGTGTCGTCACCTCAGCTAAATAATGGACCATTCTGTTTTTATTATAAAAATGAAAGGGAAGAAAAAGGAAATGTTATAGAGAAAATATAACAGGAAAGAAAGAGAGAAAGAAAGAAAGAGAGTGGGGTATATATATATATATATATATATATTATATATATATATATATATATATATATATATATATATAGGTATATGAGGAAAAATGAGTAAAGAAAAGAAATGTAGATGGATAAAATGAATTTAATCGATATCACATTAATCGATATCACTTACACATGTGTTTCGGTCAGTTTCTTTACTCATTTTTCCTCATATTGCCGGATTCAATTCCTTTTCCATTTTCATATAGGTATATATAAAAATAATTTTTTTGTGATGAAACAAAGAAAATACAGTGCTCAATCACAAATTGTGAGAGCTAATATTTATTTAATTTGTTGAGTTTAAAAAAAAATGCTTATTATAGAAAGCTACCCAGGTTGTCTTGCTAAGACGCAATCATCAGGCTGTCAAATTAGATCTTATGGTGTTTATTTGAAGATCCTTTCTTAATGTTAAGCGTAATAGCGTCCACAAAAGCAACCGACGTTATTTGCAGTCCAGAATATAACATCAAGAAAGGATCTTCAAATAAACACCATAAGATCTAATTTGACAGCCTGATGATTGCGACTTAGCAAGACAACCTGGGTAGCTGTCTATAATAAGCATTTATCTAAAAATAAAAATTCAACAAATTAAAATATATATATATATATATATATATATAATATATATATAGAGAGAGAGAGAGAGAGAGAGAGAGAGAGAGTCGATAACGCTAATATGTTTCAATCAAAACATAAAAAAGAAAGAAAGAAAGAAAGAAAAGAGTGTGAGAGAGTTAAATCAAAATTGTTATACTTTTTACATATTGAAATATTGCAATAGCTCTTAAGTAAACATATCAAACATTGTAATAATAAAATTATCGTATGGTGGTATATTCACAGGTCCTGCTAGTTATGGAATATTGACAGTAAGATTCAACCTCTACTGCCATATCTTAAACATGCGTTAATCGTAGCAAAAGTTTGTAAACGATACTTTTACAAATTAAAGAAAAGAAGACAGACTAGGTTGTTTATTTGGTTGATTGGATATTATGGCATGTCAACCCTTAATAGGTTATTGTATGCCGAAGAAGTTTTGTTTTATTCATTCTTGATGGGTAGTAAAACTTAAAAAAAAATTCATTTTTAAACACATTTTTTAAAACTCAATTTTTCTATTTAACCCATAGATGGGACCCTAACAGGTACTACCACTCCAGGTCAGAGTAGACCTGGGAGTAATAGTGATGAAGGGGTACTGCAGAGCTCGAACATTGAAACTTCATCATTAGATGCAGTTTAACGTCATACCGAGGACTCTAAGACTGTTAACCACTGCCTTCAAGTTAAGGTGGACCTGGGAGTAATAGCGTTGAAGGGATACTCCCCACTCGCCACAGCAGTAGTATATCCACAGATCCTGCTAGTTTATGTTAATGTCTCAACCTTCATATTGGGTTAAATGTTCAGTTTAGGAGTCATACGTAATTAGCTATTCACCCATCACGTTTGCTACGGATAGGATGTGACATAAGGTTGCGATATGGGGAATCTGACAATGATCGATCTCGCTATTCGGTAGCAATGGATCTGTGAGACTACCTTGATAATCATTAGACCACGATGAGGCGTCTTTATGAGACATACGTGAGTACCTAGGATTATTTAAATGTCTTCTACATCCTTCAACTCTTACCAACAAAAAATATTTTTTCCTTTAAGAAATAAGAACAAAATAACAGGACTTTGTCTAGTTTTTACTTTGTCTCCCCTCCCCTTTCTCTTTCTCTTTCTTTCTCTCTTTCTCTCTTTCTCCCCTCTCTCTCTTTCTTTCTCTCTCTCTCTTTCTAATCTTTCGGACCATATGACCTTATGGCACCCCTTCCGCGATCTCGACTCGTGGGGACATTTTTCTCATTTACACCGTAAAAATCCGGTTGTTTGTAAGGGGTTAGGGTTAAAGGTTAGGGTTAGGGTCAGGAGTTAGGGTTAGAGTAAGGGGTTAGGGCTAGGGGTTAGTTTCATAATTTAAAAAAAATTAAAAATCGTCTGTAAACAATTAACCGGATTTTTCATTTACATGAAAAAAATGTCCCCACGAATCGAAATCGCAAAAGGTCACATGGTCCAATCTTTCTTTCTTTCTGATTTTCCCCTCTCTTCTCCAGTAAGACTATTAAACATTTTGGTTGGGTGGTTGGATTTCATGGAGTGTCAACCCTTGTGTCATTTTATGTCGAACACGTTCATATTTTATTAATTCTTGTTCGTTATTCTTTTTACAAACTCACTTGCGATGAATGGATACTCCACACTCCCTAGATCTCCTGAAGTGTAACCTCACCAATAGATGCCGTTTAACGTCATACCCAGGACACTACGACCCTCAGCCAACACCTTCTTTCGTAGAGGGGAAGGATCAACGTGTAGTTTTAGTAACTATGCTTTGAGACTTTCCTTCTATACCCGGCCTCGGCTGGGGGTCCAGTATGCTTCGGCCACTGGACCGGGTTAAAGTACAATTATTAGCGTCGATCCCAGAGGGCCACCCCTCCAGGAAATACCTTCTCTTTATGGGCAGGGCTGGGTTTATTGCCCAGTACCCGAGGCGCCCCCTTGAGGGGGAATGCCGAAGGGATCGACGCAATTTTTGTTCTTTCCCACCCATGAGCTTCGGCTTGGGTGGGCCCACGTTAAAACGAGGCCTTGTCTCCAGTTCATACAAGTGAGGTATGAGACAAATATCCCAACACCTTCTAGTTGATAAAAAGGGTTGGGGTTTTCCATAAAAATAATAGGGACGGTGAAATCTTATATGCGCTAGAGCTTGACGTGAACAGCCGATTGATCCAGAGGGCTTCTCCGACCGCACGGGTAGCCTAAATAAGGGCCAAGGTTCAGTGCTGCATGATAGTTTAGCCACCAGGATTCCACCAAGTATCATTGGCCGCCACCCACGGCCAAAAAGTTGCCCTGATTGTGGGTGGGGTTTTTACCTCTCTGTAGAGGTACTTTAGGTGTATTCAACAGTCCCAGCTGACTGGGTTATGGGATATTTAGAAAGAGATCAAAGGTCAGCATTAAATAGCCCATAAGGAGTTGATATGACAATAAACAAATAAACCAAACATGAAGAGTTCTTTTTTTTACCAAAAAAACATTTTTCTTAAAACATTTCGAGATTTCATAATGTTTGCTTAAATTGGTGCTGACTCATTTACACAGCAATCTAGAGGTCGAAGCATAACCACTCGCCCCAACCAACCAACCCCCTATATATATATATATATATATATATATATATATATATATAATATATATAAACTCTCCGCACGAACAGGATGCGACACAACGTCAATTACTTAAGCGGAGTTTAATAGGTTTGAATTCAGTGTTTTTCCTTCTCCTAGATTGGTCACCTATCCAAGGTTAAAGAACCCAGTCTGCCCTACTATTTACGCATAGTTTGAGGGAGAATATGTGGATTCATCCCTTTCCCAATAGTATTAACACTATGTCAAATGTAAATAGCCTTGTCCCGGTTTTGAACCCGGGTTGACGATTCCATTTCCCACGACTCTAACCATTACACCACGCACCCCCATACTTGCCCATATATATATATTTACCAACCCCTTTGCAAGATCAGGATGTGACACAAGGTCAATTTCTTAAGCGGAGTTTAACAGGTTTGAATTCAGATTTTTCTTCCTCCTAGACCGGTTGCCTAACCAAGGTTAAAGAGGCCAGTCTGCTTTACTATTTATCCATAGCTGGAGGGAGAGTAGGATTCATACCTTTCCCAAGGGTATTAGCGTTAAGTGAAATGCAATTACCACATTCAGGATTTGAACCCGGGTCGACGATTCCATTTCCCACGACTCTAACCATTACACCACGCACCACCATACTTGCTCATATATAAATTGCTCAGCTTTGCACTAGTCTTCATTTAAATTTAACGTCTTAAAATTAAAAAAAATATATCTAAAGTTATAATTTGATGCATATCGATAAAATTTCATATTCTGTAATGGAGAGAGTTTAAAATGTTTTATTATCAACTTAATTACAACTTTATCGTCCTTGCACCGTGAAACCACCTGGTCGATAATCTTACACGTGCCAGACCATAATTTTCTTAACGCAAAATGTCTGGAAGAATTTTTAGATAATGTCAATACAGATATGTCTTTTCTAAATGAGATTGATCACAAAAAAATTGATTTAACGTATATTGCACTAGCATTGTCAATTATGTTATAAAATAAACAAACCACACACACACACACACACACACACACACACACACAACATATATATATATATATATGTAAGAATGGAAGGGGAATTGAATCCCACAATATAACTCTTTTTGGCCTTCACCGGTTTCTTTTTTCCCAAACAATAATAATGAAAACACGCTTCATTCAATCATCAAGAAGTTTAAGAATATTAATAACATTTTATTCTTTGCAATACAAAACTTTCAAATGTTTAACGGTCTCTGCGTTCCAAATGATTCAAAAAATATTCTTTTTTCGAACATTTTAAAATCCTGTTTTGTCTCCAACGGATTTTTGTCTCTACTCAAAAAATAAAAAATTCACTCTGATGACGGTCGTAGAAAATCTCTCTGTGTACGGAATATTTTTACATTTTTCCTATTATTATTATTATTATTATCATTATTATTATTATTATTTTTATTATTATTTTAACTTCATCTGATTATTTTAATAATAATAATAATAGCGTAAAATCCGTATACATTTTGATAAACGGACCGAAACACATGTGTAAGTGATATCGATTAAAAGTGATATCGATAAAATTCATTTTTATCCATCTACATTTCTTTTCTTTACTCATTTTCTCCTCATATATATATATATATATATATATATATATATATGTCATCCACAGACACGTGTTTCGGTGTTTCACGCCTCTTCAGTGTGGCTAAACACAACAACTAAGCCTGGCTAGTAGCGAACTCCGATTGACTATTTGCCAACCTAATTTCTTAACCTCTCGGCCACTTTGACAGCTGTTGTTACGGGTGCTGGTGTTTAAACTATTAAATACATAGGTTTGTTTATGTTGTTTATATATATTACGATCACAGAGAGACCTAGTCTGCGACCAAACGATCATTGCTTATATGCTTGGTAGTGAAATTTAATTTAAATCACCCCTTAGAGAATGCTTCCCAAATTTATGGGAGCATATATATATATATATATATATAATATATATATTATATATATATATATATATATATGCTCCCATAAATTTGGAAGCATCTCTAAGGGGTGACTGTAAAATACATTCCTATGTATTTAATAGTTTAAAAACACCAGTCCACGCAACAGCTGACAGTGGGCGAGGGATAAGATATCGGACTACCAGGCGGTCAGTCTGAGTTCGAGCCTACCCAAGGATAGTTGTGTCTAGCCGCACTGAAGAGGCGTGAAACGCCGAAACACGTGTCTGTGGATGACTTATTAATATATGCTCCCATAAATTTGGTAATGAGCTCTCTAATTGGTAATTTAAATTAACTCTCACTACTAAGCAAATAAGCAATGATCATTGCTCCGGAAATTTTATCTCTCAGTGACTGTAAAATACATTCCTATGTATTTAATAGTTTAAAAACACCAGTCCACGCATCAGCTGTCAGTGGGCGAGGGGATAAGATATCGGACTACCATGCGGTCAGTCTGAGTTCGACCCTATCCAAGGATAGTTGTGTCTAGCCGCACTGAAGAGGCCTGAAACGCCGAAACACATGTCTGTGGATGACTTATTAATATATATATATATATATATATATATATATATAAATATAAAAAGACTGACCGAAAAATCAAAAGAGTCTCGCAGATTTCTCATATTCTGTGATTCATTTATCTTTCCTCAAACTAACAAAACCCTGATGAAGATCTATTGAAACAGATCGAAACACTGCAGCGTAGGCGAAATAAACATTACTCGTTTATGAACTTGTGTTTTTTTTCAATTTTTCATAATATTACACACACACACACACACACATATATATATATATACATATATATATATATATATATATATATATATATATATATATACGGTGTGTTTTTTTTTGTTCATGTGATTTTACAGAATGTCAACCCTTGTTGGGTTATTTTATGCCAAATATGTTTTGTTCTATTCATGCTTGACGGGTATTCAAAAATGTTTCAAACTTAATTTTTAACACATTTACTCATATTTTCCTATTTAACCCATAGATGGGACCCTAACATGTAGTACCACTCCGGGACAGAGTCGAACTTGAACTAATGGAGGGTTAATCCAACTACCCAAAGCTCCAGAGTTGGAACTTAACTATTAGATGAAGTTTAATGTCCTACCCAGGACAATAAGACACTCAGCCGCCGGCTTCTAACACACCCTATATATATATATATATATATATATATATATGCCAACACCTCCGAACGAGCAGAATGTAACACATGGTCAATTTCTTAAGCGGAGTTTAACAGGTTTGAATTCAGAGTTTACCTTCTCCTAGACTGGTTACCCAGCCAAAGTTAAAGGGTACATTCTGCAGAGGTCCAGTTGGTGTGTTCTTCTATCCCAGTCGACGGAATATAATAGTAGTTTTCAATTGTGAACAATATATGGTTTTATCACTTTTAAATTTTCCAAATATATTCGTCAATATAACCTCGTCAAAAACAAAAAATTGACAGATTCTATGTGGTAAAAAATAAAGGGTACTGGCTTTTAAATACTGGCTTTTATATAAATATATGCAATTATTATTGTTGTCGGCATCCTTCGGTCTACTATAGATGATAGCGTAGTGTCCATTTTAAAAATATTTTTTAGCTACAACTGCGTGAGTGGCTGAACAGACCAATTTTTTAATGGCAGTCTCTGGAGCAGTGACTGCAAACAAACAGTGATGCTTGCTGGAGTTGCTGTTGTCTCTCCTTCCTTTTGGCTCTCTTTTCCGTGCCGGCTACTTTCCTCTCTTTTTCACTCCTTTTCGTTCCTTGTTTGACGAGGAGGCGCCAGGTCGCACGGTCTTCTGCACAAGCCTCCCATACGTTGGTGTTAATGTGGCATGTCTTTGTATTTCTCTTACATACATCTTTAAAACGCAGGCGTGGTCTCCCTACTGGTCGGGTGCCTTCTACTAATTCGCCATGCAGCAGGTCTTTGGTGATGCGGCCTTTGTCCATCCTCCTGACGTGGCCAAGCCATCACTGGCGTCTCCCGCAGATGATGGCGAGTATTAGTGAAATATCATTGAAATTAATAATTTTTTCATTCATTTATTATTTGTTTTTGTATGCCTCCTTGGGCATCACCTTTTTTCTATCTTCTCACATTAACCTTAAAAAAAGAGAGAAAATAGAAAAAGAAATACAATCTTCTCACAGAATACATGAAATATTAAGACTGTATCTATGTAGAAACCAAATTATGTTAAGTAATCCGATAGTTACCAAAAATATCCTCAAAAAAGTTCTTTTCCATGCCATTATTTCTGAAATCCTTCAAATTAATCTTAAAATTGTTTACACTCTTGCTGTCTTGGATATGATTAGAACATTTTTTTTCCAAAAATATATAACTATATTAGCAAAAAATTCAATTGTTTAATATATTTAGTTTTTGGAATCTGCCAAATTTCCAGTTTGCGGAGAAATGTTGAAAAAGTGTCTACCATAATTAGTAATTCCATTTATTATTTTGAAAGTTTCAATTAGATAAACTCTCATTCTTCTTTCTAATAAAATAGTTAATCCCAATTTCTCAATTCACTCGATAATTATAATAAAAAGTTTTCATCCAGAAGAGAAAGGAATGAGTAAAAAAAGAATCTAATATGTCAGAAATGTATAAACAATCTTTGTCTTGTTTCCAAATATCCTAGAAAACTGGACTCCATTCTTTGCCATGTCATCTATTTTGTTATTTCTAGTCTGTCTTTCAGCACTGTAGGCTGGAGCTAGAGAACAGTGGATACCAACCTATGACCACATGGCCAAAATGGGCCACAGTAAATTTCAGGTGTGCCAAAGAAATATTATAATTCTATATTAAGTGTGTGCGTCAGTATGGTTCTATCTTGATTAAATAAATATCTTATGTAAAATAGAAATATTTTTTTCTATTATAATAATTTCATGGGCCACAAAAAAATTCTGGTTTCAAAGTGGGCCACGAGCGGAAAAAGGTTGGGAAACCCTGCTATAGAATACACCGACTGTACCACTGTAGAGGGGTAAAATACCCCTAATGGGGGCCACCTGTTTGCCGTAGGTGGTGACTCGTGAGGCTGAGTAGTCCATGATATGCAACACTCCGCTTTGGCTCTTACTTAGACAAGACGGTCGTGGATTTAAAGAACACGAGTATTAATATATAGATATATGTTTCTTTTTGTCCAGTAATTTCTATTCTAGACAGCATTGAGCCAATGTGATCGAATTTTTTGACCACTTCTATTTGATCGACGAATTTATCGATGGAGAATTTTGAGGAGATGAAGCAAGACCAATGTTCGATTCAGATGGTGTTAAAAGATGATAACGGTCGTGGATTTAAAGAACACGAGTATTAATATATAGATATATGTTTTTTTTTTTTGTCCAGTAATTTCTATTCTAGACAGCATTGAGCCAATGTGATCGAATTTTTTGACCACTTCTATTTGATCGACGAATTTATCGATGGGAGAATTTTGAGGAGACGAAGCAAGACGAATGTTCGATTCAACCGAATTTCCAAGACATCTTTCGCGCCGGCTCCGAGCCAGAATTTGCGCTAGTCAAGTGGCAAAGGTTTCGAACAGAAAGAGGAAAAATTAGTTGAAAGCTTCGTTGCACTATGGGAATTCATTAATCTTCATCGGAAAGCGATGCTCATATTAATTCCAGTCTGGCATTACTTGCTACATCGTCACGGAACGTACCACCACACCCCCAATATCCCACCTCGATTTTGAATCAATCTCATCATTCGAAGACGATCCGCCTGCAAGGTGATATTCACTGACTGTGTTTTAATATCTGGTTTACTGGCGATTTCAGTCGAGCGGAACAAAAAAGAAGAATAAGTCTAGCGTATCGGCCCTTCCTGAGAACAAATCGAAACGGGCGCAGCTGTATCTACAAAAGAACAAGTTTGAGAGATTCCCATTCACGGTAAACGATTTGCCACTTCCTCTTTTAGTCGTGCCAAATATCAGATGTCTAGGAAATTGGGCGAAGGGCGCTCCGAAACTGATGCTCCCTATTTATATCCTCAGAAACTTTAATAGATAGAAATATTGGATAATTTTTTATCTAATTGCTTGGTTACTTTGTTTGGTAGTAGCTCAACCTTCATGGGTTATTTAATGCCAGAGCCATCTTTATAGAACTACAGTAGTGGTACTATTTAACACTTATATATGTGGGATATGATAGATATAGAAGTTGGATTTGATTTTGATAGCATGGATGTGCCTGATGTAATTGTTAGAGTCGTAGGAAATGAACTCCTCGACCAGAGTTCAAATCCTCAACGAAGCTGTTTGCATTTAATTAGCGCTAATACCCTTGGGAAAGCTATACATCCAACTACTCCCTCCCCTCTCCCTCTCATCTCTCCCTCTCTCTCTCTCAAACTATCGGAAAATATTAATGCAGCTTGGGCTCCTTAACCTTCGATAGGTAACCATTCTAGGAGAAAAAAAAAACTATGTATTCAAACCTGCTAAACTCCGCTTAATAAATTAACCTTGTGTCAATTCCTGCTCGTGCTGGTGTATATATATATATATATATTATATATATATATATATATATATATATATATATATATAGGACAAGTATATATATATATATATATATATATATATATATAGGACAAGTATATATATATATATATATATATATATATATATATAGGACAAGTATATATATATATATATATATATATATATATATATATATATATATAGGACAAGTATATATATATTATATATATATATATATATATATATATATATATATATATATATATATATATATATATATATTAATATATATATATATATATATATATATATATATATATATATATATATATATATATATGTAAACTAAAAGATTACTGGTTTTTAACATCTCAATCATTGGACTCATCTGATGATTGGATTACCATAAAACTTCAAGTTATGAGTGTAAACCATAATATTACCATTGATTAAATATATATATATATATATATATATATATATATATATATTTAATCAATGGTATATATATATATATATATATATATATGTATAGGACAAGTGTAGTTGTAGTTGTGTAGCTGTGTCATGGGATGCGGATATGATTTAATACGAACTGACCACGAGGTATTTGAAGGAGAAATAAATCTACCATTACTAGAAGTCGGCTAGAAGTTTTTTTTGTTAATATTAAATGGTTGAATGAAATTGGAATAGATCAAGTAGAAGTAAATGCGTTCATCCAAATTTTAAGATTCAGTAAGAGAATGACAGCTTAGAAAATATTTCTGAAATTCCAGTCATCATTGTAAAATAAAATCACAGGCCATATTTGTTATCTTCTTCTGATTCAGAATGTCTGTTCTTTTTTTCTTCTTTTTATTCACATCAACGGCTTGAATATAATCTTTTAAAAACGTTGGTGGGACAACAACTTAAGTGGAAAAAAGTAAAGAGATTAGGCTTTTACTGCAATTTTATGTTGAGATAATTATTCTTAGTTTACGCTCATCTGAAAATATATTTACGTTTCGTGGTATTTTAGATATTTGAAATCAACAACTACAATGTCGGTATAACGAGGTGTGTCTTAAAAGTATTGAGGTGTGTTTTATCACTTTATTTAATACATTATTATTATTCACTCCTTTTGAGTTTTTACACCAGTGTTAGCTGATGGTCTTTCACTGGAGTCTGAGTGACAGCAAGTCTCCTCAGGTCTCCAGGACTCTTCTGAGTATTCTGGCAGATTTCAGCAGTGCAGTGTTCTGAATGGTTTCAATCCTTCCTCTGATATCCAAACTTTCCAATCCCTTTTCTAATCCTTTTGGGACTGTTCCAAGTGCACCAACCACAATTGGTATCACTTTCACTTTCATGTTCCATAACTTTTTCAGTTCTCTGGCAAGGTACAGATATTTGTCTATTTTTTCATTTTCCTTTAACTTCACCCTGTGATCTGCTGGCACTGCAAAATCCACCAGTTGACAAGTTCTTTCTTTTTTGTTTATCAACACTAGGTCTGGCCCTCTTGCTGGGATAAGGTGAACCGTTTTTATCTCAAAGTCCCAGAGAATTTTATGCGTTTTGTTCTCAAGAACAGATTCTGGTTTATGCATATACCATTTTGTTGTGTGGTCAAAATTTAATTTTTTGCATAATTCCCAGTGGATCACCTTCCCAACCCAGTCGTGTCTAGTTTTGTATTCTCGTTGTGCTAGTTTGCTACATTATTATTATTATTATTATTATTATTATTATTATTATTATTATTATTATTATTCACGCCAGTGTTAACTGGTGGATTTTCACTGGGGTCCGAGTCTCCTCTGTTCTCATTGGTTAAGTGGATTTTTTAAAAATGAATTTAAAGAATGTATGTAAAAATAAATTTAAAAAAGGAATTAAAAATGGGAACACCCAACATTGCTACATTCGCAGAGTATATGGTTAACAGTCTCATCTCTATTACCGCAAAGTCTACATTTACTATTTTGTTGGGTCTTATCAATTTTCGCCTTAATGTAGTTTGTCCTTATGGCATTATTATTATTATTATTATTATTATTATTATTACTTTAATATAGATTACTTTAATACATGATTATCATTGAATTTAATACATTATTTAATACTTTTATTTGATTTAAACCGGGTGTGAACCGGATATTTTATTCTCAGAGGTTATGGAATTTAGTTCGGTGTATGATCATTCTTGTATAGTTTCTTAATTTTTTTTTGTTTCTCACATGTGTAACATAATGAACGACTTAGAAAAACATTATATTGAACAAAAAATAGGAATCTAATTTCTGGAGAAAGAGAAAGAGAGGAAAAAAGAAAACAATGTTTTTTTTATGATACAGAGAATCACGAATTTTTTTGAAAATGTACCCCTAAGTGAGTCAGGTCAGAGCACTCAACTCTCGGTCAGCTAGTCACAGGTGAATAACTAATAGCAATTAGGCCAAAACAAATAGATCAAATTAGAAGCTTCGGATTTTCTGGGCGAAGGAAGAACTCGAGATCCGAAAATGGATATGTTCTTTCTCCCACATCAGAGGCTGAAGAAAAAAGTAGGCAGAATAGGGGTGACACACGAGGAGAAGAGTCTAATTTGAGTCTTGCGAGAGACAGAGATAGGTAGAATCAAGAAGCCATATGAATCGGAAAAATTAGTCAGACTTTGTCTTACTGGACAATCCACTCTGGCACAAGCGAGTAATGAACCCTGATGCTCGAAATCGACAAACCAAAAAAGTACTGCGTTCGCGCTTTGGTTTTTCTATGCCGGCCTTCATCTTTGAGTAGAGTGATGATGTGCTGATAGTAGAAATAATTGTTCTATACTTATCTCTGGACCGGTACTACATTGAAGAGGTTCGAATCTTGGTTGCGAGACTTGGCTGACGAGTCCTGGGTGTTCGGAATCTGGAAACCAGTTTGGGTTGCTGGAGGACATTTTGTCTTGTGCCATTTAGAGTTTTTAGTAATAACACAAGACCACTTCTTTTTCTCATGAGATCTTTATTTTTCCCAAACCAAAAGTGCCATAGAGCTAGAGCGCATGTCTAACTCTCGACGCATAATTCCAAACTCTCTCAACGAACCTGTTATTCAATTATAACGGATCTGCGAAATTAGCTTAGTAACCATTACACAACAATGATATGACCTAGTGGTGTGCTGAGTAGATATTTACTCAACCCGTTTGCCACAGGTAGGACGGGAAAGAAGGTTGCGAGTATGGGACATTCAATGAGGATCGAACTCACAATGCAGATGTAATGAATGTGAGATTAACTTCCTAACAATTACACAACAATAGGACGCCATATCTAAATTTTTTCCTAACCCGTTCGACACAGGATGTGAAACAACTTTGCAAGTATGGTGAATTCAGCGAGTATCTAGCCCTGTTGGCTTGGGATATAGAATACTCCGACTGCACCTCTACAGAAGAGTAAAATCACCCCCAAAGTATCCTATTGGCGGTGGATAGCGATCCTTGATGCTTACGGACGGAATCCTTATGGCTGAGCAGTCCATGATATTCAACAATCTACTTTGACCCTTACTTAGTATAGACGGACGGTTGGAGAGCCCCCGTCCGCTCAATGGGTTTGTCACGTCAAGCCCTAGCACTCATATGATTGCCCTGACTCTTCTGACCTTATGGTGAATCCTCGACCGCTTTTTTCATATACGTGCTAGAGTTTCAATTTGGAGCTTTTGTTGTATATTGAAGATATTAAAAAAGAAGGTGAAAACGGAAATAGGGTCTGCCGGTTGGATCGAGGCAGGGAGAAGACGAAAAGAGTAACAAAGGACTTTTTCCGGGTAAAGCGAACAAAGAAGGATGGGTAACAATAAGTTAGGAAATAGATTTGTCCGCTGATAAGTATAACAAAGAAAACGCGTAGGCGTTTGAGATATATAAAAGGAAGTCAGCCAGAAGTCAGTTAAAGGAGAGAGTCAGACAGCGGACGGACGGCGAACAGAACACAAGGAGCGACCGTCGACAGGGTCGATCGCTGCCAGCGAGCAGTGAGTTTCGTCCAACCCTTTACCTCACCATCCCAGCAGTAGTAGTAGTCATCTTCAACCCTTGGGCATTCCTATTGTCACACTCACCACCCACCAGCCGACGGAGAGAAATAAAGTAAAAACTCCTACTATACGCATGTGTTGTAGATTTCATTAAGCGACCACTACATATATCGTCTAGGGTAGGTGGCGATACCCGCTACGTATGCAGATACACGATTTGGCGGCGTGAAGAAGAAGCAGCTATATAGACATTTGATGCCAGTACGCAACACTTTGAGGAGTGTGGAGTACCCATTTGTTGTCATTACTCCCAGGTCTACCTTGACCCAGAGTGCTAATACCTGTTATGGTCTCAGCTACGGAGTTGATACTCTAACATATAACATATTTATAGATAAAAATGAGCTGAAAATGAGTTTGAAAATAATTGAATACCCAATAAGAATGAATAAAATGAAAGGTATTCGGCATAAAATAACCCTAAGGTAGACATGCCGTAAAATCTTACCAACCAGCCAATCAATCAGCGAGGATCGAACTCGCTATTCAGTAGTAAAGGATATACGACATCTAGCTTGCTAACATATAATACCACAATGGGATACCTAGAAATAACGTTGTGTATATTCTGTTGTTGCTCGCCAGGGACACATTTGAAACTGGAGTCTATATTGACAAGAGCGGCATAAACAGACCTGATTACAGACCCTCTTTATGCTTGTCATGTTTCTTACACATTTGATGATGAGAATGCGTTCTAACAAGATTATCTAACATCCTGTCATGTGTAGATGACAGGAAAATGATTCGAGGAACACTTACTTTATAGCCCGCCATATTGACCACATTTAAACTCCATTTAATATGTACAAGATACTTTATATGTACTAGCAAAATAAAAAACGCCCTCTGGGCGACGTAAAATAAATATTGCCTGATGGGATGGGAGTTGAAAATTTAATATCAGAGAGTTTGTATCATAAGTAAAGTAAAATCATCAAATTTATTATAGGAGTGAAAAATAGAATAAATTTATTAAAGAAGTAAAAAATAAAAAATTGAAATGGAAACTTAGTTCTGATAACTTTAAATATATATTAAAATAAAACAAACTATATATAGATATATAATACCGGGTATGTATTTATTAAAACTTGTTTAAAAAACCCAATGAGGACTGTCTAATATTGCATGCTCAAATTTTGACTGTATTCTATGTTATGACGATGTTAGATAGTGTGACGTAAGCAGTGACGCAGTTTTTGTTACAGACAAAAACCGAAAGCAAATCTCCATTATTAATAGATTTATGCAACTCATCCGCCACAGGCAGGGTGCAAAATGGTAAATTTTTTAAGTGGGGTTTTACAAGTTTGAATTCCAAGGTTAAAGAGTCGAGTCTTCTCTACTATTTACCCATAGCTGGAGGGAGAATACTTTGATGCATAATGGATGTAAAAATGTTCCGTTTTTGAAGAGCTACAGTCACATACATACATGCACGAGATGCGTAAGGAGGCGTGCCTGTATAACGGTTATTGCCGAAGAAATAGAATTAGCGACCTGAGTTCAAATTTTGCAAAGGGCAGTTTGTGGTTCCATTCGTGATAATGCCCTTGGGAAAGGCATGAAGAAATCTGTTTTCCCCCAACAACTATGGGTAAATATTAAGGCAGAGTTGGATATTTAGCCTTGGATAGCAACCAGTTTAGAAGACGGAAAACTCTGAATTCAAACCAGCTGTACTTCGCTTAATCTTGATGGATACGGTGAACCCAGTTCGAATCCTAGACGAGGCTATTTGCATTCCACATAGCACTAATGCCCTTGGGAAAGATATGAATCCAACTATTCTCCGTTCAGCTATGGGTAAATAGTAGGTCAGACTGGGCTCTTGAAAATTGGTATAGCAACCGATCTAGGAGAAGGAAAATTATGAATTCAAACCTGTTAAACTCCACTTAAAAAATTGACCTTGTGTTTTACCCTGCTTGTGGAAGAGGAGTTTGCTACATAATGCGCATAAAATTGGACCTTATGCCAGACACTGCCAGTGGAGGAGAGGCTAGGTAGATACATACATAGAGACATGTGAATTTTAGTAATATACTATGAATTCATTTCAAATTGTCTAGTTTTTAAAGCAGTCATATGACCAAAATAAATCTCTTGAATCAAAGCTAGAAAAACAAAGTTAAATAGCGATATGTTGGTCTCCGTGTTTCTTTGGTCTGCAAACTGTAAAGGAAAACGTCCAGTTGTTTAGACATAAGTGCTTCTATGATCGGAATTCTTCAGATTAGATTCTCTTCTGTTGTCTGAATTATAATTCTTATAAAAATACCGTCTTTGATGTTGGTGAAGAATACTTTACGCATAACAAAAAAACAAAAACAAAACAAAACAAAACAAAAAACAAAAAAACAACAAAAAAAAAAAACACGAAAAAAATAGACAAACCACTTTAAACGAACTGGTTATTAATAAAATCATTATTTGAATTTCGATATTTATCTACGCTAAGTATGGTACAAGATCAAATAAAAACAGGTGGTTCCAAGTGTGTCAATACGGCTTTTAGCCACCAAAACTGTGTTATCACAGTTAACGGCTGATGAAGACAGGGTATCGCACGTAGTATTTATTACACGTTGTATGATGAAAAAAATCGCCAAGTATAGTACAAGATCAAATGAAAAGAGGAATATTTATCTAAAAAATAAATAAATAAAAAAAGCACACAATAAAATAGACGAACCACTTTAAAGACGCAGACGAAACTGTGTTATCACAGTTAGCGGCTGATGAGGACAGGGTATCGCACGTAGTATTTATGACACGTTGTATGGTGAAAAAAAACGCCAAGTATGGTACAATATCAAACGAAAAGAGGAATATTTATCCCATAAGTACCTGTTTCAATGTCCACAATTAAACACGCACTGTTTGATCTGTTTGAAAATAAACCGTTTTACATGAGAATAATAAATAAGGAGCCGATTTAGCTCAGTCGGTAGAGTACCCACCTAATGAATCACAAGGTTCCTGGTTCGATTCCGGTCTCCGCCAACTCAGCGAATGAGTAGCACATAGGGTAATTTTATCTGTGCGGTAACGTTGGGAGCTGACGGTAGGTGTAGCGCTCAACCTCAACAAAACAATCTCCCTTGTCTAGTGCAGAAAGGGCATAGACTCCCTCGCAGTCAAGCTGATACCGACAATTACTTTAGTATTATTTAATACCATACAAGGTGCGATGGGTAAATTATCATCTAAATTACGCCAGAATGAAAATAAAACAGACATCTCATTTCGTCCGATACATTTACCAACATTACAAAATACTAGCAAATATATGCACCCTCCGGGTGCAAGTATTTAAGTTTTAATGTAATGAAATATCGTATTAAATTAGAAAGTCTAATAAGAATGCAGATAAAAAGATTTGAAACAAAGTGGGGTTATAATAGAAAAATAGAAATGAAACTTACTCTTTCATCACTGCCGTCTTTCATTGCTGAATTTTACTTATTTAACTATTTAGTTAAATTAGGAAATAAAGAATAAAATTACACTTATTTTTTCTTGTTAATGGATTTCATTTAAGATTCATTGGAGAGATTTTTGCCTATATTCATTAAAATAAAACCAAACAATTAGAAATCAATAATACTAAGCACATATTTAATAAAATCACATTTTTAATATCAATATGCAAATTAGCCTTCCCGTTCACACTGCAAACCGCTATTTTTTGTATATATAAATAGAATAGCATGTTATTAGTATTTAGATATGGACAACACTAATAAAAAGGTGAAGCAATTTTATTGAATAATTGAGGTTTAAATATAAATAAAATCATGAAGAATGTGATGTAAATAACTATGTTAATTGTGACTCGATTAGTAATATAGTTTCGGTTACAGACAGAAAAACACACAATCTCCATTATAATAAGAGATATAGAGAGAAATGCCCGGTCTATCTAAGACTCCCTTGGTTGGGCAAATCTTCAATCCCTATACTCGATAAGATTAAAAAATCTATCCATCATTGCTACAATGCTGTCAATCCTCGTATGATCCTTAAGTCTAATATCTTATTCCCTCCTAATCTCAAGGATAAGTTGGCCTCCCACCGTAAAAGTCACTTAGTTTATAAATACATTTGCAAATGTGAAATTTGCTACGTTTGCCGAACCACCCTCAGATTGGAATCTCGGATTAAACAGCATATACCCTCGAATATTCGTACTGGTAATTTGGACTGTCCCACCACAGCTGATAAAAAACTCTTCTGCTATTGGACAGCACTTATTAAGTCACCCCACAGGGCACCTCACGTGGTGTAATGGTTAGCAAGCTCGTTTCGCAAACCATTGTTAGTGAGTTCGATTCTCATTGGGAGCCCCATACTTCTGGCCTTGTGCCATATCTAAGCTCAGCTTAGTAAATAACTATTAAGTCACCCCACAGGGCACCTCACGTGGTGTAATGGTTAGCAAGCTCGTTTCGCAAACCATTGTTAGTGAGTTCGATTCTCATTGGGAGCCCCATACTTCTGGCCTTGTGCCATATCTAAGCTAAGCTTAGTAAATAACTATTAAGTCACCCCACATGCGCTCGGGCATACAACCCAACCATGTTTTCCATCCTCAGCGGTGCTAACAGCGAACTCTAACTACAAGTCCTTGAGTCACTCTATATCTCTCGTATCCAGCCAGCTCTGTGTATACAAAATCAGTTTCACCAGTTGCTTCTCTTCAACACCTCCAGCCTCAACCTTTCCTGTGGTGGAACCAGAAATTTTCGAACCCCTCCGCACGGTGCGTAATTTCTCTTATTTTCTCGTTCTTATTGAAAAAGGGAGGAAAAAATTAACCTTTTTTTCTCAATTAATCCAACCATCGTATTTCCTACTTTCAATGTATTTCTCTGATGAGGATTGACCGAAAAAAGAATTTATTTTAGATTATACATCTAATTATAAGGGTACCCTAACTTTCTTTTTAGAAATTTTTTTCCAGCGCTTTTATGATGAATTCGCTTTTACGTGTCCTAATAAAATATATATACTACAGATTTAAAGAAACGGTTTAGCTAACTCGGTAGAGCATTCGCCTAGGAATTGTAAGGTTCTGGGTTAATAAACCACCCCCGCCAACTCATCGCATAAGTAGCACAGCTTGAGTAATCTGATATATGAGGTAAAGGACCTGGGAACTGAGAATAGGTGTGGCGTTCCACCTCAAATTTATTAAGAATTCGTCATTGCCTTTAACCACGGCCACCTGGCGACTTCGGAATCTTCTGCAAGCTTTCTCCGACGATCTCCTCGTTTAAATTGGTAAATGCTGCCGTTATCATTGCCTTCAGTTCATTTTTTAACTGACGGTAGGTGTAGCGCTCCACCTCAACAAAACTGTTATAGGCGATATACCCTATAGACTTATGGAATGCGCCAACGGTTTCTATAAGTAACAGGGACAATTATGGCTTGTAGAGTAAGCCAATGCGAGTCAGCTCATAACTCTATTTGTCGGACGTAATTCCCACTTCTCTGTACTGTAATTGTCTACTCTTTTGTTAATACATTTTCCTACATTTGTTACCCGTCGTTTTGTTCTTATTTGACCCCTTAAAACGCCACAACAAAAACAATCTCCCTTGTCTAGTGCAAAGAGGGTATAGACTCCCTCGTGGTCCAGCTGGTACCGACAATAGACCACTCTGCTAATATCACTTTACTTTTGCTTAATATCATACAAGGTGCGATGGGTAAATTGTCATCTAAATTACGCCAGAATGAAAATAACACAGACATCTCAATTTATCCGATACCATCATTACATAATAATATCTTGATATACAACAGATTTAAGGAAACGGTTTAGCTACGTCGATAGAGCAGTTTTATGGAGGTGAATGGTGTAATGTTTGAGTCGTAAGAAATGGATTAGTCGACCTAGGTTCAAATCCTGGACGAGGCTGTTTGCATATCACATAACGCTAATACAATTGGGAGAGGTATGAATCCTCCGGCTATGGGTAATAGTAGAGCAGTCTGGGCTCTTTAACCTTGGTTAGGCAACCGGTCTAGGAGAAGGAAAACACCGAATTCAAACCTGTTAAATAATTATAAATTGACATTGTGTCATATCCTGCTCGTGCGAAGGGGGTTCTAAATATAAATCCGGGTTGATATGTCAAAATCTTTCATCCCAATCAGTAACTTTGTCAAACACAGGAAACTCAATTCTCTATCCTCTAGGCATAAAATAACCCTATACAGGTTGATACGGTTTCATAGGAAATGGACTCGTCGCCCCGAGTTCAAATCCTGGATGTGGTAATTGCATTTCACTTAGCGCTAAAACCCTTGGGAAAGGTATGATTCCTACTCTCCCTCCAGCAATGGGTAAATAAAAGGACAGACTGGGCTCTTAAACCTTGGTTAGGCAACCGGTCTAGGAGAAGGAAAACTCTGAATTCAAACCTGTTGAACTCTGCTTAAGAAATTGACCTTGTGTCACATCCTGCTCGTGCGGAGGGGTTGCTAAATATATGTACGGGTTGATATGAAAAAAAAAACATTCATCACAATCAGTAACTTTGTCACACACAGGAAACTCAATTCTCTAGGCATAAAATAACCCTATACGGGTTGATACGCCATTAAGATCAATGTTCTAACTTTCATCACTATCAGTAACTTTGTTTTAATGTATATATATATATATATTTCGATTCATAAGAGCGATATTATTCGTCGTTGTCGGTTTAATGTTCTTATTACTTGGGATAATAATTTTTCTCTACCTCATTATTGCTCAAGCCTGTAAATAATACTGTCCTCGGCACTGCAATTTTCCCTGTCTTTATCCTTATTTATCTTTCGCAATACAGGTTTGATGATTTGCTTTTATCTTTTACTTTCCTCTTGCTTGGCTGCTGCCGCTTCGAAGAGTCAGGTTATCTCTTTCCTTCACTTAAACCGGGAATAACACACGAAGAAAAACAATTCTACGTCGCCAGTTTTTGTTCATTCGACAGAATTGCAAACCGGAGATAATGAAAGATGTTATCACCTCGAGCAAATGAAACCCATAAACATACTGAACGTTGAAGAAGAAGAAGAAGAAGAAGAAGAAGAAGAAGAAGAAGAAGAAGAAGAAGAAGAAGATAGGACAAAAAAAAAAGAATCCGTATTGCGGCGAGCTTTTACAGTAGGTAGAATCTTTTGAATTCGCTACCCTTAAATACGTTCTTTAATGCCTGTGCCAATATAAAAATGAACGTACCTTACCAGAAGAGTGTGTCGTACCATTGATAGATCTTTACGAATTAAATGCACGTCACGTTTGAAGGTACCAGTGACTACAAGTATAGTGGGCATGTAAAACAGAGTAGGTTGATTTTTCACTATTTTTCAATATCAAATTCTCTCAAACAGCGAAGGTTGTGTGTTTGTTTAGTAAGTACTGATACCAAGGAAAGGCTAGGGGAGTAAACCCCGAAAACATATCAGGAGCCGGAGTCCCTAAGGTGGTGTGATGCTGAAATCCAGTGTTACCCATCAACTCCTGCGACACTACTGTTGCCAAACCACATTGGTACCTCACCTTTCCTTTGGATTACAGCGGCAGTGTGGAGAGGGGGATTTGCTGCATGGGCAACAGTTTATCCTCCATATGAACCCACCCAGGCTATGTAGTTCAAAGAGAGAAAAACAAATTTGACACTACTCCATCGTCTCTCGCAGAGGGAAGGATGCCAACCAATAAGTAATGCGCTGGACTGTGGCATCGTAGTATGTGTGTTCGAACACCAATCACGCTATTATGTTCACTTTCCGACTAATATACTTGGGAAAGGTATAAATCCCATATCTCCCCTCAGCTATGGGTAAATAAATAGTACCACTTTAGTTCTCCTACACGGATGTATTTAGCATTAAATAACCCATGAAGTTTGATGGCATTAAAAAAAGAAACCAAACCTATCTAAAAACAAAGTTTGCACTCAGTTATATCCTTTCAAGCAACCATATCTTATCTTATTATAATTGAGATTCGGAGTCTGTCTATCTGTAACCGAAACTACATCCCTGCTTACGTCACAATACCCTCAGAAAATGTGTAAATTTATCAATGAGTGGGTTAAAGGAAAGGTAATCAAAGGAAAGGTAATCATAGCGGCAGTGTGAAGAGGAGGGATTTGCTGTATGGGCAACAGCTTATCCTCCATATGAACCCGCGCAGGCTATGTAGTTCAAAGAGAGAAAAATAAATTTGACACTACTCCATCGTCTCTTGTAGACGGAAGGTTGCCAACCACCACCACTAATACCAAAAACTAGATCTCATATCTGCACCGTTGTTTGAGGAAGATCGTTTACTAAAATGCAGCAAAAATCCTCGTTTTCGCAACATTTAACCTAGAAATTGGTTAGAAATTTTAGCAATTTCAATATTTAAAATAGAAAAGGTTGTCGTTTTAAACGAAAGGAATAACATATTATAACTAGAGTTCGCTATTCAGAAGTAATGGGTCTTCAAGACTACCTTGCTAACTATTACACCACAACGGGACACCGAAATCCACATCGGACACACACAGGATATGCGATTCTGTATCCTCTAGGCATAAAATAACCCTATACGGTTTTATATGCCATCAAAATCAATCAATGTTCTTACTTTCATCAAAATAGATAACTTTGTCACATACAGGGTACTCAATTCTCTATCCTCTTGGCATAAAATAACTCCATACGGGTTGATATGCCATCAAAATAAATGTTCTTATTTTCATGTAAGTATCTATTCCGATTCATAAGACCAATATAATTCGTCGTTGTTGGTTTATTTATAGACGTTTACGAATTAAATTAACGTAACGTTGTTACATAATCTATGCATAGATTATTGTCAATCCCCTGTAATTCTGAAGGGATGGCCCCTTTTCATATCACGGGCGGGACTTTCCATGGAATATTACAGAAAGCCCGCGAAATACATGAAGTCACGTGAGACTTGGTTGGGTCTGTAGTTTCAGCTTGGACATCAGGCAGATAAGGTCTTTCTGCCTTAGCTGAAACTCACTGCACACGCGCGTTATGTTAGTTACATGAAATGTTTAGTTAAGTAAATAAAAGCTTACATAAATAATATGGTTTTGTGGTTGATGAATGTCTTGGCAACAAGACTGATCTAGAAGCAGAAATGAATTAAATGCGACCGACCACCAAGACGAAGTCCAGACGTTAGAAGAGGCACTAGAAGAAGAACGTAAGATACCAAAGATGAGCAGAAGAATAACAGAAGTAAGAAAGGAAAAAGGGTATACAACAACATTTGAAGCTACAAGTGACTACAAGTACTCAAATTGAAAATATTCCCCCATCACCACCGTCACATCCGTTATGCTTCTTTTTACCTAATAAGTAAGCTGTAACAGTAAAAACATTTTAAAATATTAAAATCTAGTTCCTCAAAGGAAGGCAAAGTTTTGAAGGAAAGTATTTTTTGTGGTAATGTTAATTTTCAATTTTCACTACATGGGAGACATTACAGTTCTAAAATCGACCTAACCTATGTACAATGTCTGCTTTGATCAATTTTCCGATTTTTGCGCTTAGGAAACCCATTAAAACACTCTCTTCTTACCGCCCTGTAGACAGGTCTTAGAAAACGCTAAAGTGGAGTAAGAACCCATCTCCAAAAAGGGAGTTCTTGTTTGTTTGTTGGATGGTTGGTTGGTTGGTTTTAAGGCATTAAAACCCTTGATAGGTTATTTTATGCCGAAGACGTTTTCTTTAATTCATTTTCAATGCGTATCCAATTATTAAGCGCATTTTTAAACACATTTTTTAAACTCGTTTTTCTATTCAACCCGTAGATGGGACCCTAACAGGTACTATCCCTTCGGGGCAGAGTAGACCTGGGGATAATTGTGATGGAGGAGTAATCCGCATCCCCCAGAGACCCACATTTGGAACTTCACTACTAGATACAGTTAAACGTCATACCCAGCGTCCTGGATATGAAACTAAACTGCATCTGGTGTTCAAGTTCCAGTTCTGGAGATCTGGAGTGGTAGTACCTGTTAGAGTCACATCTGTAGGTGAAATAGACCTGTTTAAAAATTAACCTATTCTATATTCTATCTAATACTAACAATCATATGATTTCAATTAATGAGGGGTAAGACTCCCCCAATGGGGCCACCTTTTGGCCGTGGGTGGCGACCCGTGATGCTTAAGGATAGAACCCAGGTGGATGAGCAGTTCATGACATGCAATACTCCACTTTGGCTCTATCTTGTGCTAGACGGGCGGTCGGAGAGGCCCCCTCCGATCAATCGGCTGGTCACGTCAAGCCCTAGCACCTATATGATTTTCCCAACCCTATTGCCCTTATGGCAAACCCCAACCCCTTTTTATCATATGGGTGCTAGAAGGCAGTGGCTGCGGGTCTACATGTCCTGGGAATGACGTTAAACTTTATCTGATGGTGGGGTTCCAGTTTTGGAGGTTTGGGGAGTGTGGAGCACCCCTTCATCACCATTGCTCCCTGGTCCACTCTGACCCGGAGTAGTAGTACCTGTTAGAGTCCCATCTATGGGTTAAATAGAAAAATGTATTTATAAAAAAATTGTATTATCCATTAAGAATTGATTTATTTCAAAACTTTATCGGCATTAAATGACCCACTGAGGTTGATATGCCGTAAAACAAAACAAACCAAACCATTTCAATTAATCATTTATATTCGATAATAGCCATTCAAGTTTAGAGTTATAAGGATTCATTAACTAATAATAATCCTTAGTATACAATTATATCTTCAAATAACTATTCTTTATCTTATTATAATGGAGATTGTGTGTTTTTCTGTCTGTAACCGAAACTATATTACTAATCGAGTCAGAATTAACATACTTATTTTCATCACATTCTTCATGATTTTATTTATATTTAAACCTCAATTATTAATAAAATTGCTTCACCTTTTTATTAGTGTTGTCCATATCTACATACTAATAACATGCTATTGTATTTATATATACAAAAATAGCGGTTTGCAGTGTGAACGGGAAGGCTAATTTGCATATTGATATTAAAAATGTGATTTTATTAAATGTGTGCTTAGTATTATTGATTTCTAACTGTTTGGTTTTAT
>CM042150.1:102768954-102806960 GCA_023376005.1 Doryteuthis pealeii
GACGGACCGTGTCGACGGTCGTCCTTGTGCTCTGTTCGCCGTCCGCTGTCTGAATCTCTCACTGACCTGGGATCCCTGACTTTCCTTTTATAATATCAAACGCCTACGAGTTTTCTTTTGTTATCTTTATCAGCGGACAAATCTATTTCCGACTTATTGTTACCCATCCTTCTTTGTTCGCTTTACCCGGAAAAAGTCTTTGTTACTCTTTCGTCTTCTTCCCCGTGAAGACCCTTTCCGTTTAATATCTTCAATATACAACAGAGGCAAATGTAGCGTTATGAGTTATACTAGCATCTGGTTGGTTTTACAGATGCCGCTTTTTAGATCATCAATTGTTCTTTATTTTTTGGGGGGTGTCATCTCAAGCATTGGCCAGGAGTTGCTGGGGGAGATGGTCTCTGGAACCATCCGATTTATTTTACCCCACTCACCCGCCATGAGGCAGATAAGTAATGGGGAGTCCTGGGAATAACACTAAACTGCATCCGGTGGTGAGGCTCCAGTTCTGGATATCTGGGAAGTGTGGAGTACCCCTACATTGCCATTATCCTAGGTCTACTCGGACACGGAGTGGTATAACCTATTGGGGGTTTTATTTAATTAATAGATCAGTTTAGAAATTATAATCAATTCTTTTAAAATCTGAAAATCTTTAATTGATAGTTGATCAATTAAAATTTGATATTTACAAAATGATTAAATAAACCTTGCTGTGATAGTTTAATTAATAAGCAATTAGATGGTCATTTATCTATATTAAAAAACGTACTTGGAACCTACATTTTAATATATATATATGTATATATATATATATATTAACAATGGAAAGGAGTAACCTACTCGAGTTTCATCGATAGATTCTTCAGGGTTACTTTAGTTAAATTAATCGAGTTTTCGATTAATCATAGATGGTATAATACATGCCCGTTGGAATGGCACTTATCTTTAGTAGAGGAAAAAATAATTCCCATAAATTAATCCAAATTTTTAATCCAATAAACAAAAACCGTTTCCGATCTTCGATAAATAAGCGTTCCTCTACTAAAGATAAATCCATTCCAACGGGCATGTATATACCATCTAAGATTAATCGAAAACTCGATTAATTTAACTAAAGTAACCCTGAAGAATCAATCGATGAAACTCGAGTAGGTTACTCCTTTCCATTGTTAAATACATTTTTGCTCTACATTGTATTGAGCACTTTGTATTTGTTTTTTCTCAATCTTAACCTCTGGATACTGTGCGCTTCCAACGATCGTACTCATACCCAACGGTAAGTTACTACTTATACTTTTACAATATATATATATATATATATATATATATATATATATATATATATATATATATATATATGAATGGGAAACTAAAAAGGAAAGGAATGGAAAGAAAAAAAGGTATCAATAAACACCCTTTTTTCTTTCCACTCCTTCCCCCCTCTCTCTCTCTCTCCCTCTCTCTCTCTCTTTATATATATATATATATATATATATAAGAGAGAGAGAGAGAGAGAGAGAGAGAGAGAGAGAGGAGGGGGAAGGAGTGGACGGAAAAAAGGATGTTTATTGATACCTTTTTTTCTTTCCACTCCTTTCCCCCTTTTAGTTTCCCATTCATTATCATTGTGTAGATTGCTATAATTCTATACATCCTTTAACTTATTATATAAATTTTCCTGTACCAATAATTTATTTAAATATATATATATATTTTGTTATTATTCACTCAACGTCCCCTTACCTCATATGGTAGAGACGTATCAGTATCATTGACAGGTTAATTTCGCAAAGGATTGTCCCGTGCTGTATCGTGGCCGAGGCAGTGTGATTTCTGACTATCCTGCTGAAATCCCGGTTTCGATTTCTGTCGGGGAGAAATCGTTAGTATACATCGCCGATAAGACTTAATAAAGTTGAAACAGTATGTACGATGTTCTACACACCGAATAATTCTTTACCGAAATTCACTTGTCATTATCATCTTCTACAATTATCGAATTCTATGCGATATACGCATTGTAATTGCCTTCAAGCAAAAATATGAATAATAATATATACTTTATTCAACAATGCTTCCCCGCCAAAAAAGAAACATCCGAAAATCGTATATATATATATATGCGTCTGTGAGTGTGTGTGTGTATTCGTGTGTATATGTGAATGTGTGTGAGTGTATATGTATATATGTATTTGTGTGGGCGTGTATAGACCAGCATCTGTTTTTGCTTGTAAATGCAGCTTCTTAGCGCATCGCTTAGGGCTGGACACAAAATCAGATGAAATGACCGAAATCGTCGAGAAAACAAAACTTAGAGAAAAATGTCTCGGATTACAAACTGTAGCAAATATAGTTCATTTTCACCAACGATACCAACTTTTTCAATTGATCCTAATAAAACAACTCCTTTTAAATATTGGGGTTTTCTGATAAATAAGTAACCAATCATATAGCGTCCTTGAAGGTGGCCTTCAGTAAGATAATATCTTTATAATTTTATTTCGGAAAACATCCGTTTTCAAACATTTCCGGTCCACCAGGAATTATCGGGAACAGTTGATTGGTTGTAGGCGATATCTTTACTAAGTAAAAAGATGGGCGTTTTATCGGTTTCATGCCTTCTTTCGTTACAATATCCGGTTGACATTCACCGAGTCGCAGTTTGGCCCAGTTTTAGAAATAACTCTTTTTCTATAGGCGACAAATCGGTGACAATTTCCCCACGGATATTCCTACTTTTCATTTCTCCTCTCCAACACAATTTTCCCCATTCATCGACCCCCCCCCCCATCGACGCCATTTATTCAGGTTAGAAATATTTTGTTAAACATCTATTTCTTCCCGCCAACAAAGTCTTTTCGATTTCATGCTGTAAGCGACGGTGGACGACTTTCTATCCAGAAAAGTTACCCGTTTCCGTCGTACGGTTTTTATCTTGGTGTCTTCGGATAGTTCCATTTTCCCGTCACTTAAAACTGCGCACCCCCCTCGCGGGCACAAGTGGGCGGCTAATTGTCTGACGTTCCTCGACCAACCCCCGTCTCGCCCCCAAGAAAAACTTCAATTTCTTTCACGCGAGTTACCGGTCACCGAAGAATGGCGGACAGCTGCAGCGTCACAAGTGCTACGAGGCCGGACACACTGCAGAGTTTCAGCAGGACGTAGATTTCCGAAGACGTGCTGAAAAAGAGGTGAGAACGAAAGAGAGAGAGAGATAAGAAGGAGGACGACTGCTCGGTTGACAAGTTCTTGTCATGGGAGACAAGACAGAGTGACAAGAAGAACGAATTGAAAGAATGATGCAGTGTGGATATCTGCGAATGCTTCTTCCTGTTATATATTGTGAATGGTCTGAAAGAGGAGATGGTATAAAGCGGAAAATGTTAGGAAGTTTTAGATTTAGACAATGTAGATGGTGAAGTGGAGGAAGAGACATAGGCAGATTCAAATGGACCCCCAAAGAGAATTGAGAGGCACAAAATTGATAACTTAATTAAAATCAAAATATGATATCTTATTATAATGGAGATTGGGTGTTTTTCTGTCTGTAACCGAAACTATATCACTACTCAAGTCATAATTCCCTTAGTTATTGACATCACATTCTCAATGATTTTATTTTTGTTTAAACCTCAATTATTAATAAAATTGTTTTACATTATTAATACTGTTAACCATATCTACATTCTATCAACATGCAATATATTTAAGCCTCAATTATTAATAAAATTGTTTTACATTATTAATACTGTTAACCATATCTACATTCTATCAACATGCAATTATATTTATATATACAACAAAATAGCGGTTTACAGTATGAACGGGAAGGCTAATTTGCATATTGATATTAAAAATGTGATTTTAATAAATATGTGCTTAGTATTATTGGTTTCTAACTGTTTGGCTTTATTTTAATGAATATAAGCAAACATCTCTTCAATGAATCTTAAATGAAATCCATTAACAAGAAAAATAACTATCATTTTATTCTTTACTTCTTATAACTAAATACCTAAATTAGAAAAAATAACAATGAAAGATGAGAGTGATTGAAGAGTAAGTTTCAGTTGTTCTATTTTTCGATTATACCCACCTCTGTTTCAAATCTTTTTATCTGCATTCTTATTTAGTTTCATTAGCCTTTCTAATTTAATATGATATTTTATTACATTAAAACTTAAATACTTGCACCCGGAGGGTGCATATATTTGCTAGTATATTTAATGTTGATTTTTTGTATTGTTGTCCTCATCTTAGCACAAAGTTAATTTAACTTGGACACAGTTTAAGTATTCTTATATGCGAGGCTGAGTAAAAGAAGTAATACCATTTTGTTTAGAACAGGTATAATTACCAACACAGCAATAAGTATCATACATAAAAATGAAGCTAGTACTTCTCCGCATAGTCACCGTTTCTCTCAGTAGCAATGTTCCACCTTCGAATGAGAACATGTATCCTTGCCCCGTAAAATTCTGTTGACTGTTCTTTGAGCCACTTCTTCACTACAGAATTCATTTTTTGTATTGTTGTCCTCATCTTGGCACAAAGTTAATTTAACTTGGACACAGTTTTATGGTTTAAGTATTCTTATATTCGAGGCTGAGTAAAAAAAGCAATGCCATTTTGTTTAGGACAGGTATAATTATCAACACAGGAACAAGTATCATCATAATTAAGCTTGTTCTCTGTGGAACATATCCCTACTTCTCTGCATAGTCACCATTTTTCTCAATAGCAATCTTCCACATTCGAATGAGAGCATGTATCCCTGCCCCGTAAAATCTGCTGACTGTTCTTTGAGCCACTTCTTCACTACAGATTTCAATTCCTCATCACGAATAATGTTTGCCTCTCAAACCCTCTTTCATGAAGCCGAAGAGATGATAGTCTGAAGGCGCTGAATCTGGTAAGTATGGAGGATGCGGTAAAGTTGTCCACCCGAATGAGGCGATTTTCTCCTTTGTCCTGGTGCTTGTGTGGGGTCGAGCATTGTTATGCTGAAGGAGGACATTGTCAATTGGCAATTGGTGTTTGAATCTTGGTGATGTTTATTTAGTGTGTATTTTACTTATCGTGTTGGTCTTGTACACACACACACACACTCATATATATATATATATATAATTACTGTCATTAAAATAAGGAGACCATGTTTGTTATGTCTTGTGATACACAATTACATTAAACATCTTCTGTCCTCCCTCTCTACTTCAACGGCTTGAATATAATCTATTAAAAACGTTGGCACGACAACAACTTAAGTGGAAAAAATAAAGAGATTAAGGTTTAACTGCAATTTTAAGCTGAGATAATTATTCTTGGTTTACGCTCATCCTAAATTATATTTACATTTATTGGTACTTTAATATTTGAAATCAACAACTACACTGTTATAAAAAAACTTGTGTTTTAAAAGTATGAAGCTGTTTTTAACAATACAGAAATGACGGAATGAAAAAAAAACCTCTCGTTTGAAATGAATGGAATTCAGTACACTTACTCCTGGGAGCTTTCAGTTGGTTGAAGCACTTCCATTGAAATTTCTCTTATGATAAGACTAACAGCGGCTACCCGGCGTCGCCTGGGTAGAGGGGGATTTTTTAAAGTTAGTCCTGCAGATCCATTATTACTGAATCGTGAGTTGAATCCATGTGGGATGTCCCATTTAAATCCCTATGTAAAAAAGAACAGACCTTACATTGATCTACCTACTCTGAAAAGAAATGTTAATGTCTACTACTAAAATATTAAATGAAAAAAACAATCCATGTTGTTATCATTTAAATTTTATTTTTTAATTATCTTCACGAATATAAATCAAATTTCTATTATTTTTGCTAAAAGAAAACAAGCCCTGGTGATATTTAATGTGTATATATATTTACTTTGTCGTTAATTGTTTTATGAAGTTTCCTCCGGACATACGTATACACACAACTGTCCTTTTATATATGTATAGATAATGATTTAGAAATATAAATCAAATCTCTATTATTTTTGCTAAAAGAAAACAAGCCCTGGTGATATTTAATGTGTATATATATATTTACTTTGTCGTTAATTGTTTTATTTTCGAAGTTTCCTCCGGACATACATATACACACAACTGCCCTTTATATATGTATAGATGAAAAGTTGTTCAGTTGTATTTCTTTTAATGTCTTCCATATTTTAAAAATACAAACGTTGAGATCATTTTTCCGTTTAAGAAATAAGTTATGTTTTAGAAATGAACAATGAATGAAACGCCTTTTTTTTCTAATTGAATCAATTGGAGTTCAGCAAACTTATTCCAGCTAATTTTCCATTCACTGGAGTACCCTCTGAAAATCCTTTGTTTTATTTATTGTAAACCACAGCTGTCTTATCTAAATATTAATACTCGTGTTCCTTAATTGTACGACCGTTATAATCTGGCAACAGCGTCTGGTTAAAAATGAGACCGTCCAAATCGTCCAAGATGAAATGCAAAAATGTAAATCTTGATTATCCTGTGTTGCTTATCTGCCGAATTCTTATTTCTTATCAGTGTCGTCACCTCAGCTAAATAATGGATCATTCTGTTTTTATTATAACAATGAAAGGGAAGAAAAAGGACATGTTATAGAGAAAATATAACAGGAAAGAAAGAGAGAAAGAAAGAAAGAGAGTGGGGTATATATATATATATATATATATATATATATATATATTATAATATATATATATATATATATATAAAAATATTTTTTTTGTGATGAAACAAAGAAAATACAGTGCTCAATCACAAATTGTGAGGGCTAATATTTATCTAATTTGTTGAGTTAAAAAAAAAAATGCTTATTATAGACAGCTACCCAGGTTGTCTTGCTAAGAGGCAATCATCAGGTTGTCAAATTAGATCTTATGGTGTTTATTTGAAGATCTTTTCTTAATGTTAAGCGTAATAGCGTCCACAAAAGCAACCGACGTTATTTGCGGTCCAGAATATAACATTAAGAAAGGATCTTCAAATAAACACCATAAGATCTAATTTGACAGCCTGATGATTGCGACTTAGCAAGACAACCTGGGTAGCTGTCTATAATAAGCATTTATTTAAAAATAAAAATTCAACAAATTATATATATATATATATATATATATATATATATAGAGAGAGAGAGAGAGAGAGAGAGGCGATAACGCTAATATGTTTCAATCGAACATAGAAAAGAAGGAAAGAAAGAAAGAAAAGAGTGTGAGAGAGTTAAATCAAAATTGTTATACTTTTTACATATTGAAATATTTCGCAATAGCTCTTAAGTAAACATATCAAACGTTGTAATAATAAAATTATCGTATGGTGGTATATTCACAGGTCCTGCTACTTATGGAATATTGGCAGTACGATTCAACCTCTACTGCCATATCTTAAACATGCGTTAATCTTAGCAAAGGTTTGTAAACGATACTTTTACAAATTAAAGAAAAGAAGACAGACTAGGTTGTTTATTTGGTTGATTGGATATAACGGCATGTCAACCCTTAATAGGTTATTGTATGCCGAAGAAGTTTTGTTTTATTCATTCTTGATGGGTAGTAAAATTCTTTTTTTAAATTCATTTTTAAACACATTTTTTAAAACTCAATTTTTCTTTTTAACCCATAGATAGGACCCTAACAGGTACTACCACTCCGGGTCAGAGTAGACCTGGGAGTAATAGCGATGAAGGGGTACTTTAGAGCTCGAAAATTGAAACTTCATCATTAGATGCAGTTTAACGTCATACCGAGGACTCTAAGACTCTTAACCACTGCCTTCAAGTTAAGGTGGACGTGGGAGTAATTGCGTTGAAGGTATACTCCCCACTCGCCACAGCAGTAGTATATCCACAGATCCTGCTAGTTTATGTTAATGTCTCAACCTTCATATTGAGTTAAATGTTGAGTTTAGGAGTCATACGTAATTAGATATTCTCCCATCACGTTTGCCACGAATAGGATGTGACATAAGGTTGCGATATGGGGAATCTGACAAGGATTGATCTCGCTATTCGGTGGTAATGGATCTGTGAGACTACCTTGATAACCATTAGACGACGATGAGGCGTCCTTATGAGACATACGTGAGTACGTATGATTATTTAAATGTCTTCTACATCCTTCAACTCTTAACAAGAAAATATTTTTTTCCTTTAAGAATAAGAACAAAGTAACAGGACTCTAGTTTTTTCTTTGTCTCGCCTATTCTTTCTCTTTCTCTTTCTCTCTCTCCCACTCTCTCTCTCTCTTTCTCTCTCTTTCTAATCTTTCGGACCATATGACCTTATGGCACCCCTTCCGCGATCTCGACTCGTGGGGACATTTTTCACATTTACACCATTAAGATCCGGTTGTTTGTAAGGGGTTAGGGTTAAAGATTAGGGTTAGAGGTTAGGGGTTAGGGTTAGAGTTAGAGGCTAGGGTTTGTGGTTAGTTTTATAATAATAAAAATTTAAAAAAAATCGTCTGTAAACAATTAACCGGATTTTGACGGTGTAAATGGAAAAATGTCCCCACAAATCGAAATCACAAAAGGGGTGCCTTAAGGTCATATGGTCCAATCTTTCTTTCTTTCTAATTTTCCCCTCTCTTCTCCAGTAAGACTATAAAACATTTTGGTTGGGTGGTTGGATTTCATGGAGTGTCAACCCTTGCGTCATTTTATGTCGAACACGTTCATATTTTATTAATTCTTGTTCGTTATTCTTTTTAAAAAACTCACTTGCGATGAATGGATACTCCAAACTCCCTAGATCTCCTGAAGTGGAACCTCACCAACAGATGCCGTTTAACGCCATACCCAGGACACTACGACCCTTAGCCAACACCTTCTTTCGTAGAGGGGAAGGATCAACGTGTAGTTTTAGTAACTACGCTTTGAGACTTACCTTCTATACCCGGCCTCGGCTGGGGGTCATGTGTGCTTCGGCCACTGGACCGGGGTAAAGTACAATTATTAGCGTCGATACCAGAGGGCCACCCCTCCAGGAAATACCTTCTCTTTATGGGCAGGGCTGGGTTTATTGCCCAGTGCCCGAGGTGCCCCCTTGAGGGGGAATGCCGAAGGGATCGACGCAATTTTTGTTCTTTCCCACCCATGAGCTTAGGCTTGTGGGTGGGCCCACCTTAAAACGAGGCCTTGTGTCCAGTCCATACAAGTGGGGTATGAGACAAATATCCCAGCACCTTCTAGTTGATAAAAAAGGCTGGGGTTTTCCATAAAAATAATAGGGACGGTGAAATCTTATATGTGCTAGAGCTTGACGTGAACAGCCGATTGATCCGGAGGACTTCTCCGACCGCACGGGTAGCCTAAATAAGGGCCAAGGTTCAGTGCTGCATGATAGCTTTGACACCAGGATTCCGTCCTTAAGTATCATGGGCCGCCACCCACGGCCAAGAAGTTGCCCTGTTTGTGGGTGGCGTTTTTACCCCTCTGTAGAGGTGCTGTCGGTGTATTCAACAGCCCCAGCAGGCTGGGTTATGGGATATTTAGAAATAGATCAAAGGTCAGCATTAAATAGCCCATAAGGAGTTGATATGACAATAAACTAATAAACCAAACATGAACAGTTCTTTTTTTACCAAAAAAACATTTTTCTTAAAACATTTCGAGATTTCATAATGTTTGCTTAAATTGGTGATGACTCATCTACACAACAATCTAGAGGACAAAGTATAACCACTCGCCCCAACCAACCAACCAACCAACCCCCCCTATATATATATATATATATATATATATATATATATATATCAAAACTCTCCGCACGAACAGGATGCGACACAACGTCAATTACTTAAGCGGAGTTTAATAGGTTTGAATTCAGTGTTTTTCCTTCTCCTAGATTGGTCACCTATCCAAGGTTAAAGAACCCAGTCTGCCCTACTATTTACGCAGAGTTGGAGGGAGAATATGTGGATTCATCCCTTTCCCAATGGTATTAACACTATGTGAAATGCAAACACACTTGTCCCGGTTTTGAACCCGGGTCGACGATTCCATTTCCCACGACTCTAACCATTACACCACGCACCACCATACTTGCCCATATATATATATTTACCAACCCCTCTGCAAGATCAGGATGTGACACAAGGTCAATTTCTTATGCGAAGTTTAACAGGTTTGAATTCAGATTTTTCCTTCTCCTAGACCGGTTGCCTAACCAAGGTTTAAGAGCCCAGTCTGCTCTACTATTCATCCATAGCTGGAGGGAGAGTAGGATTCATACCTTTCCCAAGGGTATTAGCGTTAAGTGAAATGCAATTACCACATTCAGGATTTGAACCCGGGTCGACGATTCCATTTCCCACGACTCTAACCATTACACCACGCACCCCCATACTTGCCCACATATATATATTTACCAACCCCTCTGCAAGAGCAGGATGTGACACAAGGTCAATTTTTTGTGCGGAGTTTAACAGGTTTGAATTCAGATTTTTCCTTCTCCTAGACTTGGTTGCCTAACCAAGGTTAAAGAGTCCAGTCTGCCCTACTATTTATCCATAGCTGGAGGGAGAGTAGGATTCATACCTTTCCCAAGGGTATTAGCGCTAAATGAAATGCAATTACCACATCCAGGACTTGAACCCGGGTCGACGATTCCATTTCCCACGACTCTAACCATTACACCACGCATTACACCGTACTTGCCCGTATATAAATTGCTCAGCTTTGCACTAGTCTTCATTTAAATTTAACGTCTTAAAATTTAGAAAAATATATATTTAAAGTTATAATTTGATGCATATCGATAAAATTTTATATTCTGTAATGGAGAGAGTTTAAAATGTTTTATTATCAACTTAATTACAACTTTATCGTCCTTGCACCGTGAAACCACCTGGTCGATAATCTTACACGTGCCAGACCATAATTTTCTTAACGCAAAATGTCTGGAAGAATTTTTAGATAATGTCAATACAGATATGTCTTTTCTAAATGAGATTGATCACACAAAAAAAATTGATTTAACGTATATTGCACTAGCATTGTCAATTATGTTATAAAATAAACAAATACACACACACACACACACACATATATATATATATATATATATAAGTCATCCACAGACACGTGTTTCGGTGTTTCATGCCTCTTCAGTGTGGCTAAACACAACAACTACGCCTAGCTAGAAGCGAACTCCGACTGACTATTGGCCAGCCTAATTTCTTAACCTCTCGGCCACTTTGACAGCTGTTGTTACGGGTGCTGGTGTTTAAACTATTAAATACATAGGTTTGTTTATGTTGTTTATATATATATTACGATCACAGAGAGACCTAGTCTGCGACCAAACGATCATTGCTTATATGCTTGGTAGTGAAATTTAATTTAAATCACCCCTTAGAGAATGCTTCCCAAATTTATGGGAGCATATATATATATATATATATATATATATATATATATATATATATATATATATATATATATGCTCCCATAAATTTGGAAGCATTCTCTAAGGGGTGACTGTAAAATACATTCCTATGTATTTAATAGTTTAAAAACACCAGTCCACGCATCAGCTGTCAGTGGGCGAGGGGATAAGATATCGGACTACCATGCGGTCAGTCTGAGTTCGACCCTACCCAAGGATAGTTGTGTCTAGCCGCACTGAAGAGGCCTGAAACGCCGAAACACATGTCTGTGGATATATATATATATATATATATATATATATATATAAATATAATTAGACTGACCGAAAAATCAAAAGAGTCTCGCAGATTTCTTATATTCTGTGATTCATTTATCTTTCCTCAAACTAACGAAATCCCCGAAGATCTATGGAAACAGATCGAAACACTGCAGCATAGGCGAAATAAACATTACTCGTTTATGAACTTGTGTTTTTTCCAATTTTTCATAATATTACACACACACACACACACACACACACACATATATATATATATATATATAATATATATATATATATGTGTGTGTGTGTGTGTGTGTGTATAATATTATACACATATATATGTATGGGGGTGTTTTTTGGTTCGTGTGATTTTACAGAATGTCAACTCTTGTTCGGTTATTTTATGCCAAATATGTTTTGTTCTATTCATGCTTGACGGGTATTCAAAAATGTTTCAAACTTAATTTTTAACACATTTACTCATATTTTCCTATTTAACCCATAGATGGGATCCTAACATGTAGTACCACTCCGGGACAGAGTCGAACTTGAAGTAATGGAGGGTTAATCCAACTACCCAAAGCTCCAGAGTTGGAACTTAACTATTAGATGAAGTTTAATGTCCTACCCAGGACAATAAGACACTCAGCCACCGGCTTCTAACACCCCTATATATATATATATATATATATATATATATATAATATATATATATATATATATATATATACCAACACCTCCGAACGAGCAGAATGTAACACATGGTCAATTTCTTAAGCGGATTTTAACAGGTTTGAATTCAGAGTTTACCTTCTCCTAGACTGGTTACCCAGCCAAAGTTAAAGGGTACATTCTGCAGAGGTGCAGTTGGTGTGTTCTTCTATCCCAGTCGACGGAATATGATAGTAGTTTTAAATTGTGAACAATATATGGTTTTATCACTTTTACATTTTCCAAATATATTCGTCAATATAACCTCGCCAAAAACAAAAAATTGACAGATTCTATGTGGTAAAAAATAAAGGGTACTGGCTTTTAAATACTGGCTTTTATATAAATATATGCAATTATTATTGTTGTCGGCATCCTTCGGTCTACTATAGACGATAGCGTAGTGTCCATTTTAAAAATATTTTTTAGCTACAACTGCGTGAGTGGCTGAACAGACCAAATTTTTGAATGGCAGTCTCTGGAGCAGTGACTGCAAACAAACAGTGATGCTTGATGGAGTTGCTGTTGTCTCTCCTTCCTTTTGGTTCTCTTTTCCGTGCCGGCTACTTTCCTCTCTTTTTCACTCCTTTTCGTTCCTTGTTTGATGAGGAGTCGCCAGGTCGCACGGTCTTCTGCACAAGCCTCCCATGTGTTGGTGTTAATGTGGCATGTCTTTGTATTTCTCTTACACACATCTTTAAAACGCAGGCGTGGTCTCCCTACTGGTCGGGTGCCTTCTACTAATTCGCCATACAGTAGGTTTTTGGGGATGCGGCCTTTGACCATCCTTCTGACGTGGCCAAGCCAACGCAGGCGTCTCTCACAGATGATGGCGGGTATTATTGAAATATCATTGAAATTAATAATTTTTTCATTCATTTATTATTTGTTTTTGTATGCCTCCTTGGACATCGCCTTTTTTTCTATCTTCTCATATTAACCTTAAAAAAAAGAGAGAAAATAGAAAAAGAAAGACAATCTTCTCACAGAATACATGGAATATTAAGACTGTATCTATATAGAAACCAAATAATGTTAAGTAATCCGATACTTACCAAAAATGTCCTCAAAAAAGTTATTTTCCTTGCTATTATTTCTGAAATCCTTCAAATTGATCTTAAAATTGTTTACACTCTTGCTGTCTTGGATATGATTAGAACATTTTTTTCCAAAAATATATAACTATATTAGCAAAAAATTCAATTGTTTAATATATTTAGTTTTTGGAATCTGCCAAATTTCCAGTTTGCGGAGAAATGTTGAAAAAGTGTCTACCATAATTAGTAATTCCATTTATTATTTTGAAAGTTTCAATTAGATAAACTCTCATTCTTCTTTCTAATAAAATAGTTAATCCCAATTTCTCAATTCACTCGATAATTATAATAAAAAGTTTTCATCCAGAAGAGAAAGGAATAAGTAAAAAAAGAATCTAATATGTCAGAAATGTATAAACAATCTTTGTCTTGTTTCCGAATATCCTAGAAAACTGGACTCCATTCTTTGCCATGTCATCTATTTTGTTATTACTAGTCTGTCTTCCAGCACTGTAGACTGGGGCTAGAGAACAGTGGGTACCAACCTATGACCACATGGCCAAAATGGGCCACAGTAAATTTCAGGAGTGCCAAAGAAATATAATAATTCTATATGAAGTGTGTGCGTCAATATGGTTGTATCTTGATTAAATAAATATCTTATGTAAAATAGAAATATTTTTTTCTATTATAATAATTTCATGGGCCACAAAAAAATTCTGGTTTCAAAGTGGGCCACGAGCGGAAAAAGGTTGGGAAACCCTGCTATAGAATACACCGACTGTACCACTGTAGAGGGGTAAAATACCCCTAATGGGGCCACCTGTTTGCCGTAGGTGGCGACTCGTGAGGCTGAGTAGTCCATGATATGCAACACTCCGCTTTGGCTCTTACTTAGACAAGACGGTCGTGGATTTAAAGAACACGAGTATTAATATATAGATATATGTTTCTTTTTGTCCAGTAATTTCTATTCTAGACAGCATTGAGCCAATGTGATCGCATTTTTTGACCACTTCTATTTGATCGACGAATTTATCGATGGAGAATTTTGAGCAGACGAAGCAAGACCAATGTTCGATTCAGATTCGTGTTAAAAGATGATAACGGTCGTGGATTTAAAGAACACGAATATTGATATATAGATATATGTTTTTTTTTTGTCCAGTAATTTCTATTCTAGACAGCATTGAGCCAATGTGATCGAATTTTTTGACCACTTCTATTTGATCGACGAATTTATCGATGGAGAATTTTGAGGAGACCAAGCAAGACCAATGTTCGATTCAGATGGTGTTAAAAGATGATAACGGTAGTGGATTTAAAGAACACGAGTATTAATATATAGATATATGTTTTTTTTGTCCAGTAATTTCTATTCTAGACAGCATTGAGTCAATGTGATCGAATTTTTTGACCACTTCTATTTGATCGACGAATTTATCGATGGAGAATTTTGAGGAGATGAAGCAAGACGAATGTTCGATTCAGATGGTGTTAAAAGATGATAACGGTCGTGGATTTAAAGAACACGAGTATTAATATATAGATATATGTTTTTTTTTTGTCCAGTAATTTCTATTCTAGACAGCATTGAGCCAATGTGATCGAATTTTTTGACCACTTCTATTTGATCGACGAATTTATCGATGGGAGAATTTTGAGGAGACGAAGCAAGACGAATGTTCGATTCAACCGAATTTCCAAGACATCTTTCGCGCCGGCTCCGAGCCAGAATTTGCGCTAGTCAAGTGGCAAAGGTTTTGAACAGAAAGAGGAAAAATTAGTTGAAAGCTTCGTTGCACTATGGGAATTCATTAATCTTCATCGGAAAGCGATGCTCATATTAATTCCAGTCTGGCATTACTTGCTACATCGTCACGGAACGTACCACCACACCCACAATATCCCACCTCGATTTTGAATCAATCTCATCATTCGAAGACTATCCGCCTGCAAGGTGATATTCACTGACTGTGTTTTAATATCTGGTTTACTGGCGATTTCAGTCGAGCGGAACAAAAAAGAAGAATAAGTCTAGCGTATCGGCCCTTCCTGAGAACAAATCGAAACGGGCGCAGCTGTATCTACAAAAGAACAAGTTTGAGAGATTCCCATTCACGGTAAACGATTTGCCACTTCCTCTTTTAGTCGTGCCAAATATCAGATGTCTAGGAAATTGGGCGAAGGGCGCTCCGAAACTGATGCTCCCTATTTATATCCTCAGAAACTTTAATAGATAGAAATATTGGATAATTTTTTATCTAATTACTTGGTTACTTTGTTTGGTAGTAGCTCAACCTTCATGGGTTATTTAATGCCAGAGCCATCTTTATAGAACTACAGTAGTGGTACTATTTAACACTTATATATGTGGGATATGATAGATATACAAGTTGGATTTGATTTTGATAGCATGGATGTGCCTGATGTAATTGTTAGAGTCGTAGGAAATGAACTCCTCGACCAGAGTTCAAATCCCCAACGAAGCTGTTTGCATTTAATTAGCGCTAATACCCTTGGGAAAGCTATACATCCAACTACTCCCTCCCCTCTCCTTCTCCCTCTCCCCTCTCTCTTTCTCAAACTATCGGAAAATATTAATGCTGCTTGGGCTCCTTAACCTTCGATAGGTAACCATTCTAGGAGAAAAAAAACAAACTATGTATTCAAACCTGCTAAACTCCGCTTAATAAATTAACCTTGTGTCAATTCCTGCTCGTGCTGGTGTATATATATATATATATATATATATATATATATATATATATATATATATATATATATATATATATATATATATATATATATATAATATAGGACAAGTATATATATATATATATATATATATATATATATATATATAGGACAAGTATATATATATATATATATATATTAGGACAAGTATATTATATATATATATATATATATATATTAGGACAAGTATTATATATATATATATATATATATATATATATATATATATATATATATATATATATATATATATATATATATATATATATATATATATATATATATATATAGGACAAGTATATATATATATATATATATATATATATATATATATATATATATATATATATATATATGTAACGCTAAAGAATTACTGGGTTTAAACATCTCAGCCATTGGACTCATCTGATGATTGGATTACCATAAACTTCAAGTTATGAGTGTAAACCCATAATATTACCATTGATTATATATATATATATATATATATATATATATATATATATATATATATATATATATAGGACAAGTGTAGTTGTGGTTGTGTAGCTGTGTCATGGGATGCGGATATGATTTAATACGAACTGACCACGAGGTATTTGAAGGAGAAATAAATCTACCATTACTAGAAGTCGGCTAGAAGTTTTTTTGTTAATATTAAATGGTTGAATGAAATTGGGAATAGATCAAGTAGAAGTAAATGCGTTCATCCAAATTTTAAGATTCAGTAAGAGAATGACAGCTTAGAAAATCTTTCTGAAATTCCAGTCATCATGGTAAAATAAAATCACAGGCCATATTTGTTATCTTCTTCTGATTCAGAATGTCTGTTCTTTTTTTTTTCTTTTTATTCACATCAACGGCTTGAATATAATCTTTTAAAAACGTTGGTGGGACAACAACTTAAGTGGAAAAAAGTAAAGAGATTAGGCTTTTACTGCAATTTTATGTTGAGATAATTATTCTTAGTTTACGCTCATCTGAAAATATATTTACGTTTCGTGGTATTTTAGATATTTGAAATCAACAACTAAAATGTCGGTATAGAGAGGTGTGTATTAAAAGTATTGAGGTGTGTTTTATCAATGATATTATTATAACTGTATTTAACACATTATTATTATTATTATTACTAGCAAATATATGCACCCTCCGGGTGCAAGTATTTAAGTTTTAATGTAATGAAATATCGTATTAAATTAGAAACGCTAATGAAACTAAATAAGAATACAGATAAAAAGATTTGAAACAGAGGAGGGTATAATCGAAAGATAGAACAACTGAAATTTACTCTTCCATCACTCTCGTCTTTCATTGTTATTTTTTCTAATTTAAGTATTTAGTTAAAAGAGGAAGTAAAGAATAAAATGACAGTTATTTTCTCTTGTTAATGGATTTCATTTAAGATTCATTGAAGAGATTTTTGCTTATATTCATTAAAATAAAACCAAACAGTTAGAAATCAATAATACTAAGCACATATTTATTAAATTCGATTTTTTAATATCAATATGCAAATTAGCCTTCCCGTTCACACTGTAAACTGCTATTTTGTTGTATATATAAATATAATTGCATGTTGTCGTTATGTAGACATAGTTAACAGTATTAATAATGTAAGACAATTTTATTAATAATTGAGGTTTAGATAAAAATAAAATCATGGAGAATGTGATGTCAATAACTAAGAGAATTGTGACTTGAGTAGGAATATAGTTTCGGTTACAGACAGAAAAACACACAATCTCCATTATAATAAGATTTACTCCTTTTGAGTTTTCACATCAGTGTTAGTTGATGGTCTTTCACTGGAGTCTGAGTGACAGCAAGTCTCCTCAGGTCTCCAGGACTCTTCTGAGTACTCTGGCAGATTGCAGTAGTGCAGTGTTTTGAATGGTTTCAATCCTTCCTCTGATATCCAAACTTTCCAAGCCCTTTTCTAATCCTTTTGGGACTGTTCCAAGTGCACCAACCACAATTGGTATCACTTTCACTTTCATGTTCCATAACTTTTTCAGTTCTCTGGCAAGGTCCAGATATTTGTCTATTTTTTCATTTTCCTTTAACTTCACCCTGTGATCTGCTGGCACTGCAAAATCCACCAGTTGACAAGTTCTTTCTTTTTTGTTTATCAACACTAGGTCTGGCCTTCTTGCTGGGATAAGGTGATCTGTTTTTATCTCAAAGTCCCAGAGAATTTTATGCGTTTCGTTCTCAAGAACAGATTCTGGTTTATGCATATACCATTTTGTTGTGTGGTCAAAATTTAATTTTTTGCATAATTCCCAGTGGATCACCTTCCCAACCCAGTCGTGTCTAGCTATTATTATTATTATTATTATTATTATTATTATTACTTTAATATAGATTACTTTAATACATGATTATCATTGAATTTAATACATTATTTAATACTTTTATTTGATTTAAACCGGGTGTGAACCGGATATTTTATTCTCAGAGGTTATGGAATTGAGTTCGGTGTATGATCATTCTTGTATAGTTTCTTAAGTTTTTTGTTCGTTTCGCACATGTGTAACATAATGAAAGACTTAGAAAAACATTATATTGAACAAAAAATAGGAATCTAATTTCTGGAGAAAGAGAAAGAGAGGAAAAAAAGAAAACAAAGTTTTTTTTATGATACAGAGAATCACGAGCAACCTTTTGAAAATTTACGCCTAAGTGAGTCAGTTCAGAGCACTCAACTCTCGGTCAGCTAGTCACAGGTGAATAACTAATAGCAATTAAGCCACAACAAATAGATCAAATTAGAAGCTTCGGATTTTCTGGGCGAAGGAAGAACTCGAGAACCGAAAATGGATATGTTCTTCCTCCTACATCAGAGGCGGAAGAAAAAAGTAGGCAGAATAGGGGCGACACACGAAGAGAAGAGTCTAATTTGAGTCTTGCGAGAGACAGAGATAGGTAGAATCAAGAAACCATATGAATCAGAAAAATTAGTCAGACTTTGTCTTACTGGACAACCCACTCTGGCACAAGCGAGTAATGAACCCTGATGCTCGAAATCGACAAACCAAAAAAGTACTGTGTTCGCGTTTTGGTTTTTCTATGCCGGCCTTCATCTTTGAGTAGAGTGATGATGTGCTGATAGTAGAAATAATCTTGGTTGCTGGACTTGGCTGACGAGTCCTGGGTGTTCGGAATCTGGAAACCAGCTTGGGTTGCTGGAGGACATCTTGTCTTGTGCCATTTAGAGTTTTTAGTAATAACACAAGACCACTTCTTTTTCTCGTGAGATCTTTATTTTCCTCAAACCAAAAGTGCCATAGAGCTAGAGCGCATGTCTAACTCTCGACGCATAATTCCAAACTCTCTCAACGAACCTGTTATTCAATTATAACGGATCTGCGAAATTAGCTTAGTAACCATTACACAACAATGATATGCCCTAGTGGTGTGCTGAGTAGATATTTACTCAACCCGTTCGCCACAGGTAGGATGGGAAAGAAGGTTGTGAGTATGGGACATTCAGTGAGGATCGAACTCACAATGCAGAAGTAATGAATGTGAGACTAACTTCCTAACAAGTACACAACAATAGGACGCCATATTTACATTTTTTCCTAACCCGTTCGACACAGGATGTGAAACAACTTTGCAAGTATGGTGAATTCAGCGAGTATCTAGCCCTGTTGGCTTGGGATGTAGAATACTCCGACTGCACCTCTGCAGAGGAGTAAAATCACCCCCAAAGTATCCTATTGGCGGTGGATAGCGATCCTTGATGCTTACGGACGGAATCCTTGTGGCTGAGCAGTCCTTGATATTCAACAATCTACTTTGACCCTTACTTAGTATAGACGTACGGTTGGAGAGCCCCCGTCCGCTCAATGGGTTTGTCTTGTCAAGCCCTAGCACTCATATGATTGCCCTGACCCTACTGACCTTATGGTGAATCCTCGACCCCTTTTATCATATACGTGCTAGAAGGCAATGACTGGGGATCTTAGAGTCCTGAGTATAACGTTAAACTGCACGTAATGGTGGAATTTCAATTTGGAGCTTTTGTTGTATATTGAAGATATTTAAAAGAAGGTGAAAACGGAAATAGGATCTGCCGGTTGGATCGAGGCAGGGAGAAGACGAAAAGAGTGACAAAGGACTTTTTCCGGGTAAAGCGAACAAAGAAGGATGGGTAACAATAAGTTCGGAAATAGATTTGTCCGCGGATAAGTGTAACAAAGAAAGCGCGTAGGCGTTTGAGATATATAAAAGAAAGTCAGCCAGAAGTCAGTTAAAGGAGAGAGTCAGACAGCGGACGGACGGCGAACAGAGCACAAGGAGCTACTGTCGACACGATCGATCGCTGCCAGCGGGCAGTGAGATTCGTCCACCCCTTTACCTCACCATCCCAGCAGTAGTAGTAGTCATCGTCAACCCTTGGGCATTCCTATTGTCACACTCACCACCCACCAGCCGACGGAGAGAAATAAAGTAAAAACTCTTACTATACGCATGTGTTGTAGATTTCATTAAGCGACCACTACATATATCGTCTAGGGTTAGTGGCGATACCCGCTACGTATGCAGATACACGATTTGGCGGCGTGAAGAAGAACCAGCTATATAGACATTTGATGCCAGTACGCAACACTTTGAGGAGTGTGGAGTACCCCTTTGTTGTCATTACTCCCAGGTCTACCTTGACCCAGAGTGCTAGTACCTGTTAGGGTCTCAGCTACGGAGTTGATACCCTAACATATAACATATTTATAGATAAAAATGAGCTGAAAATGAGTTTGAAAATAATTGAATACCCAACAAGAATGAATAAAATGAAAGGTATTCGGCATAAAATAACTCTAAGGTAGACATGCCGTAAAATCTTACCAACCAGCCAATCAATCAGCGAGGATCGAACTCGCTATTCAGTAGTAAAGGATATACGACATCTAGCTTGCTAACATATAATACCACAATGGGATACCTAGAAATAACGTTGTGTATATTCTGTTGTTGCTCGCCAGGGACACATTTGAAACTGGAGTCTATATTGACAAGAGCGGCATAAACAGACCTGATTACAGACCCTCTTTATGCTTGTCATGTTTCTTACACATTTGATGATGAGAATGCGTTCTAACAAGATTATCTAACATCCTGTCATGTGTAGATGACAGGAAAATGATTCGAGGAACACTTACTTTATAGCCCGCCATATTGACCACATTTAAACTCCATTTAATATGTACAAGATACTTTATATGTACTAGCAAAATAAAAAACGCCCTCTGGGCGACGTAAAATAAATATTGCCTGATGGGATGGGAGTTGAAAATTTAATATCAGCGAGTTTGTATCATAAGTAAAGTAAAATCATCAAATTTATTATAGGAGTAAAAAATAGAATAAATTTATTAAAGAAGTAAAAAATAAAAAATTGAAATGGAAACTTAGTTCTTTAAATATATATTAAAATAAAACAAACTATATATAGATATATAATACCGGGTATGTATTTATTAAAACTTGTTTAAAAAACCCAATGAGGACTGTCTAATATTGCATGCTCAAATTTTGAGTGTATTCTATGTTATGACGATGTTAGATAGTGTGACGTAAGCAGTGACGCAGTTTTTGTTACAGACAAAAACCGAAAGCAAATCTCCATTATTAATAGATTTATGCAACTCATCCGCCACAGGCAGGGTGCAAAATGGTAAATTTTTTAAGTGGGGTTTTACAAGTTTGAATTCCAAGGTTAAAGAGTCGAGTCTTCTCTACTATTTACCCATAGCTGGAGGGAGAATACTTTGATGCATAATGGATGTAAAATGTTCCGTTTTTGAAGAGCTACAGTCACATACATACACGCACGTGCCAGGAAGGGAGGATCAAGGTGTAGTATCTGTTCCAGATTCTATGCTTTGACCCTTACCTTCTATACCCGGCCTCGGCTGGGGGTCCAGTGTGCTTCGGCCTCTGGACCGGTAAAGTACAATTAATAGCATCGATCCAAGGGGGCTATGCCCCCCAGATCCTTGCAATTTTTATGTGCCCACGTAAAAACGAGACCTTGTGTCCAGCCCTCATAAGTGGGATGAGCAGGCAAATACCCTTACCTTCTATACCCGGCCTCGGCTGGGGGTCCAGTGTGCTTCGGCCTCTGGACCGGTGAAGTACAGTTAATGGCATCGATCCAGGGGGGCCATCCCCCAGATCCTTGCAATTTTTATGTGCCCACGTAAAAACGAGACCTTGTGTCCAGCCCTCATAAGTGGGATGAGCAGGCAAATACCCATACACGCACGAGATGCGTAAGGAGGCGTGCCAGTATAACGGTTATTGCCTAAGAAATAGAATTAGCGACCTGAGTTCAAATTTTGCAAAGGGCAGTTTGTGGTTCCATTCGTGATAATGCCCTTGGGAAAGGCATGAAGAAATCTATTTCCCCCCAACAACTATGGGTAAATATTAGAGCAGAGTTGGATATTTAGCCTTGGATAGCAACCAGTTTAGAAGACGGAAAACTCTGAATTCAAACCAGCTGTACTTCGCTTAATCTTGATGGATACGGTGAACCCAGTTCGAATCCTAGACGAGGCTATTTGCATTCCACATAGCACTAATACCCTTGGGAAAAATATGAATCCAACTATTCTCCGTTCAGCTATGGGTAAATAGTAGTTCAGACTGGGTTCTTGAAAATTGGTATAGCAACCGATCTAGGAGAAGGAAAACTATGAATTCCAACCTGTTAAACTCTACTTAAAAATTGACCTTGTGTTCTACCCTGCTTGTGGAAGAGGAGTTTGCTACATAATGCGCATAAAAATTGGACCTTATGCCAGACACTGCCAGTGGAGGAGAGGCTAGGTAGATACATACATAGAGACATGTGAATTTTAGTAATATACTATGAATTCATTTCAAATTGTCTATTTTTTAAAGCAGTCATATGACCAAAATAAATCTCTTGAATCAAAGCTAGAAAAACAAAGTTAAATAGCGATGTGTTGGTCTCAGTGTTTCTTTGGTCTGCAAACTGTAAAGGAAAACGTCCAGTTGTTTAGACATAAGTGCTTCTATGATCGGAATTCTTCAGATTAGATTCTCTTCTGTTGTCTGAATTATAATTCTTATAAAAATACCGTCTTTGATGTTGGTGAAGAATACTTTACGCATAGCAAAAAAACAAAACAAAACAAACAAAAAAAATAAAAAATAAAAATAACAACAAAAAAAAAACACGAAAAAATAGACAAACCACTTTAAAGACGTAGACGAACTGGTTATTAATATAATCATTATTTAAATTTTGATATTTATCTTAGCTAAGTATGGTACAAGATCAAATAAAAGCAGATGGTTCCAAGTGTGTCAATCCGGCTTTTAGCCACCGAAACTGTGTTATCACAGTTAGCGGCTGATGAAGACAGGGCATCGCACGTGGTATTTATTACACGTTGTATGGAAAAAATTCGCCAAGTATGGTACAAGATCAAATGAAAAGAGGAATATTTATAAAAAAAAAGCAACAAAAAAACACACACACAAAAAAAGACAAACCACTTTAAAGACGTAGCCGAACTGGTTATTAATATAATCATTATTTGAATTTTGATATTTATCTACGCTAAGTATGGTACAAGATCAAATTAAAACATGTGGTTCAAAGTGTGTCAGTTCGGCTTTTAGCCACCGAAACTGTGTTATCACAGTTAGCAGCTGATGAGGACAGGGTTCGCATGTGGTATTCATTACACATTGCACGGTGGAAAAAATCACAAAGTATGGTGCAAGATCAAATGAAAAGAGAAATATCTAAAAACATAAATTAAAAAAAAAAGCACACGATAAAATAGACGAACCACTTTAAAGACGCAGAAGAAACTGTGTTATCACAGTTAGCGGCTGATGAGGACAGGGCATCACACGTGGTATTTATTACACGTTGTATGATAAAAAAAATGTCCACAATTAAACACGCACTGTTTGATCTGTTTGAAAATAAACCGTTTTACATGCGAATAATAAATAAGGAGCCGATTTGGCTCAGTCGGTAGAGTACCCACCTAATGAATCACAAGGTTCCTGGTTCGATTCCGGTCTCCGCCAACTCAGCGAATGAGTAGCGCATAGGGTAATTTTATCTGTGCGATAACGTTGGGAGCTGATGGTAGGTGTAGCGCTCAACCTCAACAAAACAATCTCCCTAGTCTAGTGCAGAAAGGGTATAGACTCCCTCGCAGTCCAGTTGATACCGACATTATTACTTTACTATTATTTAATACCATACAAGGTGCGATGGGTAAATTATCATCTAAATTACGCCAGAATGAAAATAAAACAGACATCTCATTTTATCCGATACATTTACCAACATTACAAAATACTAGCAAATATATGCACCCTCCGGGTGCAAGTATTTAAGTTTAATGTAATAAAATATTATATTAAATTAGAAAGGCTAAATAAGAATGCAAATAAAAAGATTTGAAACAGAGGGGGTATAATAAAAAATAGAACAACTGAAACTTACTCTTCCATCACTCTCGTCTTTCATTGTTATTATTTCTAATTTAAGTATTTAGTTAAAAGAGGAAGTAAATAATAAAATGACAGTTCTTTTTTCTTGTTAATTTAAGATTCATTGAAGAGATTTTTGATTATATTCATTAAAATAAAACCAAACAGTTAGAAATCAATAATACTAAGCACATATTTAATAAAATCACATTTTTAATATCAATATGCAAATTAGCCTTCCCGTTCACACTATAAACCACTATTTGGTATATATAAATATAATTGCATGTTGTTAGTATGTAGACATGGTTAACAGTATTAATAATGTAAAACAATTTTATCAATAATTGAGGTTTAAATAAAAATACAATAATGGAAAATGTGATGTCAATAACTAAGGGAATAGTGATATATGTAGTAATATAGTTTCGGTTACAGACAGAAAAGCACACAATCTCCATTATAATAAGATATAGAGAGAAATGCCCGGTCTATCTAAGACTCCCTTGGTTGGGCACATTTTCAATCCCTATACACGACAAGATTAAAAAAATCTATCCATCGTTGCTACAATGCTGTCAATCCTCGTATCATCCTTAAGTCTAATATCTTATTCCTCCTAATCTCAAGGATAAGTTGGCCTCCCACCATAAAAGTCAGTATATAAATACATTTGCAAATGTGAAATTTGCTACGTTGGCCGAACCACCCTCAGATTGGAATATTGGATTAAACAGCATATACCCTCCAATATTCGTACTGGTAATTTGGACTGTCCCACCACAGCTGATAAAAACTCTTCTGCTATTGGACAGCACTTATTAAGTCACCCCACATGCGCTCGGGCATACAACCCAACCATGTTTTCCATCCTCAGCGGTGCTAACAGCGAACTCCAACTACAAGTCCTTGAGTCACTCTATATCTTCCGTGTCCAGCCAGCTCTGTGTATACAGAATCAGTTTCACCAGTTGCTTCTCTTCAACACCTCAAGCCTCAACCTTTCGTGTGGTGGAACCAGAAATTTTCGAACCCCTCCGCAAGGTTCGTAATTTCTCTTATTTTCTCGTTCTTATTGAAAAAGGGGGGAAAAATTAACCTTTTTTCTCAATTATTCCAACCATCGTATTTCCTACTTTCAATGTATTTCTCTGATGAGGATTGACCGAAAAAAGAATTTATTTTAGATTATACATCTAATTATAAGGGTACCCTAACTTTCCTTTTAGAAATTTTTTTCCAGCGCTTTTATAATGAATTCGCTTTTACGTGTCCTAATAAAAAATATATACTACAGATTTAAAGAAACGGTTTAGCTAAGTCGGTAGAGCATTCGCCTAGGAATTGTAAGGTTCTGGGTTAATAAACCACCCCCGCCAACTCATCGCATGAGTAGCACAGCTTGAGTAATCTGATATATGAGGTAAAGGACCTGGGAACTGAGAATAGGTGTAGCGCTCCACCTCAACAAAACTGTTATAGGTGATATACCGTATAGACTATAGTGGATTGCGCCGACGGTTACTATAAGTAACAGGAACAATTATGGCTTGAGAGTAAGCCAATGCGAGTCAGCTCATAACTCTATTTGTCGGACGTAATTCCCACATCTCTGCACTGTAATTGTCTACTCTTTTGTTAATACATTTTCCTACATTTGTTACCCGTCGTTTTGTTCTTATTTGACTCCTTAAAACCCCACAACAAAAAACAATCTCCCTTGTCTAGTGCAAAAAGGGTATAGACTCCCTCGTAGTCCAGCTGGTACCGATAATAGACCACTCTGCTAATATCACTTTACTTTTACTTAATATCATACAAGGTGCGATGGGTAAATTGTCATCTAAATTACACCAGAATGAAAATAACACAGACATCTCATTTTATCCGATACCATCATCACATAATAATATCTTGATATACAACAGATTTAAGGAAACGGTTTAGCTAAGTCGGCAGAGCATTCGCCAAGGAACTGCAAGGTTCTGGGTTCTATAACCATTCCCGCCAACTCATCGCATGTGTAGCACAACTTGGGTAATCTGATATGTGAGGTAAAGTACCTGGGAGCTGAGAATAGGTGTGGCGTTCCACCTCGGTATAAGCATTCTCCTTAGCTTTGCGCAAGCGAAAAGAGGAGAGACTCCCTCGCCGATAAACCGATAAGGATAATAAGCCACTCCACATATTTTATGACTATAGATTATATTTATTAAGAAAGGTATTAAGAATTCGTCATTGGCTTCAACCCTTATTATCCCGAGTATAACTACTGGTCACACGGTTCCTGGTTCGATACCGGGCCTAGCAAACCCAGCGTATGATTAGCACAGCGATCTGCGCAGTAAAGTAAGGAGCTATTGGTAGGTGTGGCGCACCATCTCAGACGCAAAGAAAACAATCTCCTTGGTCTAGTATTAGGGAAAATGGGATAGACTCTTTCACTGTCTGGCTGATATCGATTTTAGGCAACCCCGACGACTTTACTTATATATATATATGTATATAAATATATTGATTAATTACGGCTAACTGCAGGAGTTCCTGTACACACTATTATATATATATATATATATATATATATATATATATATATATATATATATATATATATGTGTGTGTGTGTGTGTGTGTGTGTGTGTGTGAGGTGAGGTAAAAGGAAAAGTGAAAAAAAATTTATCCTATTATTTTATTATGACGATTATCCTCGGTACACACACACACACACACACACACACACTCACACACACACACACACAAACACACACACACACACACACACACACACTCACACACATATGAAGATAGGAGGGTTGGAGTAAATCCAACAGTATGAGGTGAGGTAAAAGGAAAAGTGAACAAGTTTTCTTCAACTTAATTGTCTATATATATTGCGAAACCATACCTTTGCTATGCATGGTTTGATGACACTTTCAGCAGAGGAGATATTACTACCTAGGTATGTGAACTGGTACCTTTTAATCATTCATCCAAGTAGAAATGTACTTGATTGTCTGATTGCTTTTGTATTTTGGTCTTGGATAACCAATTGATGCGCAAACATTATATATATATATATATATATATATATATATATATATATACGCCTGATAATTAAGTAACATTTATTATTTATTATACAAAATTCAAAACAACCAACCTCGTCGTTCGTACCAATTTCTCTCCCCAGACAAGTCGGCTTAATGAGACCAATGTAGTATACAGATTTAAATGTCCCCTAGGAGATTGCAGTCTCCCAGAAAATGAAAATACATGCAATGGATTCACCTCAACCACATTGTCACGTCGTCTGACCCTCCATTTAACAGATAATAGCTCTATTTCACAACACCTAAAATTACATTCATACCCCCACTCTAATTACCGAAATATTCTAACGGAAAATACACACATTCTGCATAAAGAATTCTCTTTAAATTGGTAAATGCTGCCGTTATCCTTGCCTTCAGTTCATTTTTGGTGTAGCCCGGAGCTTTTTTGTCTTTCGCTCAAAATGGTGACACATAATAAGCAAGGGGATTGCAATCTTGGGATTTAGGCGACCTGATGTTAAGGGGTGTGGGTAGTCTCAGAAATGTTCATAGTCAAGACTGAGTTCTCCTGCTTGTGTGTTATGTCGCAGAGTTCTGTTGAGAGAAGTAGGGCCTTCCAGAAGCCACGCTCTTGGTACAGGATAGCACTAACTCCTCCAGGCACTTGATGTAAACTTTCGTGTTGTTTCCCAGGCCACAAGGAAAGATGAATGGAGGAAAAACGTCAGCATCGATAGTGACCACCCCAAACACTATGATATATTCAGCACCGAATTCAAACCTGTTAAATAATGATAAATACCCCTACACGGGTTGATATGCCTTCAAAATTAATAAATATTCTTGTCTTACTCACTCAGTCATTCTCTCTCCATCGATTTCTCACTCTATTACTCACTCTTCATCTGTAATTATCCACCCTCTCTCTCTTTCTCTTTCTTTCTCTCTCTCTCACACACACGCACACAAACACACACACACACACACACACACACTTTCCTTATCTCTCTCACTCACTATAACTCTCTTATTCTCACATTCTCTCCCCCTCTATCTGTCTCTCTCTCTCTCTCTTTCTCTCTCACATACACATACACACAATATACGTGATTCTCAATAATCTTTGCATACAATAGATGTAGTGCTCCCCCTCAACAAAACTGTTATAGGCGATATACCCTATAGACTTATGGAATGCGCCAACGGTTTCTATAAGTAACAGGGACAATTATGGCTTGTAGAGTAAGCCAATGCGAGTCAGCTCATAAGTCTATTTGTCGGACGTAATTCCCACTTCTCTGTACTGTAACTGTCTACTCTTTTGTTAATACATTTTCCTACATTTGTTACCCGTCGTTTTGTTCTTATTTGACCCCTTCAAACCCCACAACAAAAACAATCTCCCTTGTCTAGTGCAAAGAGGGTATAGACTCCCTCGTAGTCCAGCTGGTACCGACAATAGACCACTCTGCTAATATCACTTTACTTTTACTTAATATCATACAAGGTGCGATGGGTAAATTGTCATCTAAATTACACCAGAATGAAAATAACACAGACATCTCATTTTATCCGATATCATCATTACATACTAATATCTTGATATACAACAGATTTAAGGAAACGGTTTAGCTACGTCGATAGAGCAGTTTTATGGAGGTGAATGGTGTAATGTTTGAGTCGTAAGAAATGGGCTAGTCGACCTAGGCTCAAATCCTGGACGAGGCTGTTTGCATATCACATAACGCTAATACAATTGGGAGAGGTATGAATCCTCCGGCTATGGGTAATAGTAGATCAGTCTGGGCTCTTTAAAATTGGTTAGGCAACCGGTCTAGGAGAAGGAAAAAACACCGAATTCAAACCTGTTAAATAATTATAAATTGACATTGTGTCATATCCTGCTCGTGCGAAGGGGTTTCTAAATATAAATCCGGGTTGATATGTCAAAATCTTTCATCCCAATCAGTAACTTTGTCAAACACAGGAAACTCAATTCTCTATCCTCTAGGCATAAAATAACCCTATACGGGTTGATACGGTTTCATGGGAAATGGACTCGTCGCCCCGAGTTCAAATCCTGGATGTGGTAATTGCATTTCACTTAGCGCTAAAACCCTTGGGAAAGGTATGATTCCTACTCTCCCTCCAGCAATGAGTAAATTGTAGGGAAGACTGGGCTCTTAAACTTTGGTTAGGCAACCGGTCTAGGAGAAGGAAAACTCTGAATTCAAACCTGTTGAACTCTGCTTAAGAAATTGACCTTGTGTCACATCCTGCTCGTGCGGAGGGGTTGCTAAATATATGTACGGGTTGATATGAAAAAAAAAACATTCATCACAATCAGTAACTTTGTCACACACAGGAAACTCAATTCTCTAGGCATAAAATAACCCTATACGGGTTTGATACGCCATTAAGATCAATGTTCTAACTTTCATCACTATCAGTAACTTTGTTTTAATGTATATATATATATATATATATATATATAATTATTTCGATTCATAAGAGCGATATTATTCGTCGTTGTCGGTTTAATGTTCTATTACTTGGGATAATAATTTTTCTCTACCTCATTATTGCTCAAGCCTGTAAATAATACTGTCCTCGGCACTGCAATTTCCCTGTCTTTATCCTTTTTATCTTTCGCAATACAGGTTTGATGATTTGCTTTTATCTTTTACTTTCCTCTTGCTTGGCTGCTGCCGCTTCGAAGAGTCAGGTTATCTCTTTCCTTCACTTAACCGGGAATAACACACGAAGAAAAACATTCTACGTCGCCAGTTTTTTTCATTCGACAGAATTGCAAACCGGAGATAATGAAAGATGTTATCACCTCGAGCAAATGAAACCCATAAACATACTGAACGTTGAAGAAGAAGAAGAAGAAGAAGAAGAAGAAGATAGGACAAAAAAAAAAAAAAAAGAATCCGGTATTGCGGCGAGCTTTTACAGTAGGTAGAATCTTTTGAATTCGCTACCCCTTAAATACGTTCTTTAATGCCTGTGCCAATATAAAAATGAACGTACCTTACCAGAAGAGTGTGTCGTACCATTGATAGATCTTTACGAATTAAATGCACGTCACGTTTGAAGGTACCAGTGACTACAAGTATAGTGGGCATGTAAAACAGAGTAGGTTGATTTTTCACTATTTTTAAATATTAAATTCTCTCAAACAGCGAAGGTTGTGTGTTTGTATAGTAAGTACTGATACCAAGTAAAGGCTAGGGGAGTAAACCCCGAAAACAAATCAGGAGCCGGAGTCTCTAAGGTGGTGTGATGCTGAAATCCAGTGCTACCTACCCATCAACTCCTGCGACACTACTGTTGCCAAACCACATTGGTACCTCACCTTTCCTTTGGATTACAGCGGCAGTGTGGAGAGGGGATTTGCTGCATGGGCAACTGCTTATCCTCCATATGAACCCGCCCAGGCTATGTAGTTCAAAGAGAGAAAAACACATTTGACACTACTCCATCGTCTCTCGTAGAGGGAAGGATTCCAACCAATAAGTAATGCGCTGGACTGTGGCATCGTAGTATGTGTGTTCGAATACCAATCACGCTATTATGTTCACTTTCCGACTAATATACTTGGGAAAGGTATAAATCCGATATCTCCCCTCAGCTATGGGTAAATAAATAGTACCACTTTAGTTCTTCTACACGGATGTATTTAGCATTAAATAACCCATGAAGTTTGATGGCATTAAAAAAAAAAGAAACCAAACCTATCTAAAAACAAAGTTTGCACTCAGTTATATCCTTTCAAGTAACCATATCTTATCTTATTATAATTGAGATTCGGAGTCTGTCTATCTGTAACCGAAACTACATCCCTGCTTACGTCACAATACCCTCAGAAAATGTGTAAATTTATCAATAGGTGGGTTAAAGGAAAGGTAATCAAAGGAAAGGTAATCATAGCGGCAGTGTGAAGAGGAGGGATTTGCTGTATGGGCAACAGCTTATCCTCCATATGAACCCGCGCATGCTATGTAGTTCAAAGGGAGAAAAATAAATTTGACACTACTCCATCGTCTCTTGTAGATAGAAGGTTGCCAACCACCACCACTAATACCAAAAACTAGATCTCATATCTGCACCGGTGTTTGAGGAAGATCGTTTATTAAAATGCAGCAAAAATCCTCGTTTTCGCAACATTTAACCTAGAAATTGGTTAGAAAATTTAGCAATTTCAATATTTAAAACAGAAAAGGTTGTCGTTTTAAACGAAAGGAATAACATATTATAACTAGAGTTCGCTATTCAGAAGTAATGGGTCTTCAAGACTACCTTGCTAACTATTACACTACAACGGGACACCGAAATCCACATCGGACACACACAGGATATGCGATTCTGTATCCTCTAGGCATAAAATAACCCTATACGGTTTCATATGCCATCAAACTTAATCAATGTTCTTACTTTCCTCAAAATAGATAACTTTGTCACATACAGGGTACTCAATTCTCTATCCTCTTGGCATAAAATAACTCCATACGGGTTGATATGCCATCAAAATAAATGTTCTTATTTTCATGTAAATATCTATTCCGATTCATAGGACCGACATAATTCGTCGTTGTTGGTTTATTTATAGATGTTTACGAATTAAATGAACGTAACGTTGTTACATAATCTATGCATAGATTATTGTCAATCCCCTGTAATTCTGAAGGGATGGCTCCTTTTCATATCACGGGCGGGACTTTCCATGGAATATTACAGAAAGCCCGCGAAATACATGAAGTCACGTGGGACCTGGTTAGCTCTTCAGTTTTCAGCTTGGACGTCAGGCAGATATGGTCTTTCTGCCTTAGCTGAAGCTCACTGCACACGCGCGTTATGTTAGTTACATGAAATGTTTAGTTAAGTAAATAAAAGCTTACATAAATAATATGGCGTTGTGGTTGATGAATGTCTTGGCAACAAGACTGATCTAGAAGAAGAAATGAATTAAGTGCGACCGACCACCAAGAAGAAGTCAAGACGTTAGAAGAGACGCTAGAAGAATACCAAAGATGAGCAGAAGAATAATAGAAGTAAGAAAGGAAAAAGGGTATACAACAACGTTTGAAGCTACAAGTGACTACAAGTACGCAAATTGAAAGTATTCCCCCATCACCTCCGTCACATCCGTTATGCTGCTTTCTACCTAATAAGTAAGCTGTAACTGTGAAAACATTTTAAAAGATTAAAATCTAGTTCCTCAAACGAAGGCAAAGTTTTGAAGGAAAATACTTTTTGTGGTAATGTTAATTTGCAATTTTCACTACATGGGAGACATTACAGTTCTAAAATCGACCTAACCTATGTACAATGTCTGCTTTGATCAATTTTCCGATTTTTGCGCTTAGGAAACCCATTAAAACACTCTCTTCTTACCGCCCTGTAGACAGGTCTTAGAAAACGCTAAAGTAGAGTAAGAACCCATCTCCAAAAAGGGAGTTCTTGTTTGTTGGATGGTTGGTTGGTTGGTTTTACGGCATTAAAACCCTTGATAGGTTATTTTATGCCGAAGACGTTTTCTTTAATTCATTTTCAATGCGTGTCCAATTATTAAGGGCATTTTTAAACACATTTTCTAAACTCATTTTTTCTATTCAACCCGTAGATGGGACCCTAACAGGTACTATCACTTCGGGGCAGAGTAGACCTGGGGATAATTGTGATGGAGGAGTAATCCGCATCCCCCAGAGACCCAAATTTGGAACTTCACTATTTGATAGTTAAACGTCATATCCAGCGTCCTGGATATGAAACTAAACTGCATCTGGTGTTCAAGTTCCAGTTCTGGAGATCTGGAGTGGTAGTACCTGTTAGAGTCACATCTGTAGGTGAAATAGACCTGTTTAAAAATTAACCTATTCTATATTCTATCTAATACTAACAATCATATGATTTCAATTAATGAGGGGTAAGACTCCCCCCAATGGGGCCACCTTTTGGCCGTGGGTGGCGACCCGTGATGCTTAAGGATAGAACCCAGGTGGATGAGCAGTTCATGACATGCAATACTCCACTTTGGCCCTATCTTGGGCTAGACGGGCGGTCGGAGAGGCCCCCTCCGATCAATCGGCTAGTCACGTCAAGCCCTAGCACCTATATGATTTTCCCAACCCTATTGCCCTTATGGCAAGCCTCAACCCCTTTTTATCAAATGGGTGCTAGAAGGCGGTGGCTGTGGGTCTACATGTCCTGGGAATGACGTTAAACTTTATCTGATGGTGGGGTTCCAGTTTTGGAGGTTTGGGGAGTGTGGAGCACCCCTTCATCACCATTGCTCCCTGGTCCACTCTGACCCGGAGTAGTAGTACCTGTTAGAGTCCCATCTATGGGTTAAATAGAAAAATGTATTTATAAAAAAATTGTATTATCCATTAAGAATTGATATATTTCAAAACTTTATCGGCATTAAATGACCCACTGAGGTTGATATGCCGTAAAACAAAACAAACCAAACCATTTCAATTAATCATTTATATTCGATAATAGCCATTCAAGTTTAGAGTTATATGGATTCATTAACTAATAATAATCCTTAGTATACAATTATATCTTCAAATAACTATTCTTTATCTTATTATAATGGAGATTGTGTGTTTTTCTGTCTGTAACCGAAACTATATTACTAATCGAGTCAGAATTAACATACTTATTTTCATCACATTCTTCATGATTTTATTTATATTTAAACCTCAATTATTAATAAAATTGCTTCACCTTTTTATTAGTGTTGTCCATATCTACATACTAATAACATGCTATTGTATTTATATATACAAAAAATAGCGGTTTGCAGTGTGAACGGGGCTAATTTGCATATTGATATTAAAAATGTGATTTTATTAAATGTGTGCTTAGTATTATTGATTTCTAACTGTTTGGTTTTATTTTAATGAATATAAGCAAAAATCTCTCCAATGAATCTTAAATGAAATCCATTAACAAGAAAAAATAAGTGTAATTTTATCTTTTATTTCCTAATTTAACTAAATAGTTAAATAAGTAAAATTCAGCAATGAAAGACGCAGTGATGGAAGAGTAAATTTCATTTCTATTTTTCTATTATAACCCCACTCTGTTTCAAATCTTTTTATCTGCATTCTTATTAGACTTTCTTATTTAATACGAATTTCATTACATTAAAACTTAAATACTTGCACCCGGAGGGTGCATATATTTGCTAGTACAAATAATTTATGTTATATGTAAACTATCAATCTAATACAATAGAAATATTTAATACAAATAAATTGTATACAGTGAATGATCTCAAGTATTTCTATGTAAAACTCATTATTGCTCAAGCCCGTAAATAATACTGTCCACGCAATTTTCCATGTCTTTATCCTTATTCATCTATTGCAATACAGGTTGCTGATTTGCTTTCATTTCTTAATTTCCTATATATTTATATATATATATATATATATTATATATATATATATATAATATATATATATATGTGTGTGTGTGTGTGTGGTATAATATTATAATGTAATAAATATTATATATATAGTGATATAGAATATATACTAAAACTATCTAAATACAAGTAATTGTACACATTTGAATATATATAATATATGTTTGTGTGTGTGTGTGTTGTGTGTGTGTGTGTAATATTATAATGTAATATAAATATTTATATATATAGTGATATATACGATATTTAATCTAATACAAATAAAACTATCTAATACAAGTAATTTGTACACATTTGAATATAATATATATATATATATATATATATATATGATGTGGTGTGTGTGTGGTATAATATTATAATATATATAAATATTATATATAAGTGATATATAAGATATTAATCTAATACAAATAAAACTATCTAATAAAAGTAATTGTACACATTAAATGGTCTCAAGTATTTCTATGTAAAACCAATAATTTATATATAATTACATGGTTCCGGGTAATCTATACATATATAAAAAGCAGGTGTGTATGTATGTATGTATGCATGTCAGGATGAAACTACAAAAACAAATCAAGTAATGACAAATTAAATATATACACATTAAATATCACCAGTTCTTGCTGCTTTTGTGTAAAAATTATCAAGATTTGATTTATATTCGAAGATATTTAGGAATTAGAATATACATAAAAATAGCATTGAAATTCTACTAAAAAATGTCCAACATTTGTAAATCTCAAAAGTAAATAAATCAATACACCAGTTTCTCCGCGTTTACCCAGGCGATGCTGGGTAGCCGCTTTTAGTTATTTATGCTTAGGAAAAATTATTTATGCTTAGGAAAAATTATTTGTGTATGTATAGTAATAAAATTTAAGGAGTGCTGTTCGGGAAAATATGTAGCACAACGATGTACCATCTTACCGTTACCTGTTCATGCAATGAATATGCATATTAAAGTTAAAGTGGCGATTACAGCATCGGAGCAACCAACAACATTCTTACCTCCCTTCCAGTGTCCTAGGTATGACGTTAATGGTGCTGTTCCAATTATGGAGCTCTGGAGTGTGTGGATTACCCCTTCATCGACATTAATCCCAGGTCCACTCTGACCCGGAGTTGTAGTACCTATTATGGCCTCATCTATGGGTTAAATAAAAAGTGAGTTTAAAAAAAGGGTTTAAAAAAATGGATTTTAAATTTTAAAAATTCTGAATATCAATCAAGAATGAATAAAACCAAACAAAACGACTTCTGCATAAAATAACTCAACACGGGTCGACATGCCATAAAATCCAACCAATCAATCATACTTTCGATGGTCTTCTCTGAATATTATTATTAGGGAAAAAAGGCTGTCATATCGAAATGGATAGGATGTTCTACAGGAGACGCCAGCTGTGTAATGTTTATCATCGTATGAAATGGACACGAGAAGACGAGTTCAAATTGTTGACGAGGCTGATTGCATTTCCCATAGCGCTAATACCCTCGATAAAGGTATGCATCTAACTGTTCTCCCTCCAGTTATTGGTAAATAGTACGATAGAATGGGATCTTGAACTTAGGTATGGCAACCGGAAAAAAACTCAGAAAACTGTGAAATCAAATACCATACAACATAATCCTCAATCATGCTAACACATTTTTAAAACCAATTGCTAAAAAGTATAAATATAAATACACGATATGTATTACTTTCTAACCGTTAGGCATGGCATAATCCCAGACGGGTTGATATGCCGTTAAAATCAATAAACAAACAAACAAACTTAAAACCATATAACATTAAAGTTATTTGTAGTGAAAATAGTTATTTAGTGCTTTAATTGTTTAAAATAATACTTAGTTAATTGAAACCATATAACTGAAGACTAACTTTGGCATCAAATATATTAAGTGTATATCCAGCTATGGGTAAATAGTAGGGCAGACTGGGCTCTTTAACTTTGGTATGGCAACCAGCTGAGGAAAAGGAAACTCTGAATTCAAACCTGTTAAACTTCTCTGAAGTAATTGACCTTGTTTCGCATCCTAATTGTGCAGAGGGGTTAGTGTATATATATATATATATATATATATATATATATATATATATATATATATATATTATTTCTTTTGAATTAATCAATTTAAAAATTGACTTTGTGTCACATCCTGAACATCCAAAGGGTGGTAAATACACAGAGAAAGACCAAGGAGAAAAAATGAATAATTTATACCAGTTTTATTTCTCTCCTTGTGACAAAACACTCTACCGCGTAGTTTGAAATCTAGCTAGCCGCTAGCTTGCGGTTCATTCTTCGACGCGCCTAGCTCGAAACTGTTATCTAACTAAACTCTCCACGTTTTCCTGTCAAAACAAAAAAGGAGAGTCCAATAAGATTAAAAAACAAAATCCATCGAAAGATTGATAAATTGATTGACTTATAAATTATTTATTTATTTATTATTGATCTAATTGGAAAAAAGAAGACGGTTTGTGTTAGGTTTAGGGTTAGTTTAATTGGAAAATAATGGTAGATGAATTAAAACAGATAAAATTAATTCAGAGTGGTTCCTCTTGTTTTATGTTTGATTATTGTAAATAACTTGTATAGTTATCTAACTGTAGTTATTATAAAAAAAGAAAATTGAAATTCTAATTTATCATATTGACTATTAATACTTAACATGACTTGTGGATATACCACAGGTATTGGATGATTAATTATTACTACGGTTTGATTGTTTACTTAAGAGCTATTGCAATAGCTTAATATTTAAAAAAGTATAATAATCTTGATTTAACCCCTCTCTTCTCCCTCCCTCTCTCTCCCTCTATCATCTCTCCTGG
>CM042150.1:102809560-102832060 GCA_023376005.1 Doryteuthis pealeii
GGAAAACGAAAGTTGTTACATTATTTTTCCAATGCGGACATTCCCGACGTATTTTTGTCGGTCACCCACGATATGCATATCTTTTTTGTCGGGTCCGGTAGCACTTATATATAAATATTATTATAATATTATATATATATATATATATATATATACACACACACACATATATATATATATATATATTATATATATATATATATATATATATATATATAGATAGATAGATAGATTGGTAGATAGATAGACACGAATAGACTGGAATAGATAGATATGAAAATACTACGATGAATAGATACGAATAGACTAAGATAGATAGATAGATAGATAGATCCGAACAGACTGAGATAGATAGATAGATAGATAGATAGATAGATAGATAGATAACAGTAAAACATAGACGACAGCACACTCACACGGATTATAAGTGAGTTGGAAACCTTTTCATGAAAATGTCATCTGATATTTGTTTAGAATTTTGGTTGGAGATTTATCTTCTACATCTAGTATCTGTTGTTTAATGGTTATCATCGTTGCAAATGGATATGGTGACAAGAGTTCAAAACCTGGACGAGGCTGGTTGAATTTCACATAGCGTTAACACTCTTGGGAATGGTATGAATGTAACTATTCTCCTTTCAGTTATCGGTGAATAATTGAACATAGGCTATTTAACTGTGGTATGGCAACTGGTCTAAATGAAGGAACACTCTGAAATATAAAACACCACATAAAAATTGAACTTGGGTCAAATCCTGGTCAGAAAATTTCAGAGCTGGATAATAAATAGGCATAGCCTATTATTTTCGTAATGTAGTTTAGTTGGATTTAAAATTAACGGTTTCTGGAAAATCACTCAGTTCCGAATAAAGAGTCATACTGTATGACAGACAAGCTGTCTTCCTGGGTTAACCTGTGATGCTGTTCGCTGATTGGTTGGTCGGATCTCATAACATGCCAATCTATGGGAAAGACTGAGATCGGCGATAGAGCCTTCGGGGTTCGGACGCGTAATGGCGTCAATGCTATTCTTCCTTATGCGTTGAGTTAAAATGAGTTTCACTAAATAAATATGTATACACAAAAGAAATATGTATCCGTGTTCATAATTAAGAGAAGATGGATGCGGAGAGAGACGACTCCCGAGATGATGAAAAGAGAACCCAGAGATTTTAACCCTACCAGAGACAAAAGGTTAGAATATATAAGACCATAACAGAAAGTAATAAGTGACTATTTAACGAAGCTTCAACTGATAAAAAAATTGCTGGAATAAGTGCGTTAAAAGGGAAATGAACTATATTGCTTAATGTTTTATTCATTTGGAATTTGCCAGTGTAGAAGTTATTCTCCAGATATAGAAACAATATGATACTCACCGTCGCAGTGGGGTTCTAACTACCATCGAGTTAGTAGACGAAAACAACAGGCAAGCTGTAACTTAAATACAGTCCTTGCATGCTGCTGGCATAATGCAAAGTGATAGCTGAAGAGTGGGTACTTATCCATGTTCTTACTCACCCTAACCCAACAGCCAATCAGAACTCAGGAAATGAACTTGCCTGAGTTCATAATGGAACAATCCAAAACTCCATATAAGCCACCTACCAAGCTCTAGTTTTAGTCTTGCATTCATCTTGTAACAGAGTTGAATACTTGACACAAAATCCAACAGCCAGTATCGCAATTTCGGAAGATCATAGATTTCCCGTACCCTGGAGTTTCAGCAACTTCCGTGACTGTAAAGGCCAATGCATGAAAGTCAGAAGATGTCACATATGAAGGCCGGTCCTGAAGATGTTGATGGTGTGCTGGTGCCCTGTTACTGTTGCTTTCTCCTTGTCTTCTTTGTTACATGGTTGTAACTTAATACAATCCCCTTCCTGTCGCAATTCTACTGCAGAATGACAGGGTATTTATAAAACTTCACAATATCATTGAAACCAAGCAGCCAATCAGAACTCAGGGAAAGGAATCACCCAAATGCATGAATGGACTATTTTGATTTCTATAAATACCAAGTCTTGCACACTGCTTCAGTCGTGCTTAGATAGTTGCTGTTTATTCAAACCAACAATAGACTAACTGACTTCAATAGTTCAGAGAGAGAGAGAGAGAGAGAGAGAGAGAGAGAGAGAGAGAGAGAGAGAGAGAGAGAGATTTTTATAAACTCATTGCACATTCAGTTTACCGGTTACCGCCGGGGGTCCAGCGAGCTTCGGCCGCTGGACTTGTCGAGAGTTTAATAATAGCGTCGATCCCAGGGGTCTATCCCCCCTCTTGTGGGGGAATGCCGAAGGGATCGATGCAACGTTTTGTTCTTTCCCACCCATGAGCTTCGGCTTGTGGGTGGGCCCACATTAAAACGAGGCCTTGTGCCCAGTCCATACAAGTGGGATATGCGACAAATATATTCAATAGTGCCAAGGCGATTTCAGACAAGAGCAGTCCCGCTGCGGAGGGTCCACTGCGGAGGGTCCGCTGCGGAGGCGGTCCTAAGCCAAATCTCCGCTGGTAGCAGGGTTGATGTTGTGTTTATAATCTGTAAGATCGATCGCAATGTTGATTACTGACTTGATAAATACATCTGTAGTCTCGGTACTTTTTGAAAACACCACCAATGTCTATTTTGTTATTTCTAATAGATTGCTGGCCTTCTATTGGCTTTGGCAATATGCTGGGAAAATGACAATTTATCAGTAATTGATACGATAAGATTACTTTCATTATTTACTGTATTCATCTGAAGAATATCTGTTTACTCTGATAAAAGATACATTATGTAAATAGATATATAGGTAAATATGCTCAGAATTAGATACATAAATATATAAATATGAATGGAATCAGATAGAGAGATATTTCTAGAATGAGTTAGAAATATATAAATAGAATGAAACAGATATGTATTGAATGATACATATATATATATATATATATATATATATATATATATATATATATATATATATATATATATATATGTGTGTGTGTGTAATATGAAAAAATTGAAAAACATAAGTTCATAAATGAGTAATGTTTATTTCGCCTACGCGGCAGTGTTTTGATCTGTTTCAATAGATCTTCATCAGGGCAAATATATATATATATATATATATATATATATATATATATAGAGAGAGAGAGAGAGAGTGTGTGATTAATGGATTTCTATTGATAGATAATCATGAATAGAAATAGAGAAATATATAGATAAAAGTAGATATGAATAGAATAATCTATTGAAAAATCAAAAGTGGTACAAACGAAACGTTCACTTGATTTTGTAACAGTTTAATCACACCGTCTCTCTATCACACACATCTCGCTCTTGATGAAGACCACTTCAATAAAGGGTCGAAACAGATTTCTGTCAGCGAATTATAACATCATGTGTTTGTTTTTTCTAAAAAAAATATTTATTTCATAATGTCGGATTCACTTCCATTCACTTTTTCATATATATATATATTATATATATATATATATATAGAGAGAGAGAGAGAGAGAGAGAGAGAGAGAACTCTCTCTCAGACAAACAGGAGGACAGACAGGCAGACAGGCATACATTGCATCACATCAACTATCTGTCAACAGAGTTAGGGATAAAGCTGATTCGAGCATTATGTTTGCGTCAGAGATTGAAAGGTCGAAAGAGCATAAAAGAATATTCTGTCGAGCCAACAATATTTTTAAAGCCAGTAACAAAGCCAGAAAAAAGAAGGGGGAAATAGAGACAGGGGGAAAGATCGACAGGGGAAAAGCATACGAGAGAGAGAGAGAGAGAGAGAGAGAGAGAGAGAGAGAGAGAGAGAGAGAGGGAGGGAGGGGAGGTGGACAGTGACAAATATAATGTCCACCGTGACAGTAGAGGTCTGGCTTAACACGTGCCCTCATAAGAAGTTGCAAGTCCATTAAAGGATTATCCAAATAACACACTGGGGGCTGTAATTCACAGTACACGGTCAAAAAGAAAATGCAAACGAGGCAAAAAATAGCTACATCTGGAGAGAAGGCGTGAGTAGCGTCATGGTTAGTGACTCGAAAAATGGAAAAGGCGAACCAAGTTCGAATACCGGCTGAGGCAGTTTCCATTCACTTTGCCACAATTGGAAGCCCGCCCTCCCCGCAATAAAACAAAACATAAATCCATTTCTTCCCCTATGATCCATGAGTAGAAATATTATAATTGATAGCAGCCACTCTAGCTATGATGGTTGGCTGCTAGTCTAGGAGAAGGACAACTCTAAATTGAAACGGTGGAGAAATGCAAGAGGAGTTCCCTACAGTATCTATTCTCGGACATGGATTTATCATTGCAGAAAAAAAAAATTGGCATTCCAAGTTCAAATGTTACATAATCTATGCATAGATTATTGTCAACCCCCTGTATTTCTGAAAGGGTGACCCCTTTTCATATCACGGGCGGGACTTTCCATGGAATATTACAGAAAGCCCGCGAAATACGTGAAGTCACGTGGGACCTGGTTGGCTCTCAGTTTCAGCTTGGACGTTAGGCAGATAAGGCCTTAGCTGGAGCTCACTGCACACGCGCGTTATGTTTAGTTAGAGAAATATGTTTAGAAGTAAATAAAGGTTTGAATAAATAATATGGTTTGTGGTTGATGAATGTCTTGGCAACAAGACTGACCTAGAAGAAGAAATGAATCAAGAACGACCAACCAGCAAGAACAGAGAAATAGAAGCATAGAGAAGTCCAGACGCAAGGAGAACGGAAGATACCAAAGATGAGCAAAAGAATAACAGAAGTAAGAAAGGAAAGAAGGGTATACAACACAAATTCTGGTGTATTCAGCAACATCTATTCTAAGAAAATCCCAGATCTTAAAACACAAAATTGAAATTCTCCAGGAGATTTTCTACCGCAAGATTTAGATTTCAGAGCGAGAAACATAAAACCTGAGTCTCATACAACAACAAGGAATGGATGCTCGAATGAAAATAGCGCATTACGTAATGATTTTAACTGATAAACATTGTTTTTATTATTAAGCTATTATCACATTATCGTTAAAAAATTACGATGGTAATTTAGTGCTGTGAATATGAATTCAACGGCGCTTGGTCACTGACAGTTACTCGACTAAGAGATTTTCAAAAATCGCATCTATCAGAGACTGTCAGTAACCAAGCGCCGTTGCCTTTACATCCACGCTACCCTATCTTTGATATAAATGCTATATCTGTGATATTAAGCCTTATTTACTTATGAATATATCACTGTATATTGTCACTATATATATATATATATATATATATATATATATATATATATATAATATATATAAAGTGTTATTATGGGTGTAACGGGAGAAAATTAGATATTCTATAAAAAAGAATGTTCGAAAAAGGATTATGTTTTTTTTTAGATTTTTTATTATTATTATCATACATATGAGACACGTGTTTCAGATCTTCTGTCATCTTCTTCAGAATTATATATATTCTGATACTTAATTGGTTGTGTCAACCTATCAAATATCAGAAAATACACATGTACAAATATGGTTAATTAATACCTGAAGAAGAAAACAGAAGATCTGAAACACGTATGTTGAAAATAAAATTTAAAAAAAACATAAATCTTTTTGCGAAGCTTCTTTATATATATATATATATATATATATATATATATATATATATATAAGAATTAAACTACTAAATAAATGAATTCTAAATGAACTAGGGTGGTCCCTTTAGTTGAAATCTGGAATAGATTGATTTAACTGAAATTCCTAACAAATTACTGATAAGTAGTCACATATCTTTTTCTTACTCCATACCGGAGCGACACGGAATCTTGCGTTATTTTCATCCATCAAACCATACCCCAAAGGCTTTTTTAATATATTCCCTTTGTTAGCGGCACTTGTAGTCGGAAATCATAAAATCCCCTTCAAATGACATTTTCCGATTTATACTTCCTAACAAATTTAAATTTCACATTATCCCCCCCCAAAAATACCTTACAATCATTCTTATATATATATATATATATATATATATATATATATATTAGAGAGAGAGAGATAGAGAGAGCACCCATCTAGGAATCGCAAGGTTCCGGGTTCGATTCCAGTCACTGCGAATTCAGCGCATGAATACTACAGATTGTATAATCTTATCTGTGCGGTATAGTTGGGTGCTGACACACACACACACACACACACACACACATATATATATATATATATATATATATATATATGTGTGTGTCTGCGTGTGTGTTGTGTGCGTGGGGGTAGGGGTAAAAAGGCTTAAGATTCGGTCATATCCGATGTTTAAGTCTTTTACTTTACAAATTATATTACTCTGTATATAATTAATGAATTATTGTGCATTGAGCTCTCAACTTGAACCAGACCAACATTAACATCCTGCTGTTAATAAATGCCCACCTTAGATTTATTACCAACACTAAACTCGTGATTTTCCAACTGATATATATATATATATATATATATATATATATATATATATATATGATAACATATAAAATGTATATATATGTTATCATATATATATATATATATATATATATATATATATATATATATATATATATGATAACAAATAATAAAAAATAAGTGAATTCAGTACTCCATAACATCGAGTTCCTTCCTTTTGTTTTAAATTCCTTCATAATAACGCCCAACTTCAAAAATAAAAAAGACATAAAAATATATACTGAGAGAAGCATACGGAGACCCCTAAAATACAACATATATATATATATATATATATATATATTAATGATTTGAAGGCAATTACAATGCATATAAAATAAATTAATTTTATATGCATTGTAATTGCCTTCAAATCATTAATATATAATAACATACTTAACAATGCTTCAAGCAAAATACCCATTACTATTATATATATATACATACATATACATATATATATATTAAATCGTAGTTGTATTGTGTAGTCGACAGAGAAAGATTATAAAATCGAGGCAATGATGGAGAAGAACGAATCAGAAAAATGGATTGAGATGATAGACAATGGAAAGTGGGAGGAAATGTGTGTATATTATGGAATGGAAACAGAAGAACGCAAAGAAAAACGAAAAAATAAAACCCACACAGAGCTGGGTTAAAATAACTGAAATGACTGTAATGGAAAGCAGGAGCAAAGAAGACAGAAACAATTTAGATAACCAAATAAACAAACAAACAAATAAGTGAGGCGTTATTATCGCTTTATCTGTCGGCATCACAACTGACAACAGCCCTGCGATATTAAACAGATGGCGTGTTGTTCTAGCTGATCGCGTTGCCCCATTCTCCCACAAGTATATTCGCACTGTTCAATACATTTACATAAATTGAACTCTGCAGGACAGATATGTACGTTCTGGAGTCGAGAAACAGGAGAACATAAAAAAATAAAGATGGCGTATGATTTGAAATTGACCAAAATGGACAAGCTGTAATGGAGTCGGAAAAGATTGCGCATGCGTGTCAGTGAAAGCGGTGTTTTAAGATATCTGTGGCATGGAGAAAGCTTATCTGTTGGAAGGATTTGTGTATAGGATTGGATGCATTTTGATGATTCTGGCAAGGAACTGGTGAATGTTGCTATATAGAGTTTTTATTTCAATGAGAATTGATGAAAATGGTGGTGTCATTATTGGTTGAAGGATGGAAATTTTAGATGGGGAATATTTTATATATTCTTTTGTATATTTTGATTGCTGGTTGCTGTGAAAGTGAAGAGTATAAGATTAAGTTAAATTCGCGATTCGAAAGGGAAGGTTAGATGGTGTGTTTTATTCGTCAAGTTGACTGACTGATGATTAGGTTTAAGATTGATAAATAAAAATGTATAAGATAATATTATGACATCTCTCTGGTATTCGTTGATATAAACCACAGCAACTATGGGGGAAAAACAAAGACAAAAACAGAAAAATACATTGAAGTGTACGTGATGAAAGAATATAAAGAATAGACAATAAAATCACTGCTTTCAAAAAGTTGTTTGAAACTACTTTCAATTGTAATCCTGATATGGGTGTCCCGTAGTGTAGTGGCTAACATGCAGGACTGCAACATCGTAGTAAGCAAGTTCAAACTTCAGTTGCGCTAATACAGTCACTTTTGGACTATCGCTCTGTCAGCTAAACACGTTAATAACCCGGCTTTCGGGGCGGGTCCGGTGGCTTCGGTCACTGGGCTAGTAAACTAAATTGACGGCATGATCCTAGAGGGCTATTCCCCTCTGCAATACCTGCCCCCTTGAGGCAGGGCTGGGTTTATTGCCCAGTGCCTGATGCGCCCCCTTGAGTTGGGAATACCGACGGGATCAAAGCATTTTTTGCACCCACCACCCATGAGCTTTGGTTCATGGGTGGCCCCACATTAATAGGGCCTTGTGCCTGGTCCGCATACCTAGGATACGCGGTAAATACCCTGTCAGCTAGGTTATTGAATACATAGACTGCACCACTGCAGAGGGGTAAAATTCCGCCAATTAGTCCACTCCAGTTTAGCTCTTACTTAGGCTACAGGGTCGGTCGGAGATTACCCCCCTCCCCGATCAATCGGCTTGTTACATCAAGCCCTAGCATCTATATGATTGTCCCAGCCTTATAGCAACAACCATTTTTATCATATATGTGATAGAAGGTGGTGTCCAAGGTATGGCGTTAAACTGTATATAGTCCTCAAGTTTCAATTCTGGAAATCTAGGGATTGTGGAGTTCTCCTTCAGTGCCATTACTCCCAGTTCCACCCTGACCCTGAGTCGTTGTACCTGTTAGAGTCCCATCTCTGGGTTAGACAGATACAAAATGAATAATAAAAATGTGTTTGAAAAGAATTGAATACGCAACAAGTATAAATAAAATATCTTCGGCATAAAATTATCCAACAAGGGTTGACATGCCGTAAAATCCAACCAACCAGCCATCATATTCAGACTAGTACCCTTGCGAATGTTATGCACCCTCTTATCACCCTAGACGTGGATTAAACAGTACAACTACAGTTCTCTTATAAAGACGGATTTTAGGAAACGCGTGGTATAATGGTTAAAGTCATGGGAAATGGACTCGTCACCCCGAGTTCAAATCCTGGACGTGGTAATTGCATTTCACTTGACACTAATATCCTTGGGAAAGATATGAATCCTACTCTCCGTCCAGCTATGGGTAAATAGTAGGGCAGATTGGGCTCTTTAACCTTGGTTAGGCAACCGATCTAGGAGAAGGAAAACTCTGAATTCAAACCTGCTGAACTCCCCTTAAGAAATTGACCTTGTGTCGCAGCCTGCTCATGTGGAGGGGTTGGTAAATATATATAAAGACGGATTTTGTATTGAATAACCCACCAAGGTTGATATGCCATTTAACAAAGAAACCGAAATCGACTAAGCCTGATATGCAATTTTACAATACCAAGTGCAAAAAAGCATCAAGGTAGAAAATACATTTCAAAAAGTTTTTTTCTATTAGAAATTTAAATAAATATTTTGCATAGCTGAACAACTATCATCATCATCATCATCATCTCACGCTTACAGCCCAGATTCCCATGACGCTTTCTTGCCACTCGTCACTAAAGGTCATCACTTCGGACGAGTCCTCCTTACGGCAACCTGTATACACACAGAGTTGATCAATGTAAGTATTTGCTTGTCGGCCCTCTGTGATATGTCCATGTGTAGGTGTTACTGGAGAACGTCATTTATGAGTTCGTCCTTACTTCTCCAACAATGTCTCACTTGTTTTACTTGAATGGTTAAGCAGCGCACATTGGGCTATTTATGCTTGATGTGGCAACCAGTCTAGGAGAAGGAAAACTCAGAATTTATATTTTGCTTAAAAATTGGAGGGTAACTACCTACTTGGATAGTTTGTGTGATAGGAGGTTAGTGGCCGCATATACGCAAATCACCATAGGGAAGCGCGTGGTGTAATGGTTAAAGTCATGGGAAATGGATTCGTCGCCCCGAGTTCAAATTCTGGACGTGGCAATTGCATTTCACTTAGCGCTAATACCCTTAGGAAAGGTATGAATCCTACTCTCCCTCCAGCTATGGGTAAATAGTAGGGCAGACTGTGCTCTATAACCTTGGTTAGGCAACCGGTCTAGCAGAAGGAAAACTCTGAATTCAAACCTGTTGAACTCCGCTTAAGAAATTGACCTTGTGTCACATCCTGCTCGTGCGGAGGGGTTGGTAAATATTTATACGCAAATCACCATGTTAAAAGTGCTTCTGTTTGCTAAGTAAATAAAGTACATAACTAAACCCTGAATCCACAACTGGTCTACATGATCCAGTGATTTTTGTATCCTAGTAAACTCATACTTTGTCGACTCTTATGCTTTTATTTACTCTATTCATTTATTCACACCCATTAGCCTATATGGTTCGTTTTGGGAAGCCCTGCTATAGACTAATTACGTTTAATGATATGTATATATCATTATAGATAAACAAAAAGTAAGTTAAAAAACACACACAACCTATCAAATATCAGAAATCACACATATAGATATTCTCCCAAATATATATTATTCAATGCCTGAAAAAGATAACAGATCTGAAACACGTGTCGCATATGGAAGTTGATAATATTTTTTTTAAAGCACAATCCTTTTTGCAATTTTCTTTTTATATAGAATATCTAATTTTCTCCCGTTGGACCATAACAACACTTTATATATATATATATATATATATATATATATATATATATATATGTGTGTGTGTGTGTGTGTGTGTGTGTGTATGAGAAGTAATTACACAAACGATGTGTTTTTGATATGGCTTTTTTTAGCCGATAATTTTTGGGAGAATATGTGCTTAATTGAAGTCGTACCTAATTTTAAAAGTTAATTAATTAATAATTGATTAATTAGGCGGGAATACCTATTGAAATTTAAGGCTAAACAAATCGTGAAAAATCAATCTCTGTATGTACATTTCTGCCTATTAGGCCTCATCAGCAGAGCTATAGATAGGAAGACCGTCTTGTATATATATATATATATATATATATATATATATATATATATATATGTGTGTGTGTGTGTGTGTTTGTGTGTGTTGTGTGTGTGAGAGAGAGATAGATAGAGAGAGAGAGAGAGAGAGAGAGAGAGAGAGAGAAAGAAAGAGAGCGAAAGAGAGAGACAGAGAGAGAGAAAGAGAGTTGAATATATATTGTGGTCTAAATAGCTTTTTAGAATTATTTTTAGAATGTCTCAACCCACACAGTCGACAAAAAGTGATTTTAACTGTGGTCTGTATTCAGTTCAGTAATGGCTCTTTTTTCAGATATTGAATACTGTAGAAAAACAAATAGCAAATGCTCGCATTATCTTAATGTTCTTCACTTCCTGAACTCATCTGAGATTAAACGTGCCCTTTTAGGAAAAAAAAGAGGAAGTGAGAATAGCGGTGATCACTTACAAAAAAGAAAACATTTTAAAAATTTAGAAGAGGCGCTAACATGTAATACCTTTCCAAGTCAAGGTGGAGCTGGGAAAAATGTCAGAGAAGGGAAGGATCCACACTTACTAAATTTTCAAAACTAGAACCTCAGCACAGGAGATAGTTTAATGCCATATTCATTTTAAAACCTGAGGAAGATTTCGGCCTGTCGGCTGCGGCTATAAAATACGCCGACTGCACCTCTGCAGATGAGTAAGACCCAATGTTAGCCGTGGTTGCTTAAGGGTGGAATCATTCGTTGTGCGCAGTCAATGCAATGCAATACTCCACTGGCCATTACTTATGTTAAACGGACAATTGGAGAGGCTCCCTCCGATCAATTGGCTGGTAACATCAAGCTCTAACACATATATGATTGTCCCCAAATGGAAGCGCGCGGTCTAATGGTTAGAGTCATAGGAAATGGACTCGCCGATCCGAGTTCAATTCCAGGACGAAGCTGTTTACATTTAACAGGATGCTAATACCATTGGGAAAGGTATGAATCCAATTCTCCCTCCAGTTATGGGTAAATAGCAGGGCAGACTGGACTCTTTAACCATGGCTAGGTAACCAGTCAAGGAGAAGGAAAAACCTGAATTCAAACCTGTTAAACTCCGCTTGAGAAATTGACCTTGTGTTACATCCTGCTCGTGCGGAGGGTTGGTAAATATATATAATATATATATATATATATATACTAGCAAATATATCCCTCCGGGGTGCAAGTATTTAAGTTTTAATGTAATAAAATATTGTATTAAATTAGAAAGGCTAATGAAACTAAATAAGAATACAGATAAAAAGATTTGAAACAGAGGGAGTATAATAAAAGATTTGAAACAGAGGGAGTATAATAAAAAATGGAACAACTGAAACTTACTCTTCCATCACTCTCGTCTTTCATTGTTATTTTTTCTAATTTAAGTATTTAGTTATAAGAGGAAGTAAAGAATAAAATGACAGTTATTTTATCTTGTTAATGGATTTCATTTAAGATTCATTGAAGAGATTTTTGCTTATATTCATTAAAATAAAACCAAACAGTTTGAAATCAATAATACTAAGCACATATTTATTAAATTCGATTTTTTAATATTAATATGCAAATTAGCCTTCCCGTTCACATTGTAAAGCGCTATTTTGTTGTATATATAAATATAATTGCATGTTGTTAGTATGTAGACATAGTTAACAGTATTAATAATGTAAGACAATTTTATTAATAATTGAGGTTTAGATAAAAATAAAATCATGGAGAATGTGATGTTAATAACTAAGAGAATTGTGACTTAAGTAGGAATATAGTTTCGGTTACAGACAGAAAAACACACAATCTCCATTATAATAAGATATATATATATTAATAAAGTCATCCACAGACACGTGTTTCGGCATATCATGCCTCTTCAGTGTGGCTAGACACAACTGCCCTTGGGTAGGGTCGAACTCAGACTGACCGCATGGTAGTCCGATATCTTATCCCCTCGCCCACCGACAGCTGATGCGGGGACTGGTGTTTTTAAACTATTAAATACATAGGAATGTATTTTTCGGTCACTGAGAGATCAAATTTCCGGAGAAATTATCATTGCTTATTTGCTTAGTAGTGAGAGTTAATTTAAATTACCAATTAGAGAGCTCATTACCAAATTTATGGGAGCATATATATTAATAAAGTCATCCACAGACACGTGTTTCGGCATATCATGCCTCTTCAGTGTGGCTAGATATATATGATTGTCCCCACTCTATTGCCTTATAACAAACAACAACAATTTTTATCACGTATGCTAGAAGGCGTTGTCCAAGTGTGTTAGTGTTCTGGGTATGACGTTAGTCTACATCTAATAGTAAACTTCTAATTCTGGAGCTATGCGGAGTGTGGGTACGCTTCATTGCCATTACTCCCAGGTCCATTCTGACTCTGTGTGATAGTACTTGTTAGGATCCCATTTATGGGTTAAATAGAAGAAAATGAGTTAACAACGATGTGTATAAAAATTTCAAAAAAGAATTCTCAATACCCATCAAGAATGAATAAAACAAAATGTCTTCGGCATAAAAGAACCCAACAAGGGTTGACATGCCGTAAAATCCCACTCACCCAACCAACCAACCAACCAACAATCCTAGAAAGATGAAGATACTAGACGTTTGAAAGGACTATCGATTCTGGGTGAGTGTGGACAGGCTCAATTGAGAACATTCTGGGTCAATTTATTTTTAGAACAGCTGGTAAATATCAAAAACCTTGTTATTGATTTGTTGGACTTTAAGATCTTAAACAGAGAATTGGGGATAATTATAGAATACTAAGAGGATTAAACAAATAGAAATATATCGATTAGTCATTTATTAAGATTAGTTTAGTCTAGCACAAGACTAAAAAAGTGAGTTCCATGAAAAAGTGGCCCATATGACCTTTAGGTACCCCTTTTTGATCTCGATTAAGAAAGGACATGTTTTTCATTTACACCGTCAATATCCGGTTGTTTTAACAGACGATTTTTAGATATTTAAAAAAATTATAAAACTAACCCCTAACCCTAACCCTAACCCTAACAAACAACCGGCTGTTGACGGTGTAAATGTAAAACATGTCCTTTCTTAATCGAGATCAAAAAGGGGTGCCTAAAGGTAACAGGGTCCATAAACTAACCCTAACCCTAACAAACAACCGGCTATTGAAAAAGTGGCCCATATGACCTTTAAGCACCCCTTTTTGATCTCGATTAAGAAAGGACATGTTTTTCATTTACACCATCAATATCCGGTTGTTTTAACAGACGATTTTTAGATTTTAAAAAAATTATAAAACTAACCCCTAACCCTAACCCTAACCCCTAACCCTACCCCTAACAAACCGGCTATTTACGGTCTAAATGAAAAACATGTCCTTCTTAATCGAAATCAAAAAAGAGCGTCTAAAGGTAATAGGGTCCATAAACTCTTTTGAGGTATAAAAAAGTAAACTACAGAGAACTAACTATCTCATCGATGATAACTCACCGGTTCGCCATTATGTTGTAGAGTAGCTAGCACCCCTTCAGAACTATACCAGATGGCCTGGCTCATAGCCATAAATAGTCTACGATTAAGGACTTCAACAGTTGATTAATAAGCTGATTAATATTCTGACTGATCTTACTGCTATACCGCATTTGACCCTCCTCTATTTCTTGTAAGTTGTCTTGTAATTGTTTGTAACTTATAGTTCTGCACTTTTTGTATGTATCCATTAGCACCGGATACTGGTGCTGAATGTATATATTAAGCATTCAATTTCTTCTGTGTGTCATTTTACCTCGACCATACAACACATTACAATCTCTTGAATTTACTGATTCTTCTCACAGTAGCAGAGATTGATAGATGTCTTCCTTCCTTTTCGTGCGTCACGATTTTCCGGCCACTTTCAAACTTCTCTATACACTGATACACACTTCTACATGGCAGTACACTGTCCCCGTAATATACTAAAAGCCTCCGGTGAATTTCACCCCTGACACTACTGACCAGTGAAATCGGGTCACTTCCTCTGTGCATGGTGCTAGTGGAGCGATTTTAACAATGCCGTTGTTTGGATGGTCTCTATTCTTCCTCTGATTTCCAAATCATCCAGAATCTTTTCCAAATTCTTTGGGACTGTTCCAAGAGCACTAATTGCAATTGGTACAACCTTTACCTTCATGTTCCAATTTTTGTTTTCAGTTCTCTGGCAAGATCCAAGTATTTGTCTCTCTTTTCGCTCTCCTTTAATTCTATGATCTACCGAACGGCAAAATCCACGAGATGGCAAGTTCTCTTTTACTTGTTAATTAACACTAGGTCTGGTCTCATAGCTGGGATAAAGTGATCCGTATGTATCTCAAAGTCCCAGTGAATTTTATAAGTCTCATTCTCGACGACAGGTTCCGGTTTGTGCATATAAAATTTAGTTTTATGAGAAAATTTAATTTCTTGTACAATTCCTAATAATTATTATTATTATTATTATTATTATTATTATTATTATTATTATTTCACTCCTTATAAGTTTTTTTATACCTGCATAAGCTGATGAGTTTTCAATGGGTTCTGAGTGACAACAAGTCTCTTCGGGTCTCTAGGAATATTCTGGGTATAGTAGCTAATCTTAACAATGCTGCTGTATGGATGGTCTCAATTGTTCCTCTGATTTCCTATCCTCTTGTTTGTTATATAAACTATTGGGGACTGTTACAAGTGCACTAATTACAATTGGTAGCATTTTCGCCCCCATATTCCATTGTTTTTTTTAATTCTCTGGCAAGTTGCAGGTATTTGTCTATATTTTTCTTTTCTTTCATCCTCACCCTGTGATCTGCTGGGACTGCTAAATATACCTGCTGGAAAGTTTTCTTTTTCTTGTTTACCAATACAAAGTCAGAGATAAGGTGATCCGTGTTTATCTCAGTTTTATAGAGTTTTATGCGTTTCATTCTCAAGAACAGATTATTATTATTATTATTATTATTATTATTTTTTTTTTTAGTTTTTTCACATCAGCATTATCTGATGGTATTTCACTGGAGTCTGAGTGACAGCAAGTCCCCTCAGGTCTCCAGGACTCTTCTGAGTATTCTGGCAGATTGCAGCAGTGCAGTGTTCTGAATGGTTCAATCCTTCCTCTGATTTCCAGACTTTCCAAACCCCTGTCCAATACTTTTGGGACCGTTCCAAGTGCACCAACTATAATTGGTATCACTTTGACTTTCATATTCCATAACGTTTTCAGTTCTCTGGCAAGGTCCAGATATTTGTCCATTTTTTCATTTTCCTTTAGCTTTACCCTGTGATCTGCTGGAACTGCAAAATCCACCAGTTGACAAGTTCTTTCTTTTTTGTTTATCAACACTAGGTCTGGTCTTCTTGCTGGGATAAGGTGATCCGTTTTTATTTCAAAGTCCCAGAGAATTTTATGCGTTTCGTTTTCAAGAACAGATTCTGGTTTATGCATATACCATTTTTTTGCATGGTCAAAATTAAATTTCTTGCATAATTCCCAGTGGATCACCTTCCCAACCCAGTCGTGTCTAGTATTGTATTCTCATTGTGCTAATTTGCTACATTCGCAGAGTATATGGTTTACAGTCTCATCTCTATTCCCGCAAAGTCTACATTTACTATTTGGTTGGGTCTTATCAATTTTCGCTTTGATGTAGTTTGTCCTTATGACATTATTTTGTGCAGCAATTATAAGTGATTCTGTTTCTCTTTTGAGGTTTCCCTTTCTTAACCATGTCCAAGTCTTTTCATGTGCAACCTCTTCTATTTGTCGTTTGAAGCGTCCATATAATTGTTATTATTATTATTATTATTATTATTATTATTATTTCTTCACTCCTTATAAGTTTTTTGTTTATACCAGCATAAGCTGATGAGTTTTCAATGGGTTCTGAGTGACAACAAGTCTCTTCGGGTCTCTTGGAATATTCTGGGTATTGTTGCTAATCTTAACAATGCTTCTGTCTGGATGGTCTCAATTGTTCCTCTGATTTCCTATTCCTCTTGTTTGTTATATAAACTATTGGGGACTGTTACAAGTGCACTAATTCTTTGGCAAGTTGCAGCTATTTGTCTATATTTTTATTTTCTTTCATCCTCACCCTGTGATCTGCTGGGACTGCTAAATATACCTGCTGGAAAGTTTTCTCTTTCTTGTTAATCAATACAAGGTCAAAGATAAGGTGATCCGTGTTTATCTCAGTTCTATAGAGTTGTATGCGTTTCATTCTCAAGAACAGATTATTATTATTATTATTATTATTATTATTATTATTATTATTATTATTATTATCAATCTTTTTGATTTTTTCACATCAGCGTTAGCTGATGGTATTTCACTGGAGGCTGAGTGACAACAAGTCTCCTCGAGTCTCCAGATTATTATTATTATTATTATTATTATTATTATTATTATTATAATAATAATAATAATAATAATAATAATAATAATAATAATAATAATTTAAATTGTATTGATCCTGGAGTTTAATAAACAAAATAACTGTAGTTCTGCCCAGGAATGCAAAGAGTTAAGTAATATCAATTACTTAATAAAGATAAACATTCGTTTCCATACTTAGCCGTTTCTTTTCATTTAGTTTTATCTATGTTCTTTAGATAATTTTCTAAAAGATCTACAATGTATTCGAAACTCTTTGTTGTTTGTTACGATTAAAAAAAATAAAATAAATGAATAAATAGATAAAAGTAAATAAGTTTTTTGTGTAGATGATTAAAATCTTAAGCGCATCCAATTAATTCTTTTGAAAACAATAGCGAAGAACAAGAGATTATATGTTCATAAAATTACAATATTTTTCAGAAACGAAAAATATCGACGCATTTGCAAAACTTTAATAGCGTACCTTTTTTTTCTTTCTTTTTTCATCATAATTCTTTAGACAATATTGTATCTAATCATTGTTTGTGGATTTATTTGTATTTTGCGAATTTTCTGTCCGAAATTCATTACGTTGATAAAGAGACGTGCGTTGTTACAATCATGCATAGAAAGCAATTATTGATACATACTTTCTCGAAAATTAAACTGGCTCTAAAATGTTCTTCGTCTAATTTGATTTGATCAATTGGAAATGTTCGTTAACAAAGATCTCCAGTTAAAGACGATTTTTAAAATTGATATTAAAAAAAGAAATTAATTATTGCAAGATCAAACCATTTCATATAAAATTAAAATTTTTCTTTCTCCAAGAAACATCGTAAGTAATTTCTTGCTACAATATTCTCAATTGTGCTAGATTGTATTTAACTTTGTCAAGTTTTTCAGCGCGTTCTGCAGCGAATTGCCTACTTGAATGAGCTTTACGATCCTTGCTATTGTTTCAATTGACAGTGGGTTTTTTTTTGTTTGTCAGAGCCATGTTTGCTTTCAATTTGGTGCGCTGAAACACTTGTTGAAGTCAGCGAGAATTTTTCCTAATTATAGTCCGTGTGTAAAAATTGAATTAGTCATAAAGAAAGGAAATCCTAGTTAAAATTACCCTTATCCAACATTTTCTTTCTCCTGGGCTGGTATTGATGGCAATATATTAATAATTTTGGAGTCTTAGAACTTAATACGGAGGATTTATACTCATACTAGAAGTGGCTACCCGGTAAAGATGAAACGCTTGTTGAAGTCAGCGATTATTTCTTTTCAAAATCCAGACCGTGAGTAACACAAGTCATAGGTAGATGGCGCTGGGAGAAACCTATATAAACATATATATGCATGTATGGGTACGTTAGGGTAGGTCGATTTTAGAACTGTAACATCTCCCATGTGGTGAAAGTTGCAAATTAACATAAAGAATTACCACAAAAATTATTTTTCCATCAAAACTATGCCTTCGTTCCAGGAAATAGATTTCAATCTTTTAAAATGTTATCACTTATTTGGATGTGTCAGTGATGATGAGGTGAATATTTTCAATTTGAATTCTAGTTAAAACATTCGTTTCTTTAAAAATGACAAGCTTTTCTGTTTTTAATATTGATATTGATAAATTCTTTAACCAATCTTTAGGCTAAATGTTGCGAAAACGAGGATTTTGGGTGCATTTTAGTAGACGATCTTTAATGCTATTTCCTCAAATAATGGTACAAGTACAAAATCTAGTTTTTGATATTCGTTCTTATTATACCAACACACAACTGTTGCTGTTGGAGAGAATTTGATATTTTACAAAGTGAAAAATCAACCGGCTGACTTCTGATTTAGGTCGGAAAATTAAAACGGAAAGTTTTTTGGTGGTCCCCAATGACAGTTTTACTACAGTCTATTAATTAACATTTTGCGAATTGGATTACGGTTTTAGGGGATTAAGGTTGTTTTTAATTACGTATTGCTTAAAAAAAATAAACCAACAAAAAAACAAAATTAACCTAAATTACTATACATTCAATGTTGAAAAATATATTTTAAACAAAGTTTAATTGAAATTATACATTGCTAATATATATACTAACACAAACAACTGTCTCAATAATAGATTCAATAATTAATTTCAATGGTTAATTAAATGTATAGTAATTTGGGTTAATTTGAGTTATTTGTTGTTTATTCTTTAAGCAATACGTAATTAAAAACAACCTTAATCCCCTAAAACCGTAACCCAATTCGCAAAATGTTAAACTGTCATTTGGGACCACCAAAAAACATTCCATTTTAATTTTCCGACCTAAATCAGAAGTCAGCCAATCAACCTAACCTGGTTTACGTGTATAGTTACATCTTAAATTATGAAAACCGTGAAGTTAAGAAATAAGGTAAGTTAAGTAAATCATACAAAGCGAAAATGTGTGTATGTACCAATCTCAGGGAAGAACACATAGACTTTTCAATTTGAACTGATGTTTAATTTTCTGGTCTTCTCTTCCCTTGTACTTAATTTCTTTTTTCTTTTGATAAAGTCCATGCACAATAACACCGTAAACTGAAATAATAGAACAGTAACAACAAAATTGAATAAATCTTATTATAATGGAGATTGTGGGTTTGTCTGTCTGTAACCGAAACTATATTACTACTCAAGTCACAATACCCTTTGTTATTTACATCACATTCTCCATGATTTTATTTTTATTTAAACCTCAATTATTAATAAAATTGTTTTACATCATTAAGACTGTTGACCATATCTACATACTAATAACATGCAATTGTATTTATATATACAACAAAATAGCGGTTTACAGTGTGAATGGGAAGGCTAATTTGCATATTGATATTAGAAATTTGATTTTAATAAATATATGCTTAGTATTATTGATTTCTAATTGTTTGGTTTTATCTTAATGAATATGAGCAAAAATCTCGGGGATAAATCTTAAAAGAAATCCATTAACAAGAAGAAATGACTGTAATATTATTCTTTACTTCCTATTTTAACTAAATAGTTGAATTAGCAAAATTTATCAATGAAAGACGGGAGTAACGGAAAATGATGGAAGGGTTAGTTTCAAAGTTGTTCTATTTTTCAATCATACCCCCTCTGTTCCAAATCGGAGGGTGCATATATTTGCTAGTGTATTTAACAAATTAGTCATAAAGAAAGGATATCCAAGTTAAAAATTTTACTTATCAAACGTTTATTTCCTCCTAGGCTGGTATTGATGTTGATAAATTAATGATGTTGGAGTCTTAGATCTTATGGCATGCGTCTTAATACGGGGGATTTATACTCATATTATCAGTACGATTCAAATCAAGGTGGATAACTTCTCGTTCTGTTACAGGTATTTGCCTCATACCATACTTGTATGGGCTGGGCACAAGGCCTCGTTTTAACGTGGGACCACCCACAAGCCGAAGCTCATGGGTGGGAAAGAACAAAAATTGCGTCGATCCCTTCGACATTCCCCCTCAAGCGCTGGGCAATAAACCCAGCCCTGCCTCTTTAAGACAAGTGGGCAGGTATTGCCTGGGGGGATAGCCCCTTGGGATCGACGCTATTAACTTGTAAAGATCCAGGGCCGAAGCCACTGGACCCCTACCCCGTTGGGCGGGTTTCTCATTCTGTTACAGTGTATATGTAAACTGAGAGTTATAATTTGTGGGTGGTCTCTGCACGGAATTGAGGAAAAGGGACAACACCGAATATGGAATCACTTTGGATGCTGGGATGAGTGAGAGAAGATGAGCTAAGAGAAGAGAGAGAGAGAGAGAGAGAGAGAGAGAGAGAGAGAGAGAGAGAGAGAGAGAGAGAGAGAGTAGTTAGTCGGTAGCCGTGAACCAAAGGGTTGACAGTCAGAGAGTGAGACGGTTGGGAAACAATAGAAAAATATATCAGGCATGTTAACAAGGGATATTTTTCCGAACAGAGTATTTTGATTAAAAAAAAAAACAAAACAAAACAAAAAAAAACAATGAAAAAATGTTTAAAATGATATTTTGTTTCTATACTCTTCTTTTATTTTTCTATATTTAAAACAATTTTTAAATTGAATTCTGCGTGTTTAAGCGAATTTTGACAGAAACACGTGTTAACAAATAACAATAATAAATTTCCTCCATATCAAAATATATATTTTTTCCTCCAATTATCTTTCCAACATATCTTTTGGATTCATTTCTATTTTTCTCACTTTATATATATATATATATACACACACACACACACACACACACACACATATATATATATATATATATATATGTGAATAAAAGGAAGTGAATCCGACTGTATGTAGTATAATAAAAAATTTGAAAAAACACAGGTTTAAATGAGTTAAGTGGTGAGTTTATTGGCCGACGCTGCAGTATTTCGATCTATCAATTAGATCATCTTCAGGGCTTTTGTTGGTATGTGGAAGGTGATAAAAAATTTTTTATTTCAGAATAAGGAGAAAGGCGAGTAATAGTCCTTGTTTATCGGTCTGTTTAAAATTTGAAGTCTGAGAAAAAAGAACGTTGAAAAAATGAACGGTTTGAAATATGAGGTAAAATATTCTTTTTTGCGGTATGAGTATTAGAATGTGTAAGTGTTTGTATCGAAAAAAGCATTGTGCATTTTTTTATGGGTTTATGAATGTGTGGTTGCGAGTGTGTGTATAAATCTTTTGCGATAAACGGAATCGAAACAAACCTCAAGGTTGTATGTGCGTGTGTGTGTGTGTGTGTGTGTGTGAGCATGATTTTCATTGATAAAAGAGGCAAGAGAATATTCTTTTAACATTTGAGTTGCTGCGTGCGTTATATATATACACACATATATATACACACACATATATATACGTAGTCAGATTCTTGCCCTAATGAGCTACTAAGGAAAACTATTAGTAAGTATATCTGAATCATTAGATTTAACTTTATACACACATAGTGTAGTTCCCGAATTCTGTTATGTCAGCGATAGCTAATCGTTGGATGGGGAGAAAAAACAAACAAAAATATTCATCATAGTGTTAAGACCGTTTTTGCTTTATTCTCTTCATTCAAATTCGGGAGGCGGGAAAGCGAGAAGAAATAGATATCAGGCACCAAATGCTGACTGGCTTCTTCGT
>CM042150.1:102837060-102847060 GCA_023376005.1 Doryteuthis pealeii
CGGATTTTTTGACTCATAGATCGGGAACTAACAGGTCAGGGTGGGCCTTGGAGTAATGGCAGTGAGAGAAATACTCCACACTCTCTAAAACTCCAAAACTGGAACCTCAAGACCACACGCACTCTAGTATCATATGCAGGATAGCCCTGTTGCCAGGGGCTTTAGAATAAACCGACTGCACCCCTGCGGAGGGTAAGATCCCCCATTAGGGTCAGGTTCTGGCCGGGGATGTCGACGTGATGCTTAAGGACGGAAACCTGGTGGCTGAGCAGTTCATGACATGCAACACGCTAAATTTGTCCTTACTTAGGCTAGACTAGCGATCAGAGAGACGCGTTGCGATCAGTCGGCTGGTGACGTCAAGCACCTATAGGATTGCCCCAAGCCTATTACCTTTGTGGCAGAGTCCCAAGCCTTTTTATTATATATATGCTAGAATGCGGTCTTTAAGGGTCTTAATATCCTGGGTATGACGTTAAACTGCATATAATGGTGAAGTTCCAATTTTGTAGCTCTAGGGAATGTGGAGTAACCCTACATCGCCAATACTCCCAGGCCCGCTCTGATCCGGAGACCCTGTTAGCGCGTCATCTATGGTTCAAATAGACAAAATGAGTTTAGAAAGATCTGTTTAAAAATTGAGATAAAAAATAAATTTTGAATACCCCACAAGAATGAATAAAAGAAAACGTTTTCGGCATAAAATAACCCAACAAGGGTTTACATGCCATAAAATCCAACCGTTCAAACAACCAACTAATTTTGGAGCTCTGTAAAGTGTGGAGTATTCATTCATGGTCATTACTTCGAGGATAACTCTGGGCCGGAGTGGTAGTATCTGTTAGGGTGCGATCTATAGGTTAAATAGAACAAATGATTTTTAAAAATGTGTTTAAAAATTAAGTTTAAAAATATTTTGAAAACACTTCAAGAATAGTGAAACAAAACGTCTTCAGTATAAAATAACCCAACAAGTGTTGACATGTCGTAAAATAACTCCACCGACCCAAACAACCAGCCAACCAACCAATAAAATGCAAAAGTTCACCAATTCCCCTTAAAAACGTAAATCAAGAAACGTAAATAATGAACAGACCGTTTATTTTTATTGCTTTTATCTTTTTGATAAAACAAAATGTTTTCGGCATAAAATAACCCAACCAGAGTTGACATGCCGAAAAAACCAACCAACCAATCAACCAACCAGCCAACCAACAAAACACACATAAACAGTCACCAATTCTACTTAAAAAAATATAATCACGAAACATAAATAATGAACAGACCATTTATTTTTATTGCCTTTATCTTTTTTTTTAATTCTTTTTTTTTTCTTTGCAAAATTTGTTTCTGACTTTGATTATTTCTATTTGTCTTTGTAAAAATATCCTTATCTAATCAAAGCAACAATACCACGTGATTCTTTTCTTCTCGGCTGAGAGCAATTTTGAGATAAGTAACTCAGTTCGTAGAGTAGATAACAATTAGAGTATTTAGCTGTGTCTCTTAACACGAAAATGAACGTAAGTTCTCTCAATTAAGGCTAATTAGGAACAAGACGATGACTTTCCTTCATCAAAGATTGCGAAAATAAGATGCGTCCTTTCAACTTTAATATCGGTAGTTTAACCCAAGTCATTTCCTGAAAACTGTCAGGAAGAGTTAAATATCATTAAAGACCAAGAACAAACTTATATCAAGTAGACAGAACCAATTTTCTTATTTATGACAAGGATTATTATTAATCTATCTTTAATTTATATATTAATACACGTGTTCCTAAATCTTCCGTCCGTTATCATCCAGAAAATAAGACCGTCCAAATTGTTTAAGATGCAATGCAAAAATGTAAATACAGATTAACTGGTATCGCTTAATCGCATATTTTTCATTTGTCCTATTTTATTTCACTCAATTTGAAAAATGAATCATTCTAAATGGTCTTGCGTCGCTTAAATGCCCAACGTAAAATTAGGAATTAAAATGAATTGAAAAAAAAAGAAGTTACATGTTTGTTTTATTTGTAATATTGAAATTATAAGAAAGTGTGAGAGAGGGTAAAATCAAGATTATTATACTTTTTACATATTGAACTATTAAGTATTAGCTATTAAGTAAACGTATCAAACATTGCATCTTGAACAATTTGAACACTCATTTTTTAACCAGGGGGTGTAGCAGGATTATAACGGACGGAAATATTTAGGAACAAGCGTATTGATATATATATATATATATATATATATATATATATATATATATATATATATATATATATTGTGCGTGCAAGTTTTTCTATTGAATGTAAATAATTTACACACAGTTTTATGGCTTCAAGAATTCCTATCTAATAATAATAATTACTAGCAAAATAAAAAACGCCCTCTGGGCGATGTAAAATAAATATTGCCTGAGGAGATGGGAGTTGAAAATTGAATATCAGAGAGTTTGTATCATAAGTAAAGTAAAATTATCAAATTTATTAAAGGAGTAAAAAATAAAATAAATTTATTAAAGGAGTAAAAAATTAAAAAAAATTAAAATGGAAACTTAGTTCTGATAACTTTAAATATATATTAAAATAAAACAAACTATATATAGATAGATAATACCAGGTATGTATTTATTAAAACTTGTTTAAAAAAAACAATGAGGACTGTTTAACATTTCCTGCTCAAATCTTGAGTGTACTTATTCTACGTTATGACGTTTTAGGTAGTATGACGTAATCAGTGACGTTGTTTTTGTTACAGACAAAAACCGGAAGCGAATCTCCATTATTAATAGATATGGTTTACATAACTATCTCTATATGATGATAATGGTTTCTTTGCACAAAGATTTATGGTTTCTAGAAACTTATAATAAGCCTCTGTAAACAATTATAGCTTCAAGTAACTATTCTTAAAAGAAACGAATAAAAGCTATAGAATTTCAAGTATCCATATTGAATACGGATATTTCTTAAACAGGACTATTTTACCCATAGATGGAACCCGGCTCAGAGTTAACCTGTGAGTAATGGCGATGAAGTATACGCCATACTCCACAGATCTCTAGAACTGGAGTCTCACCATCTGATGCAATTTGTTGACATGCCCCTAATGTGAAACATGTCAAACACCTTTGACTGTTAAACACTTCTTCCTGGAATGTAGATTTTTTGCTCACATCAGAAACTGTTATTTTAATGCAAACAATATGAAAAATCCATTTGAAAATGTCAACATGGAGGACATTCTATTCTTTTTTTAGGGAAACTAGCAAATATATGCACCCTCCGGGTGCTCATATTGAATTAGAAGGTTAATGAAATGCAGATAAAAAGATTTGATCGAAAAATAGAATTACTGAAACTTACTCTTCCATCACTCTCGTCTTTCATTGTTATTTTTTCTAATTTAAGTATTTAGTTAAAAGAGGAAGTAAAGAATAAAATTACAGTTATTTTTCTTGTTAGAAACCAATAATACTAAGAATAGCTTTCCGTTCACACTGTATTGCATGTTATTAGTATATAGATATGATTGGTTTAAATAAGGATGGTGAACGTGACGTCAATTGCTAAGGAATTGTGACTTGAGTAGTGATTTAGTTTCGGTTACAGACAGAAAAACACACAATCTCCATTATAATAAGATAAGATTATACCATAGAATATCGACATGAACCTAATCAATACTATACAACATGATCCCCAATGGTGTTAACACATTGTTAAAACCAATTACTAAAAAAGTATAAATATAAATATACAACATATATTACTTCCTAACCGTTAGGCACGACATAACCCCAAACGGGTTGATATACCGTTAAAATCAATATGCAAACCAACAAGGACTTTCTTTGGTGAACGAGGATCATTTACCCTTCGGAAGGGGTTAAAGTCAACGTAATCTAAGCCCCCACTGACCGGCAAGAATTCCTTTTACGAAAAACAAAATAACCTTTAAAAAGAAATACCAAAAATGATCGAACAAATTAAAAAAAAATTCTGAAAAAAGAAATGAAAGAAATTAAGATAAAAGAATTAACCTGTTATCAATGTAATTTGTTTCTATTTTTCTCCCTTCTGAATTTTCCAAGAAAATCATTTTTTTTTACCCAGTGCCTCGCTTCGTCGTCTTGATTATTTTTCACTGATATTATGTCGTCGTGGGACCGCGCGAAAAAAAAAAAAAAAGAACAGCTGCACATTTTTTTTTTTAGTTGATAGAAATATACCTAAGACTCCAATCAAATGAATTAATAGACTATTTATTATTGTACTGGTCTTCATATTCGGCTTGTAACATACTGGGTCTTCGTGTATTATAAATGGGCTCGTTTATTATAGAGGCGCGTGGCATAATGGTTATAGTCGTAGGAAATGGACTCGTCGACCCGAATTCAAATCCTTGACGAAACTGTTTGGATTTTATATAGCGCCAATACCCTTGTATGAATCCTACTATAATCCCTCTAGCTATGGTAAATAGTAGGGCAGACTGGGCTCTTTAACCTTGGTGAGGCAACCTGTCTAGGAGAAGGAAAACTCTGAATTCAAACCTGTTAAACTCCGCTTAAAAAATTGACCTCATGTCACATCCTGCTTGTGCGGAGGGGTTGGTAAATAAACATATATATATAAAGGAGCTCGTTTACTCGTGTGTGAAAACGACCCTTAAATTAAGATCCCGGGTAACCCTGTGCTGACTTATAAAAACAAACTCAAGTGCAAGTCTTTTTTTTTCAACAAATTTATTTGGCCATCCTAGCACTCGTCAACGTAGAGAGATATAAAGAGATGTTTATATTAACAGAATCGGCATAATTAGAGCTGATGGATTTATGATGTTCCCGCCTGTAAGGTAGCTGTCAAACTTAGGAGAGGAAAGAAAGAAAGTCCGGCTGCTTTTCGGCTAGGCTCAAGGTCGGCGTCGTGTTGCTCTCAAGTTACTTTCTGTCCTTAAGTCCTGACTTCTAATCCTTGTCCCTTCCTTTATGATTATCGATAATCAACTAATTATGTTTCATATGTCAACCCTTAACTAATTTATGTATATTTTAATTCCATTGTATATTGTTATATTCTATTATATTCATCATCATCGTCGCGCAATTTGCACGGATATCCATAACGATCTCTCGCCAGCCACCCTATCATTCATCGACTCTGGGAGCTCCTCCGCACAGCAGCCCGCATCTCTACATAGTTAGTCAATGTAGGTCCTGGCTGGGCTGCCCACACTGGCGTGTGGTACATTGGAATTTTAACCAACCAATTCAACATGCATTCTAACCAAATCTTTCCTTTCAAAATATTTTTAATCCCCCGAAAATATTTAACATTGGCATTTTCTTTGGTTGGAATTCAAATTTGGTTGGAATTTGGTTGGAATGCATCCCAGTCAGATTCTTCATTTCAAAATATTTTTTACAAAATATTTGTTTTTTTTCTTTTTCATCCATAATTTACTTTTACTAAAACTGATTCTTTTTCAACCCTTAATTACCCAAACTCCTTAGTTATATTACTGGTTGATTGGCTGAATTGGATAAACCTAGATATTTACACCCCGCCCCCGTTCACTATGTGTTGCTCGCAAGTATGGGGCATCCAGCGAGGATTGAACTCGCTATTTAGTTTTAATGAATGTGCGAGACTAGCTTGGAAATCAGGTAATAAGGACATTTTCAAAGATGCCGGAGGAGTATCCGTGGCATAGTGGCTAACGTGCTGGGCTAAGACATCAACATAAGCGATTTCAAACTCGAGTCGTTCAATTAGGTTCACTTTCGGGCTTATACAAATGGGAAAGGTACGAACCCTTCATTCCCCAGCTAAGGTACGAACCCTTCATTCCCCAGCTAAGGTACGAAACCCTTCATTCCCCAGCTAAGGTACGAACCCTTCATTCCCCAGCTAAGGTACGAACCCTTCATTCCCCAGCTAGTTAAATAATAATGAGTTAATACTATAAGGGTCCCATATATGGATCAAATCAATCTGTATAAAAACATTCGTATTCGATAGGACCATAGGAAAAACCCACCCCATCAAAAAATCTTAAGAAACAACTACGTAAAAATGCCAGTGTGAACGAGATTTCCTAAACTCTTGGCATAAAATAACCCTAGACGGGTTGACATGCTGTGAAAATCAATAAGTCAAGCAATACCTTTGACAGAACTCACAGATGCTACATTGTATCTCTGTGCAAAATATGTAGATCCATCCACAAATAATCGCAAAATTCTTGACGGGTATTATGCTCCTTTACCAAATGACGAACAATATAAAACAACTAATCGCCGGTAGAGTATTGGACTGAAAAATCAGGGCAAAATTGAGGGCAAAATGTCTCAGGAAATTAACCGTTTAGAAGTAATCTTACAGGGCATTTTTTGGCTTCTGATTTTTTTCTTTTAACGAGAGCTTGTAGCCTTAATTCTGTTGAAATTAATCACCCACACAAAACAAAAACAAAAAACAAAACAAAAAAAAAACAAGAAACAAACAAAATAAAAAAAAACAAACAAACAAAAACATCAAAACAATCATGTACGAACAACCAAAGAGAAAAAAAAAACAAGCAAATTTAATGTATTAAAACAGCAATAAAAAAATAAAAGAATATGTCCAAGCTAAGGATATTAAGATTTTATAAAAGAATAGAGTCTGGCCGAGATAAAAGTGTTACGTTGACAATGGACACCGTAAACTTAATGAAAACTGAATAAATTTTAACAAGAAAGAAAGCAATTACATGTGGACGGTATTATGAACGCTTTGAAATTAAAATTAGTATCCCACTCCGCCCCCACCCCCCAAAAAATGCCTCAATTTAGAGATCAAATTAGAAGAATCTTCCAAAAAAATCAAAGTATGTATTTATAAAACTGTCAGCACGAACAAGACGACATAGATGGTCAATTTATATAACTGGTCTAAAATCAGAGTTTTTACTTGCCTCATCCTCTATATGAAATGCAAAGAGCCTTGTCCAGGATTTGATCTCGTGTCACCGAGGATAAACATTATACAGGCACCTTCAACTGAAAAAAATAAAGGGCTGAAAATCCGCCCAACGGTTTGAAATTTTAAGTGTATCTATTTACCAAACTCCTCTACCACGAGAAAGTGAGACACGAGGTTAATTTTTAAGCGGGGTAAAGCTGGTTTGAATTCACAATTTTCCTTCTCCTAGTCTGGTTGCCAAACCAAGACTAAAGAACTCAGTCTGCTGAACTATTTATGTTACATAATCTATGCGGTTGCATAAGATTATTGTCGGTCCCCTGTAATTCTGACCCTTTTTCATACCATGGCCGGGTCCTTCAATGGAAAATTACAGAAGCCCGCCAAAATACGTGAGGTCACGTGGGACCTGTTCGGTCCCCAGTTTTGCAGTTAGTCGTCAGGCAGAGCGGTCGGTCATTTTATGCTCTGCCTGAACTGGTACTCACGCCCGCTATGTTAGTCAGATATTTAGTTGCATGAAATGTATAGTTAAGAAAATAAAAGTTTGTATAAGTAATATGTTCTTGTGGTTGGTGAATGTCTTGGTAACAAGACTAAGAAATGACGACCAGCCAGCAGGAACATACCAATAGAAGACCAGACCCGAAGTCCCCAAGAAAGTCCAGACCTTAGAAGATTCCAGACCAAGTCAAGATAGATGATAGAAATACCAAAGACGATCAGAATACTAAAGACGGCCGAATGCAACATTACGATTGATCAGTGTTTACAAACCTCTCAGATGTCTAATACAACACAAGACAATGCATCGTAATAAAAGGCATTCATCTCTCGCTCTATCTCTTTCTGTTCATGAAACTGATTAACCTTCCAGGGTTAACGAGCCCAACTATTTACCCATGTTACATAATGGAGAGGCAGAGCAAGTAGTGTAGGGTAGTTTGAAACGGTAAACTGTTTGATTGATAAAGATTCGCCTCCAGGTTTATCTGGAACGGGACACTCATTGGTTTAGAGATTCACGGGACTACAAGACTCTGGAAAAGTAGAATTGGAATTAGCGAGTTGAGATCAGACAGTCCTGATGTGCTGACGTGTCCTTTTTTGTGTCCCGCTTCTCCCCACGCACGAGCAGCAAATAATGTTTTGATAATTAATAAAAATAATAATAAGTAAATTATTTATTTATTTATTGATCTACTTGGAAAAAAAGAAGACGGAGTTAGGGTTAGTGTTAGGATTTAGGGTTAGGGTTAGAGTTTAGGGTTTAGGGTTTTGGATTAGTTTAATGGGAAAATAAATAAATAATTTATCAGTCAAGAGTGGTTTCCTTTTGTTTATGTTGACTTATAGGAAATAACCTATATATGTAGAAAATAGAAAAACAAAGTATTCCAAAAATAAAACGTTTCGGTTTTTATCAAACCATCATTAGGACATTGGGTGTAATGAAAGTAGTCGCACAGGATTGAAAGTTTTGTTTGTCATGTCCTTGCAGAAGACAGGAACACACAGATGATCCAATTCGGAATTGTAATCTCATCCGAACGGCAGACAGTTTGGTTGTCTGAATCTGTGAGAATTGTCTGTCAAATACTTTCTGTCATCACGGAACAATATTTAAGCCGGAGGAAAAAAGAAATAAATTCAAAGGAAAAAAAATCCAAGGAGGTGACCAATGATATCAGTAATAGAATATGCTATTGTTAGTTGCTTTTAAGGCATGCAGATACTTGTTGGGTTATTTAAAGTTAAAGTAAGTCTTATTTGTTAGCAATTATATGACTTCCAGGGGCCGGGTTAGCTCAGTCGGTAGAGCTTTCGGTTAGAAACCACAAGGTTCCTAGTTCGATACCGGTCCTCGCCAACTCAGCGTATGAGTAGCACAGGGATCTGTGCGGCAAAGTAAGGAGCTGATGGTAGGTGTGGCGCTCCACCTCAGATGCTAAAACAATCTCCTTGGTCTAGCGCTATTGAAAAGGGGATAGACTCCCTCGCTGATTGGCTGATACCGACTTTAGGCCGCCCCGTCAACTTTACTTTTTTACTTTATATGACTTCAAGTAAATGTTCCTATGTAACTCCGCCCTGTCGGATGGGGCGTTAGAATGCACCGACTGCACCTCTGCAGAGCGGTAAGACTCCGCCAAATGAGACCACTTAGACCCTTACTTAAACAGTACTTAAAACTAGACGGCTGGTCGGAGAGCGCCCCCATCCGATCAATTAGCTGATCACGTCAAGCACTATCGCCTATATGATTGTCCCAACCTTATTAACCTTATGACAAACCCCAACTCATTTCATAATGTATGTGCCAGAAGGCGGTGGCTAAGGGTCCTGCTGTCTTGGGTATGACGTTAAACAGCATCTAGTGGTGAAGTTCCAGTTCTGGATCTGTGTGGAGTGTAGAGTCCCCCTTTATCGCTAGTACTCCTAGTCCACTCTGAATTGGAGTGGTAGTTCCTTTTATAGTCCCATCTATATGTTAAATAAGAAGAATGTGTCTTCGGCATGAAATAACCCATTAAGGGTTGACATAACATAAAATCAAACAACCAACCAATCTACACTCGTAGATATAAACTAAAATATAGCGTGACGTGTTTTGTTCTTAATAGGGAAACGGACATTGGCTTTTAAAAGAAAATGAAAGACTCTGTGTGTGTGTGTGTGTGTGTGCGTGTGTGCGTATGCGTGTGTGAGAAAGAGAGAGAGAGTGTGTGAGAGAAAGAGAGAGAGAGAGAGAAGAGATAGAGAGAGAGAGAGAGAGAGAGAGAGAGAGAGAGAGAGAGAGAGAGAGAGAGAGAGAGAGATATTAATCTTTACAATGAATCTACATAGTAAATTTAGAATCAAATTACTATTGTTAATAATTAACATACCTTAAGCACCGTTTTACATTTTTTACTTGTCCCGTACACACACATACAAACAAATACACACACACACACACACACAGACACACACACACACACACATATACATATATAAAATAGAGAGAGAGAGAGAGAGAGAGAGAGAGAGAGCGAG
>CM042150.1:102849560-102867060 GCA_023376005.1 Doryteuthis pealeii
CCATATAAATATTTTAAAGATTGGACCAAGAATAGGTCATGAATTCCGAGCGAAACGGTTTAGACTGCGAAATTTATTCACTAAAATTAAACTTCACAGCTGGTATCGCTGTAAATCGCTGTAACAAAAAGTCAGGCAGCGAACAATATTTTATTATCAGCAGGTGCTGGTATGCGGACAGTTCCACAAATTGGGTGATTTTGGCTTAATTAATTAATTATATCTCTCAATTAGTAAAAATCAATAACCAAATTTAGCGTGTTTCTTAGTTAGAAGGATATTAATCTATATGTAAGATTTCAAATCTGTGCCTCCTCTTTTCTGAGTTATAGATCGACACGTACATACCAAACACTTTCTTTTATATATATATATATATATATATATATATATATATATATATATATATATATATATATGTCATCTACAGACACCGTGTTTTGACGTTTCACCTCTCTTAAGTGTGGATAGATACAACAACTAACTCTGGCCAGGAGCGAAATCCGACTGACATTTGATCAGCCGGAACCGTTAACCTCACGGCCATTTGACAGCTGCCGTTTAAGGAGCGGTATTTAAACTATTTAATACATACATTTTCTACATATTGTTTACGATCACCAGAGAGATCCAGTCTATAAACAGACGAATTAAATTAAAGCTAATTTAAGTCGCCCCTAGAGAGCTCTACCGGATTTTGGGATATACATATATTATTGTGTACAGAATCTCTGAAAATAGATATACAGCCAGATGTTTTCGATACGTGTAAATCCGCTTATTGTCCGTATTTACATAACTATGTTCTTTTTTTATGGGGGTAGGGTGGGATGTATGAACACATCCGGTTTCTATTTGGGTAAGTCTGCGCATGTCTAATTTTTGGGCAGAAAATGGCGTCTTTTTTATCGCATGCGTGATTATACTGTCACGTAGTTTCTGTTTTGCTTTCTCGCCAGCCACCCTCTTATTTAAACAGACTCTAGCATCAATCTGTATTATATTATTTCATCGGATCATAATGCGCATGCCTCTTGTTTGTCAATGTGTTACGAGATGAATGGGATTTTTATTTCTTCAATTTGCCATCCGTTTTCAGCGACTGACTTATGAGGGCGTTGATTACAAATCACTCCGGTCATATTTACTTATTCCTGGGACTGGAGCGAGGTTAACGTTAACAGGTTGCTTCTTTTATTCATTTATTTTCCCGGAAGATTGTATACGGATCTTTTTTTAATGCGTGGATCATTTCTATACAAGTGATGGATTTGTCATCGTACAAATATAGAACAGAGAATACTCTGGGATACACACACACACACACACACACACACACATATATATATATATATATATATATGTGTGTGTGTGTGTGTGTGTGTGTGTGTGTGTGTTACATAATTCGAAGGTTATATAAAAAAAGGCTCCCGAGTTCGACTGAAAACACCTGAAGAAGGCCGGAGGGAACATCAGCCGAAACGTTCTGTATATAACAATAAAGATAAAGACAACTGTCCGAAAAATCTAAATAATGGTAACAACAACAACAATAGTAATAATAATAATAATAATATATATATATATATATATATAATATATATATATATATAATATATATATATATATACTATAGTGTGAGATGGTCACTATTTCAGTTTTTGCTGGAATGGTGTACCAAAGGCAGTATTAATTGGTAGAGTGCTCAATGTAAAATAGAGCTGTTATATAATATAATAATATAAATATATAAAGGTTTTACATATCTATTTATTGGGTGACAAAGGAACATTCACGACCATATTGGTTTCATGCGATGCAATCATCAGGTGAAGATGTTTCAAATGCAAGGAAAATCGAAAAAAAATTTCAAAAAATTTCAGAAAATTCAATAGACATGGGATGATTATGATTGGATAAAATGATGTACGTATGTATGTGATGGTAAATTGAATGTATAAGAGTGTTTATGGACAGCATAAAGGTTGCGTACGCGGGGTAACTGGTCACACACATAATACGTTGTTCTGTGAATGTGCGACATTTTAACAATGCTTACGTGCGAGCGTTTGTGTTTGTGCGTGTATGTGTGTGTGGGTGTGTATGTTTTTTTAATTTTTTTATATAAGCCTCTTAAGTAAGTAGAACAATTCACATACCTAGGTAGTAATATCTCATCCACAGAAAGCGATGTTAATACACGAATAGGAAAGGCATGGTCGGCCACAAACAAATTATCAGTCATATGGAAATCCGATCTCACTGACAAGTTAAAGCGGCAATTCTTCCAGGCTGTGATTATATCAGTACTGCTGCATGGCTGCACCACTAACGAAGCGCCTTGAGAATAAACTAGATGGGAGCTGCATAAGAATGCTGCGTGCGGTCTTGAACAAGTCGTGGAAAAAGCACCCCACAAGGAAGTATGGCCACCTGTCCCCATCTCACAAACCATCCGAGTGAGACAGACAAGGCATGCTGGACACTGCCAGCGAAGCAAGGACGAACTCATAAGCGATGTTCTCATGTGGAAGCCAACACATGGACTTGCTAGTGTGGGCCGGCCACCAAGGACCTACATTGACCAACTATGCAAGGATACTGGATGCTGCACTGAGGACCTCTATGGCACAATGAATGATAGGGAGGGTTGGCGAGAGATTGTCATGGATATCCGTGCTAATTGCGCGACGTGATGATGATGAGGATGATGATGATGATGATGATGATATATATACTGACCAAGAATAGATGAAAGTAAAGTTTTTTTTCTAAACATGGAGAAATAAATACGAGAAAATAGAAGAAATTTAAAATAAAATAAAAAACTTAAAGAAAGAAAACATTAAAAATATGTTTTATCAACCTTACTTGTTTTGTTCTTTAAAACAACTAGTACAAAAAAAAAACAAAAAAACACCCTCCGAGCGATGTAAAATAGATTTTTGAAACATATTGCCTGAAGGGTGGGAGTAAAAAATTCAATGTCAGCGAGTTTGTACCCTAAGTAAGTAAAATCATCAAATTCATCAAAGGATAAAAAAATAAAACAATCTGAAATGTAAACTTTAAATATATATTAGAATAAACAAACTATTTATAGATATATAATACCAGTCATGTGTTTATTCAAACTTGTTTTAAAAAACAATGAGGACTGTCTAATGTTGCATGTTCAATTTTTGAGTGTATTTATTCTATGCTATGACAATTTTGGGTAATGTGACGTACGCAGTGACGTATTTTTTGTTACAGACAAAAACCGGAAGCGAATCTCCATTATTAATAGATGACATTTACAATAAAATATATTTACAGTAGTCAATGTATATGTCAAATCCTTTCTTGAAAAAAACTAGTGTGATTAGAAGTCACTTAGAATGTATCATACAGAAAATACTAGAAATATATACAAATTCAAATTTAAAAAATGCTTAGAAATTAGAAAAAAACGCCCTATGGGCCGTGTAAAAATTTACATTTGATAGATATTGTCTGAGTGGTGGGAGAGTTAAAAATTCAGTGTCACAGGGTTTGTATCATAAGTAAGCAAAATCATCAAATTTATTAAAGAAGTAAAAAATAATAAACAATTTGAAATGGAAACTTTTGTCCTCCTCAAATAAAATCTTGCGTGCATCTATTAATTATTGATAAATTAAATAATCATTTTGAATCTTTTGCACATAAATTTTACACACAATGGTAGGTATTTATTTATTTGTAAACTTTTTAATAAACTTCTTGTTACAGGAAAAAAAGGTGTAGGCGTTATTTTCGTATTCCCCTGGGGAGTTGTCTGCCCGTTTAGTTTTGCTGGTTCCCGCTAGGGGCCTTTGATATTTAAGCGGCTGATTTGAACGTCTCTTTCTCTCTCTTTTCCTGTTGCTCGACCTACGAGACACCACTATGGGTTAGACTCTGGGCTACCCCCTTCTTGGGGCTTTGCCCCCCCCTTACATTACTGTAAGTGATTCATACAGCATGGACTATTCCTAGTCTCATGTCTGTTGCTTTTATGTTTTACCATTCATGAATGTGTCATTATCTCTACTTTTGTATGTATGTTTATGTACACATCTAAACCCCGTTTATCCATGTGCTGTATACCTATTAAATGTTTTGTCTATCAACCCTTGTCGGAGTTTTATCTTCAAGTTTTATCGCTTTTAAACCTTACAAGAGCAAGTGTAAAAAAAACATGTTTTTAAATTGTTTACTCAAATTTTGAGTGCATATAAGACAGTGTTGTTTTCATCCTACGTATCAACGATTTTGACTATAAATTAAATACTCATTAATAGTCAGTCAGTCAACGGGGCGGCCTAAAGTCGGTATCAGCCAGCCAGAGAGGGAGTCTATCCCCTTTTCACCAAGGAGATTGCTTTTTTTTACGTCTGAGGTGGAGCGCCACACCTACCATCAGTTCCTTACTCTACCGCACAGATCCCTGTGCTACTCATACGCTGAGTTGGCGAGGACCGGTATTGAACTAGGAACCTTACGGTTTCTAACCGAACGCTCTACCGACTGAGCTAACCCGGTCCTTACTACTACTCATTTATAGACTTACGCAATCATTGAGAATATTGTAACGTAGTTTTCGTTACAGACAGAAATACACCCAATCTCCATTATTAATGGATATATATAAATTCAACTTGAAAATGGTTAGATAAATTAAATTACATTAGAATTAGCTTTATAGGGGGGGTGAGGATTCTCTTTTTATGGTTGTGAGGATGGAGTGTCGTTTGATGATTCTGATGGTAGAGGAGTCTCGTTTTATGATTCTGTCGCATGCTGGGCTGGTTGACTTTCATTGTTCAGGGATTTTTATTGAGTGCTATGAGCTGTTTACTGTTTACTTATTTTTATATGTTTATTTGTTTATTATTATTACCAGCAAATATATGCACCCTCCGGGTGCAAGTATCTAAGTTTTAATATGATAAAATATCATATTAAATTAGAAAGGCTAATGAAACTGAATAAGAATGCAGATAAAAAGATTTGGAACAGACGGGGTATGATTGCAAAATAGAACGAGTTTGAAACTAACTATTCCATCATTTTCCATCCCTCCCATCTTTCATTGGTAAATTTTTCTAATTTAACAATTTAGTTAAAATAGGAAGTAAAGAATAAAATGAGTTATTTATTCTTGTTAATAGATTTCTTTTAAGATTTATCTCCGAGATTTTTGCTCATATTCAATAAGATAACACCAAACAATTAGAAATCAATAATACTAAGCATATATTTATTAAAATCAAATTTCTAATATCAATATGCAAATTAGCCTTCCCATTCACATTGTAATACGCTATTTTGTTGTATATATAAATACAATTGTATGTTATTAGTATGTAGATATGGTCAACAGTCTTAATGATGTAAAACAATTTTATTAATAATTGAGGTCTAAATAAAAATAAAATCATGGAGAATGTGATGTAAATAACAAAGGGAATTGTGACTTGAGTAGTGATATAGTTTCGGTTACAGACAAACAAACCCACAATCTCCATTATAATAAGATTATTATTATTTACTCCTTTTGAGTTTTCACATCAGCATTAGCTGATGGTCTTTCACTGGAGTCTGAGTGACAGCAAGTCTCCTCAGGTCTCCAGGACTCTTCTGAGTATTCTTGCAGATTACAGCAGTGCAGTGTTCTGAATGGTTTCAATCCTTCCTCTGATATCCAAACTTTCCAAACCCTTTTCTAATCCTTTTGGGACCGTTCCAAGTGCACCAACTACAATTGGTATCACTTTGACTTTCATATTCCATAACTTTTTCAGTTCTCTGGCAAGGTCCAGATATTTGTCCATTTTTTCATTTTCCTTTAGCTTCACCCTGTGATCTGCTGGAACTGCAAAATCCACCAGTTGACAAGTTCTTTCTTTTTTGTTTATCAATACTAAGTCTGGTCTTCTTGCTGGGATAAGGTGATCCGTTTTTATCTCAAAGTCCCAGAGAATTTTATGCGTTTCGTTCTCAAGAACAGATTCTGGTTTATGCATATACCATTTTGTTGTGTGGTCAAAATTACATTTTTTGCATAATTCCCAGTGGATCACCTTCCCAACCCAGTCATGTCTAGTTTTGTATTCTCGTTGTGCTAGTTTGTTACATTCGCAGAGTATATGGTTTACAGTCTCATCTCTATTACCGCAAAGTCTACATTTACTATTCTGTTGGGTCTTATCAATCTTCGCTTTTATATAGTTTGTCCTTATGACATTATTTTGTGCAGCAATTATAAGTGATTCTGTTTCTCTTTTGAGGTTTCCCTTTCTTAACCATGTCCAAGTCTTTTTATATGCAACCTCTTCTATTTGTCGTTTGAAGTGTTCATATAATTGTTTTTCTTCCCATTTTTGTTGTCTAGTCTTTGTTGTTTTTCTGTTTGTCCATCTATCGCTTCTACTATTATTGGCCGCCATAAGTAGTTTGTATTTGCTTTTTCTTGTGTAATCTTCAAGTTGTTGGATTGTGGTTTCTACGCATTCCTCTATGTTGGCAAGACCTCTTCCCCCTTCCTTTTTTGACACATACAATCTATCTCTATCATCTCTAGGGTGGAGAGCCTTGTGCATGGTCATTAATCTTCTCGTCCTTTGGTCTATCTGTCTGAGTTCTTCTTTTCTTTCTTTCTTTCTTCTTCTTCTTCTTCTTCTTCTTCTTCTTCTTCTTCTTCTTCTTCTTATTATTATTATTATTATTATTATTATTATTTATGTTTTGTTTTGTTATTTGCTATTTACGTTGTTCTTCTTTATTTGTTTTTTTAATCGTATTTGTGTTTATTATTTTTTCTATTTTTTATCTTTTAAGTATTAATATTTTTATTGTTTATTTGCTTTTATTATTAATTTTTCGTTAACTTTTTATTATTATTACTTTCTACGTGTTCGTTTATTTATTTATGTAATTTTACTTTTTTTTGATTAAGCACCGTTGACTTTATGTCCACGCTATGCTAGCGTATATATATATATATATATATATTATATATATATATGTGTGTGTGTGTGTGTGTGTGTGTGTGTTATATTGTACAAATAAAAGTCGATGGTTACCGTGATCCTGATGATAAGTCGCTAGTAGGCTGCTTTGAATCCAATGTTAACACTCGTTTTTTCATTGTTATGTACACTATAATAAATATATTTTCTACACCTGTAATAGATCACTTTATTTTCATTTCTCCAATACGATCAAACAGGCGTAAAGTCGGTCAGGGTTCGCTTCTGGTCAGAGTTAGTTGATGTGTTTAGCCACACTGATGAGACGTGAAACGTCAAAACACGGTGTCTGTGGATGACTTATTATATGCTCCCATAACCCGGTAGAGCTCTTTAGGAGCGACTTTAATGAACTTTCACCGCAAGCATAACGCAAGGATCATCTGTTTACAGATGTTTGTCTCTCTGGTGATCATAAAGTATGTACACATATGTATGTATTTAAAACAGTTAAAACACCGCTCCTTAAACGGCAGCTGGCGATGGCCTGGAGGTTAACGGATCGGACTGGCGTAAAGTCGGTCGAGGTTCGCTTCTGGTCGGAGTTAGTAATTGTGTCTAGCCACACTGATGAGACGTGAAAGGTCAAAACATGGCGTCAGTGGATGATATATATATATGTCCTCCACAGACACGTGTTTCGGCGTTTCACGCCTCTTCAGTGTGGCTAGACACAACAACTACCTCTGACAGGAGCGAAATTCGACTGACTTTTTGTCCGCCCAACTTCTTAACCTATCGGCCAGTTGACAGCTGCCGTAAAGGGGTGGTGTTTAAACTATATTAAATACATACAGTTGTTTATATATTTTACGATCACCAGAGAGATCCAGGCTGTGAACAGACGACCACTGCTTTATATATGCTGGCAGTAAAAGTCACCCCTAGAGATCTCTACCGAGTTTTGGGGGCATATAATAAGTCATCCACAGGTGCGTGTTTCTGCGTTTCACGCCTCTTCAGTGTGGCTAAACACAGCAACTATCTCTCACCAGGAGCGAAATCCGACTGACTCTCTCTCTCTCTCTCTCTCTCTCTCTTCTCTTTCTCTCTCTCTCTCTCTATATATATATACTAACAAAAGTACTCGATCCATGACCGGACTATATATAAAGACTGGACCATAAATAGGCGAGAGATTCTGAGCTGAACGGCTTAGACTGCGATTTCGTTCACTAGAATTAAACTAAACTGCTGGTATAGCTATAACAGAAAGCAGACAGTGAAGAATCAATAACCAAATTTGACTTGTTCCTTAGTTAGAAGGTTATTAAGGGGTTTGCAATATTTGGAATCTGAGTGACCACCTGTTTCGGAGTTATACATCGACACGTACATACCAAACTTCCTATATATATATATATATATATATATATATATATATATATATATATAGAGAGAGAGAGAGAGAGATATTGGTGTTAATATACTTTTGCAAACGATATTGTGAAAGCCACGGATAGATTAGATGGCACTAGGGGTTTGAAAGTTTATTTTCTTGCATATGCACACAAACTGTCTAGCTTTCCTTGGAGATGTCTCATGGAGTTTTAAAAAATAAAACAGTTAGCTGTGTGTATAGAGATTCAGGTATTTGGGAACCCTAAAAAGAGAACAAGCAAAAAGAAACGGACAAACAAATAAATAAACCAAATATTAGAAGATACAAACTGTCAACCATGTTGTTTGTGATATTGATACATTTTTGATAAATAGGGTTTTTATACGGGTCATTTGACCAGTGCAACCTCCAAAAATAATCAAAATCTGACCTCTATTCAGCAGCATACAAGAAACAACAGCATATAGAACACTGGCAAAATATATCACATACAGTAGTACCTTGACATACGAGTGTCCTAACGTACGATTTTACTGTCACTCCGTTGATTTTTTGCCTTGTGGTGGGAGCTAAAATTCGAGGTACGAGCAAGTTTTTTATACACTTATGTCAATAAGATAGAGGCGCGTGGGCTAGTGGTTAGATTCGTGGAAAATGGACTAATCGATTCGAGTTCAATTCCTAGCCGAAGCTGTTGGCATTTCACATAGCGCTAATACCCTTGGGAAAGGTATGAATCCATATATTCTCCCTCCAGCTATGGGTTAAATAGTAGGACAGACTGGGCCCTTCAGCCTTGGGTAGGTAACCAGTCTAGGAGAGGGATAACTCTGAATTCAAAATTCCCTCCAGCTATGGGTTAAATAGTAGGGCAGACTGGGCTCTTCAGCCTTGGGTAGGTAACAGACTAGGAGAGGGATAACTCTGAATTCAAAATTCCTGAGGTCGGTCGTTGATTGGGTTTGTGGCAACCCTTGATGCACCAATTCTTTCCTATCGACTGTGCCAAAAAGTGTGGGTGGTCCAACACAAGCCTTCACCACTATAAACAAATCACTGTGTGGATGTTCATTGTATGAACACTCATACGTCGATCGACGGGAGAGTCCATCATGTCAATAACTTTACCAAAAATATTTATTTCCAAATTTATTACGTAAAAGAAAAATATTATTTATAAAAAATATATATTAATGCATATTAGAGCAAATAATTTTTTATATTCTATTTAATTATGTTTTGTACAATACAGTGCTATTTTTTCTCATTTAAAAAACTTAGAAACAAAAATTATTGTGTTTTTGGGGAAAGGGAGCTGAAACGAATTAATAGTATTTCAATTTATTTCAATCGGGAATATTGATTTGATATACGAGGAAATTAAGTTTCGAGTGTAACGAATTAAACTCTTACGCCAAAGTACAAATAGATGTACAATGGAGATGGTTCCCATACATCTAGGCATGAAATAACCATAGACGGGTTGACCTGCCGTTAAAATCAATCAATCAATTAGTCATCTAATTACTTTCCAGAACATTTACGGATTATGCTTTCAAGATATGTGGTAAATAATTTAAGCGAAATTTAAGCCCATTCTATATTTCAATGGTTTCTATCTTCTGCCTTTGTGGAGTCAGAATGTTGCATTACTGGAGGAATAGTTTCAGTATTTTCATTTATAAAGAGATTATACCTGGGGCTTATAAAAGTTCATACATATTCAGAGAGAGAGGAGAGAGAGAGAAAGAGAGAGAGAGAGAGAGAGAGAGAGAGAGAGAGAGAGAGAGAGAGAGTTTTCTTACATTATATTCTTTCTATTATTAGGGAGTATCAAAAGTATCTTCACTTTTGCATTTCTCACTGTTGAGAGAGAGAGAGAGAGGGGGAAAGAAAGAGAGAGAGAAGAGAGAAAGAAAGAGAGAGAGAGAGGGGGAAGAGAGAGAGAGAGAGAGAGAGAGAGAGAGAGAGAGAGAGTTTCTTACATTTTATTTTTTCTATTATTAGGGAGTATCAAAAGTATCTTCACTTTTGCATTTCTCACTGTTGAGCGAGAGAGAGAGAGAGAGAGAGAGAGAGAGAGAGAGAGAGAGAGAGAGAGAGAGAGAGAGAGAGAGAGAGAGAGATATCTTCGCATTAAACTCTTTCTATGGCCGTTTAGAGAGAGTTTAACCTTGAAAGTCAAAAACTATAAATAAAACTCATTAGATATACTTTAGGCTTTTTGGATAAAAAAAAATTAGGACAAAAATACAGTTATTAAATCCTTTTTTTGTAACGATATCTATTTATTTTGTAAAAAACTCTAATGAGGCTTCTAAATTCTTGAAGGTCGGTAACTTTGCTTATTTTTAATACAAATATATTTTAGGTTTCCTCGAGTTAAAAAATAAAAAGTGTGGAAATCTAATCGAAAATCTTAAAAAATAAATATACGAGCCTTCATAGAATCTAGGATTATTTTGATAAGGGTATCTTGTCATAATGTAATGGTTAACAAGCTAGTATTGAATGCATTTATCTAAACCCTCCACCATGAAAAGCCTACCGCCGGGGCTTAATTTGGTTGATTGTTTTTGTAATACGGCATATCAACCCTTGTCGGGTCACTTAATGCTGAATCAAGTCATTTTGATAAACAAGAGGCTCAGTTTGCTTACAGTACCTGCTGTTACTTAAATGTTTACCCAATTTAAGTCGATGCCTAGAATACGCTGACTATGCCCCCCGTTGAGGGGTAAGACACCCGAAAGGGGTATTCTGGGTATGGCAGTAAACTACATTTGGTGATGAGGCTCCAGTTTATGAGGGCTGGATAATGCGGTGTTCCCATAGCTTGGAGATGAGTGGTTCAAACCTTTCCCAAGAGTATTACTCCGAAAGTGAACGTAATAGCGGAGGGAGGTCAGTTCGATGCATACCTTTCTCAATGGCTATGTGAAATGCAAACAGCTTCGTTCAGGATTTAAACTCGGGTCACCGTGTCCAGTTTCTACGACAATAACCGTTACATATCGATATTATTAAATTTTATCTGACACCTACGTGTTATGTAACGAACTTCTTGATTTACTAAGGCGCGCATATGTGTGTATGTGTGTGTATGTATGTATGTGTGCGTGCGTATATGTATGAGTGCGCGTGTGTGTATGTGTGTGTATTTGTGTGTGCGTGTGTCAGTATGTGTGTGCGTTTGTAATAAATGAGATTGTGTCGTTACCTGAAGCATGTGATAAATGGAATTTGCCAATTCGAGATACAGAATGCAATACACGCATTTCCTGTCAATTATTCCACGCGTTAAAGGACATCAGCTTATCATTGCTAGTTTACGAGTTCAGTCTAGAAAGGAACGATACTGATTATTCCCTATTGTTTTCAGGTTGGCAACCCTGATTGAAAAAGGAAAATCAGCTAATCAATGTTGATATCGAACACATGTAAAAAAAATGAAATTTATGTTTGGCTTTCAGAACCCATCATCATCAACATCATCATTATTATCATCACCATCATAAAGTCCTACCGACTGCATGGATTCCCTTAACTCTCTCTCTCTCTCTCTCCCTATCTTTCTCTCTCATTTCTCTCTCTCTCTCTCTCTCTCTCACTCTCTCTCTTTTGCCATTCGTCCCTATCAGTCATTGCTATTGCTATGTCCTCTAACACAGTGGTTCTCAACCGGGAGCCATATGCCTCCGGGGTGACATACAATTTTTGTTTGTCCAAACAAGCAAAAAATATACAATCAAAAATTCCAATAGGATTTTAAACTTTGAATGGCAATAGAGAATTCACCGTCGTAAAATAGAAATCAAAGAGATCAATTGTGAAAGATAGTGAGAACCAAGACTCTAGACAATCTTCAGTGTTCACACTCAGAGCTGATGAATGACAGTTTCTGCAAGTCGGTCAACACTAAATACTTGATATCATATACCATTGCGCAAAAGTCTCTTAAGAAACAATTATACAACAAATCTATATATTAATACTCGTGTTCCTAAATTGTACGACTGTTATCATCTTAAAATACCCTCTGGTTAAAAATGACACCGTCCAAATCGTCCAAGAAGAAATGCAAAAATGTAGATTCTAATTATCCATTTTTATTATAAGGAAAGAAACAGAAGAAAAGAGACATGCTACACAGAAAAATATAATAAGAAAGAAAGAAAGAGGGTAGAGGAAAAATAGACGGAAGGTGTGAGCGTGCGGAAGCGATAACGCTACTATATTACAATCGAATATAATGAAAAGATGAAAAGAAGTAAAGAAAGAAAAAAGAAAGAAAGAAAAGAGTGAAAGAGAGTTAAATCAAAATTATTTTACTTTTTACATATTGAACTATTTAGTAATTGCTCTTAAGTAAAGATATCAAACGTTGTGATAATTAAATTATCATACTGTGGTATATACATAGGTCCCGCTAGTGTAAATATAAATGTACAATTCATGTGATTTCCTAACATCTAGACAGGAAATAAATCTCGACAGGTTGGAAACCCCGTTAAAATCAATAGATAAATCAATGAAAGGATTCAGAATTGAAAACAGTGCTTACTTCTCTTAGGGGATTTGCTTCCCTGTGCGGTTCTTGTTTCTGAAGTGAGAGATGTATGTGATTCAATTTGACCGTTTACGAACGTCAATAGCATTCGTCGGTATCCAAAACTATGTATAGTGGTACATTGACTTACGAGTATCTCAACTTACGAGTTTTTCGAGTTACGAGTAGTCACTTGTTGCTTTGTGCTGTGAAGTAAAATATTAGGTACGTGTGAGCTTCAGATACGCTTATGCTAATAAATTCACTAAAAACAAGTTTACAAATCCCGCCAAAGAAGAATATTATTTATAAAGAATAAACATAAAAACATATTACAGCATATAATCCATTACTTTTATTTTATGTTTATGTTATACATAAGAAAGAAAGAAAGAGGGTAGAGGAAAAGTAGAGGGAATGTGTGATTTTCCTTATTTAAAAAAAGCGTAACAAAAACAGGGGAGTTTTTAAGAGTTTATTCTAATGGAGAAATTCATGATACACGAGGAAATTGAGTTACGAGCGAAATAAGTTAAACGTGCAAGTCAACGTACCACTGCACCTGCTTCCTTTTTCATTTGCTTCTTCCTCTTCTTCTCCTTCATTTGTTTCTTCAGTTTCTTCATTTGCTTCTTCTTCGTTTGCTTCTTTTCCTTCATTTGCTTCTTCTCCTTCATTTGCTTCTTCATCTTCTTCATTTGCTTCTCTTCATTTGTTCTTCTTCATTTCTTCTTCTTGCTTCTTGCTTCTTCTTTATTTGTTCTTCATTTTCTTCATTTGCTTCTTCTTTATTTGCTTCTTCATTTTCTTCATTGCTTCTTCTTTATTTGCTTCTTCTTCTTCTTCTTCATTTGCTTCTTCTTCTTCATTGCTTCTTCATTGCTTCTTCTTCATTTGCTTCTTCATTTCTTCATTTGCTTCTTCTTCATTTGCTTCTTCTTCATTTTCTTCATTTGCTTCTTCTTTATTTGCTTCTTCTTCATTTGCTTCTTCATTTTCTTCATTTGCTTCTTCTTCATTTGCTTCTTCTTCATTCGCTTCTTCATTTTCTTCATATGCTTCTTCTTCATTTGCTTCTTCTTCATTTTCTTCATTTGCTTCTTCTTTATTTGCTTCTTCATTTGCTTCTTCATTTTCTTCATTTGCTTCTTCTCTTTATTTGCTTCTTCTTCATTTGCTTCTTCTTCATTCGCTTCTTCATTTTCTTCATTTGCTTCTTCTTCTTCATTTCTTCTTCTTCTCATTTGATTCTTCTTCTTTCTTGGCTTCTTCTTCATTTGCTTCTCTTCTCCTTCATTTGCTTCTTCGTTTCCTCATTTGCTTCTTCGTTTTCTTCATTTGCTTCTTCTTCTTCTTCATTTGCTTCTTCTTCATTTACTTCTTCATTTTGCTTCTTTTTCATTTGCTTCTTCTTCTTCTTCTTCTTCTTCTTCTTCTTCTTCTTCTTCTTCTTCTTCTTCTTCTTCTTCTTCTTCTTCTCTTTTAATTCCTTAGGCGACGCCTAACATAATCTACTTGGGGAATTTTTCTTTTCCTGGATACATGACGTCATTTGAATTTAGCGAAGTGTTTGAGTAAGCAATTCTTCTCACTTAGAATCTTCTGATGTCTTCAATATTCAATTATGTCCGTCGTTATTCTCTTTCATAAAAGACGACATTATACTTTCTTACGAGTGGCTAACAAAAGAAAACCACATTGAACATTAACAAATAAATAGCGGTCGCCTATGGAATATGTGAAATGTGTAAACATGTCAGGTCTTAAGAATAACTTTTTGTACTTACTTTTGAAGAGTTCCACAAGTCGATTGAATTCTAATCATTGAATTATAACATTTAATCAGTAAAAATCAAAATCTAAATTTTGTACTTGTCTTTATTATAAGTATGTATAACATTTGTTTTCTAAATTATAAGTAGACACGTACATACCAAAACCGACGCAATTCCTTTAAATATACTAGCAAATATATGCACCCTCCGGGTGCAAGTATTTAAGTTTTAATGTAATAAAATATTGTATTAAATTAGAAAGGCTCATGAAACTAAATAAGAATACAGATAAAAAGATTTGAAACAGAGGGAGTATAATAAAAGATTTGAAACAGAGGGAGTATAATAAAAAATGGAACAACTGAAACTTACTCTTCTATCACTCTCGTCTTTCATTGTTATTTTTTCTAATTTAAATATTTAGTTATAAGAGGAAGTAAAAATAAAAAATGACAGTTATTTTTTCTTGTTAATGGATTTCATTTAAGATTCATTGAAGAGATTTTTGCTTATATTCATTAAAATAAAACCAAACAATTAGAAATCAATAATACTAAGGACATATTTATTAAATTCGATTTTTTAATATTAATATGCAAATTAGCCTTCCCGTTCACACTGTAAATCGCTATTCTGTTGTATATATAAATATAATTGCATGTTGTCAGTATGTAGACAAAGTTAACAGTATTAATAATGTCAGACAATTTTATTAATAATTGAGGTTTAGATAAAAATAAAATCATGGAGAATGTGATGTCAATAACTAAGAGAATTGTGACTTGAGTAGGAATATAGTTTCGGTTACAGACAGAAAAACACACAATCTCCATTATAATAAGATTGTATAACATTTGTTTTCTGAATTATAAGTCGACACGTACATACCAAAACCGACGCAATTCCTTTAAATATATAGTCGAGGGAGACAGCGAAAGTAGGCGTGTGTGTGTGTGTAAGAGAGAGAGAGAGAGAGAGAGAGAGAGAGAGAGAGAGAGAGAGAGAGAGAGAGAGAGAGAGAGATGTACAGCAATTCTCCCACTGGTAACACGCTACTCCCGTGGCAGAGTAGCTAACTTGATGGACCGTTGTAAGCGTAGTAGGATCGTAGTAAGCGAGTTTGAACTCTAGTCATGCTAGACTTTCGGACTAATAACAAGTGAAAAGGAAAAGAAAAGTAATATCAAAAATTGCGTGAGAAGGTCGTGTGTGCTGGATGTGTGTGTGTAGTTTGTAGTGGTAGGGATCTCGAACAAGAAAGGTTATATACAAATATAGCTCCCTAAAATGTTACCATAGTAACACAATTTAAAAAAACCCAGAAAAATTGAATGAATAATGTTGAAATCAATATGCAAAAGGATATTTGTTTTTAAACGCAAAAATTGGTATATATATATATATATATATATATATATATATATATATATATATATATATATATATATATATATATATATTATGGTGTGTGTGTCTTTGTTTCTTTGTCTGTTTGCGCACATTACATATACTAGCAGATATATGCACCCTTCTGGTGCAAGTATTAATGTCATAAAATATCATATTAAATTACAAAGTCTAAATAAACTAAATAAGAATGCAGATAAAATGATTTGAAACAGAGAGGGGTATAATCGAAAAATAAAACAGCTGTAGCTTCCTTTTCCATCCCCCCACCCGTCTTTTCTTGCTAAACTTTTCTAATTTAACTATTCAGTTAAATAAGAAAGTAAATAATAAAATTACAGTTATTTCTTCTTGTTAATTGATTTCTTTTCAGATTTATCCCCGAGATTTTTGTTCATATTCATTAAGATAAAATCAAATAATTAGAAATCAACAATACCAAACACATATTTATTAAAATCAAATTTTAAATATCAACATGCAAATTAGCTTTCCCGTTCACACAGTAAACCACTTTTTGTTGTACATATAGATACAATTGCATGTTATTAGTACGTAGATATGACCAGCAGTATTAATAATGAAAAACAATTTTATTAATAATTGAGGCTTAAATAAAAATGATTCATGGAGAATGTGATGTATAATAACTAAATGGATAGTGACTTGAGTAGTGATATAGTTTCGGTTACAGACAAACAAACACATAATCTCCATTATAATAAGATATATAAATGTGTGTGTATTCATATATGTCTGTGCGTGTATATATATATATATATATATATGTGTGTGTGTATGTGTGAGATTAAAAGGAATACTACAGATTTTCTGTCACAAGGAGTATCTACTGAAACTACACTTTTTCTACCTAGGATTTCAAAGAATACCACATAATTCCTACTACAAAGTAATAGTCAAACGTCTATTAACGTCCCAAGTTGGTGGGTGGATCCGAGTTTTGATCATCTCTGATAGGGTCAGTATGGCGAACTAAGTCTGATGTTGGAAGACCCGAAACTTCCCAGTGACGAAGCATACTACATCACTGACGACACCTACCAGCGCCCCAAACGAAGGAGCGTATATTTAAAGAAAAAATCTACCACACTCTTTTCTACCGAGGATTTCAAGGGACTGAATAAGCATTAACCAACTGAAACCAAACTCAATAAAGATTTGGATTTACCAACAGGGACACTAAACACCCAAAATTGCGACCAGAACTTTAAAAAAATATGATATACGCATATGACAACGAGGGGATCCCATTGGATTTTTATGGTTTACAAGCTCGCCTATCAGAACAATTTCTACCGAATAGCAAATTTGATCTTCGCTGGATGACCGATACTTATGGCCTTGTGTCACATCCTGTCCATGGCGAACGGGT
>CM042150.1:102872060-102882060 GCA_023376005.1 Doryteuthis pealeii
AAGAAGCTGATGGTATGTGTGTCGCTCCACCTCGGAGCGACACACATACCATCAGCTTCTTACTTTATCGCACAGATCCCTATGCTACTCATACACTGAGTTGGCGGGGACCGGTATCGAACTAGGAACCTTGTGGTTTCTAGCCGAACGCTCTACCGACTGAGCTAACCCGGCATTATATATATATATATGAGGATAGGATGATTGGAGTAAATCCGACAGAATGTAGTAAAGAATAGAGGGAAAAATGGGGACAAAGGAACAAATATAACATATACTTGTCTGAGTGTTGTTCCTTTGTCCACATTTTTCCCTCTATTCTTTACTACACACACATACACACACACACACACACACACACACAAACACACACACATTATACACACATATATATATATATATATATATATATATATATATAATTTATTGCGTATCAACTTTGTTCTTGAGAACGTTTTTAGGGATATAAGGAACCATGGGAAATGAACAAGTGAACAAAAAACAGAACAAAAAACAAAGCTTCAATAACGAGAAAAGAAAAAGAAGAAAACAATGTGAATGGTTTTGGCGTTGTTTAGTTTGGTTTGTTTTGTTTTACGGCATATCAACCTCAGTGGGTCATTTAATGCCGATACAGTTTTGAAATAAATCAATTCTTAATGGATAATACAATTTTTTTATAAATACATTTTTCTATTTAACCCATAGATGGGCTTGGCGTTGTTTAGCCATTATTTTTCTTTCGAGATTGTGTGACGTATCTCATCCTAAATTGATTACGGCAATTTATCGTTTGAAATTCGGCATGACCAATGATTGTGAAAGTCATACGCAACTTAATGAAAAATAAAAAATAAAACAAATAAAAATAAAAATACAATATAACGTCAAAGAATTAACTTAGGATCCCTCGGTTAGTTTGAAATATTAACTTACTAGCAGCGGCTACCTGGCATCGCCTGTGTAGAGGGAGATTTCTTTAAATTTATGTAAAAAAATAGACCTTGCATTGATCCAGCTACTCTGAAAAGAAATGTTATTGTCTACTAAGTGAAAAGTGAAAAAAATTCCTGTTATTGAGGTTGTAGACTGGGATGAGTAAAAACTTAAATCTTGGTGGTGGGGGGAGAGGAAGGGGAGATGAAGAATAATCAAACTAAGTTCCAATTACCGTCGAATTGGTAAGACACGGCAACAAGCGGTTGTAACTTAATACAAACCCGTCTTGTTGCAATTCTACTGCAGAATGACAGGGTATTTATAAAACTCCACAATATCATTGAAACCAAGCAGCCAATCAGAACTCAAGGAATGGAATCACCCAAATGCATGAATGGATTATTCTTGATTTCTATAAATACCAACTGTCTTGGACATTGCTTCAGTTGTGCTTAGCTAGTTGCTGTTATTCAAACCAACAGTCGACAAACTGACTTCAATAAAGATTGTAAAGTTTTCAGACATTTTTTATAATTTCAAGTTTTATTCAAACAGATTTGTAAATTGTCATTTTGGTATTATTTAATTTTGGATAATTCATTCATCAGCCTTCTTCGTATATACTTAAATCCTGGGTAACGGCAGGTAGTTCTTCTACTTATTAGTAATATTGATTGGGAACACATTTCCTAAACAATAAAATTATAAAATATGCAACGAATTCGTTTCAGAGATGACATCTGAAGGAATCCATATATTCTCCCTCCAGCTATGGGTGAATAGCAGTACAGATTGAACTCTTTAACCTTGGTACGGCAACCAGTCTAGGAGAAGAAACCTCTGAATTCAAACATGTTAAACTCTGCTTAAGATATTGACCATATGTTTCCATAAGAAAAGATAGATAAAAATATAAGACTTTAAATTGATGATAATATCAAAAGATTAATTTTAAAAAATGAATAAAAATAAAACAAATCAATAAAGGATAAAACGTAATAAAAAGCAAATAAAAAAAATATAAGTAAAAAAAAAATTAAAACAAGAATAATGGTAAAATAATAAACAACGACCCCCCCCCCTCAAATAAAAAAGAATATATAAGGACCAAAAGATAAGACAAATATATAAAAAAGGAATTTTGATTAATCTGTACATAAATATAAATAAGAAATTTATTTTTAACATTCAAAATCCCGAGCAACGCCCGGACGCTCTGCAAATTATTAATAACTCGCAGCAGCTACCCGGCATCGCCATGGTAGAGGGGGGATTTTTTAAAGTTAGTCCCGCAGATCCATTATTACTGAATCGTGAATTGAATCCTCGTGGGATTCCCCATTTAAATCCCTATGTAAAACATAGACCTTGCATTGATCCAGTTATTCTGAAAAGAAATGTTAATGTCTACTATCTAAAATATTAAATGAAAAAAAATCCATGCTGATATAATTTAAATTTTATTTTTTAATTATCTTCACGAATATAAATCAAATCTCTATTATTTTTGCTTAAAAACCAAGCCCAGGCTATATTTAATGTGTATATATATTTACTATGGCGTTAATTGTTTTATTTATGAAGTTTCCTCCGGACATACATATACACGCAACTGTCCTTTTATATATGTATAGATAATGATTTAGAAAGAGGATGTTGCTTGTTAATATTTCTGTCAGGAAGACCTATCTTTTGGATTAACACCAAAGAAAACCCATCAGACTAGGATTACCAACTCACTACAGACTTGGATTATGGGAGTAAACCCCGAAAAAAGAACCCGGAGCCGGAGTCCTAAGGTGGTGTAATGCTGAACTCCAGTGCAACCCAGCAAATCCTGCAACACTACCACTGCCAAACTGCATTGGCTACTTACCTTTCCTTTGGATCACAGCAGCAGTGTGGAGAGGGAGGGATTTGCTGTCTGGGCAACAGCTCATCCTCCATACCAAACCGCTCAGGCTACGTACGAATAAGAAAAAAAGAATATATAGAGAACAAAAGATAAAACAAATATATAGAAAAGGAATTTTTATTAATCTGTACATAAATATAAGTAAGAAATTTATTTTTAACTTTTAAAATCCCGAGCAACGCCCGGTTGCTCTGCGAATTAATAATAATAATGATTTAGAAAGAGGATAACGAATATAAATCAAATCTCTATTATTTTTGCTCAAAAAACCAAGCCCAGGCGATATTTAATGTGTATATATATATTTACTTTTGTGTTAATTGTTTTATTTATGAAGTTTCCTCCGGACATACATATACACACAACTGCCCTTTTATATATGTATAGATAATGATTTAGAAAGAGGATCACGATCGGAAGATTAAAGAACACGAGTATTAATATATAGATAATAATAGATAACAATGATTGAGAATACGTTTTTCTAAATAATAAAAGTATAGAATATGTAACGAGTTTGAGAAATGACATTATAATATTGGGGAAATCAGTATGCAAACGATAATACTCGCTTCTTCTTGTTCTTCTTGTCGACAAAGGTTGAGTTGTTTCTAACGTATTTATGTGGAATACGTAGCGATTTTGGTGACCGATTGAAAAGCTGATAGCAGTTAAATAACCGACACTTGATATACAGCCGATAGAACAAACTGATATAAACAAGAGAGAAGCCGCCGGTCATAATTACTCGCCAAGGGACCGACAAGACGATGCAATATGAGAAATTTAATTTCTTGTGTGTCAGGCCAGGGTAGAGAATTAACAGTGACGTTGGCGCGGTGTCCGTGCCTTCTTGCTCACTACGGCGTATGATGGGGGGCATGTTTCAGTAGAGGCGTGCAAGTGCATGGAAAAAGCAGAGAGAGAGAGAGAGAGAGAGAGAGAGAGAGAGAGAGAGAGAGAGAGAGAGAGAGAGAGAGAGAGAGAGTCTGGGCAATCGACACGTCCACCTGTACATCACACTTCGGGGCTTGACAGGTCACGGCAATAAATGTACACGCCTTCCTGTTGCACATACAGTTCCTTACAAACGTCTTTTATTCCCTCATCTCTCACTCGCTATCTGTCTTTTATATATATATAATATATATATATATATATATATATATATATATATATTAGTGATAGACTGAATTTTTCTTTACATTTCAACTATAATATATGTAGATATAGTATAGACGTTATAGATCTAAACAACTTACTGTACGAAACACGGACACACAGACTCAGACACACACACAGATACAGACACACGGACACACGCACGCGCGCACACACACACACACACACACATATATACACACACACATATACACACACATACCCCCCCACACACACACATACATACTAGGTGTCAGATCTAATTTGCACTTAATACTTTTTTTTATCGAGGATCCCTCATATATTATGATCAACGAACCAAGGGAGCTAACCACTAATTTCGAGTTTGATTGTTACTGAGTATGCCATACTTCTAGCCTTCTAGTAAATAACTATATAGTCAAGCCGCACTTTTATCATTAGTTCCTGCTACCCCATAGAAGTTAAGCAACGGTAGGCCTGTTGATTACATCGATGGGTGACCACTAAGAAATAGCAGATACCGTAAGCATGTGTGACAGACTTAGTCAGTCTTATTGAATTCGGACAGTATTTGATGCAGCATACTCAAGATCGGTAATAAATAAAAAAAGAAGACCCGCTAAAACTCACCCCAAAGATAATTAAATGCAACTAAAATGTTATTTCAAATGTAAAAAACGAAAAAAAAAAAAGAAGCAGAGTAGGGAGGTGAGTGGTCGTGGCGTAATGACTAACATGCTGGACTCGTAGTAAGTTAACCGAGTATATTAGTGTAAATGATAATTCCTTATCTCGAAAATTCAGATAAAAATTAAGGTACTATTGCACGCAAGAGATGATATCATTAGATTACGTATAAAAAGCATTACATTTTACAGAAATACCTGAAACTTTTAAGACCTAAGGGTTAGAATTAATTTTATTCACTACTTCGGGAGTTTCCGTAATCTAATGCTATTTATACGTAAAACTCTTGTGTGCTACCTAAATTAAATAATTCAGATGTTTCTCAAATTGAATAAAGCCAGCGTCTAAAGTAACACACTATTTCATTTTTAAATAAATAGTAGGGCAGACTGGGCTCTTTAAAATTGGCATGGATACTGGTCTAGGAAACGGAAAACTCTGGTTTCAAACCTGTTTAACTCCACTTAAAATTATCTTTGTGTCACATCCATCCCGCGCGAATGGATTACTAAATACATACTTTGGCATCAGATCCCAGCATGTATTGTTCGACTTACTTGGAAGTGTGGGTATTATCTTCCCTTAATTGCAACAGTTTGTCGTTAGGTGGCGTAGTAACTTACATTTTTGGACTTCGAGATAATAGTGAGCGAATTCGAAATCTCGTTTTGCTATTACATTCCCTTTAGGACTAATGCCCTTGGGAAAATTATGAACCCTCTCATTCACACACCTTGTATATACATTAGTCTTCTTATTATAATGGAGGTTGTACGTTTCTTTTTCTGTCAATAACCGAAACTATATTACAACTCAAGTCACAATTCCCTAGTTATTAAAGTCACATTCTCCATGATTTTATTTTTATTCAAACCTCAATTATTAATAAAATTGTTTTAAATTATTGATACTGTTAATCATACCTACATACGAATAAAATGCAATTGTATTTATACAAGGTGTGTCAAAAATATCGAGATTTAAAAAACTTGTTGACACACCTTGAATTCTGAGAAAAAATTAACGTCCCAGTCATTGTTCATTTCTATCTTGTTAATTACAGCTTCAAACTCGGCACTTTTATGACACACCTTGTATTCTGCAAAAAATACATTTCATTCATTCTTTATTTCTATCTTGGTAAATACAGCTTCAATCTTGATACCTTTATGACACACCTTATATATACAATAAAATAGTGTGAATAGTTTACATATTGATTTTAAAAAGTTGATTTTAATAAATATGTGCTTAGTACTATTAATTTCTAATTGTTCGGTTTTGTTTTAATGAATATGAGCAAAAATCCCGGGGATAAATTTTAAAAGAAATCCATTAACAAGAAGAAATAACTGTAATTTCATTCGTTACTTACTATCTTAATTAGGTAATTGAATTAGGAAAATTTGGCAATGAAATACGGGAGTGATGAAAGAGTAAGTTTCAGTTGTTCTATTTTTCAATTATACACCCTTCTGTTTCGAATCTTTTTATCTGCATTCTTATTTAGTTTCATTAACCCTTCTAATTTAATCTAATATTTTATTACATTTAAACTGAAATACCTGCACTTAGAGGGTGTATATATTTGCTAGTATTGATAATATAATTTGCTATATTTTTAAGTAATGTGTTCTCAATATAATTGATAGGGCATATATATTCACTTGGTTTGAGATTCGCATAGACTAGAATCTGACACTTTCCAAGCTTTAATCACTTGAGGCCTTCCCTACTCTGACATTATATATATATATATATATATATATATATATATCTTATCATAATAGAGATTGTGTGTTTTTCTGTTTGTAACCGAAACTATATTCCTACTCAAGTCACAATTCCCTTAGTTATTGACATCACATTCTCCATGATTTTATTTTTATCTAAACCTCAATTATTAATAAAATTGTTTTACATTATTAATACTGTTAACTATGTCAACGTACTGATAACATGCAATTATATTTATATATACAACAAAATAGCGCTTTACAGTGTGAACGGGAAGGCTAATTTGCATATTAATATTAAAAAATCGAATTTAATAAATATGTGATTAGTATTATTTATTTCTAACTGTTTGGTTTTATTTTAATGAATATAAGCAAAAATCTCTTCAATGAATCTTAAATTAAATCCATCAACAAGATAAAATAACTGTCATTTTATTCTTTACTTCCTCTTATAACTAAATACTTAAATTAGAAAAAATAACAATGAAAGACGAGAGTGATGGAAGAGTAAGTTTCAGTTGTTCCATTTTTTATTATACTCCCTCTGTTTCAAATCTTTTATTATACTCCCTCTGTTTCAAATCTTTTTATCTGTATTCTTATTTAGTTTCATTAGCCTTTCTAATTTAATACAATATTTTATTATATTAAAACTTAAATACTTGCACCCGGAGGGTGCATATATTTGCTAGTATATATAATTGATAATTGAATCATATTAGCACGACCAGACAACTCAGCAAACACCATTTGTGACATCCGGAACACTTAACAGCTGTTTTGACCTCCTTTTGTCTCATCAGCAGTGCATACCACAATCTCCGCCACTAGAGATTGAACCAGCGGACCACAGCATGAAGAGCGGGGACTCAACACACTGTGCCACCAGCCCATGCCACAAAAGCTGTGGTCCGCTGGTTCAATCTCTAGTGGCGGAGATTGTGGTATGCACTGGTATGCACTGTTGATGAGAACAAAGGAGGTCGAAACAGCTGTTCAGTGCTCCGGATGTCGCAAATGGTGTTTGTCGAGTTGTCTGGTCGTGGTAATATGATTTAATTATCAATCATATATATTTCCTCTATCAAATTTAATATATATATATATATTATATATATATATATATATATATATATACATACGGACTGTCATTCTATCTGTATTAATCACAGTCTTTTTTCTTTCTTTCTTTCTTTCTTTCTCTCTCTCTCTCTATATATATATATATGTATATATATTATATATATATATATATATATATATATATATATATATATATCTAAGCATATATATCTGTATAATAAATGCATATCAACATTTATTATATATACTAGCAAATATATGCACCCTCCGGGTGCAAGTATTTAAGTTTTAATGTAATAAAATATTGTATTAAATTAGAAAGGCTAATGAAACTAAATAAGAATACAAATAAAAAGATTTGAAACATAGGGAGTATAATAAAATATTTAAAACAGAGGGAGTATAATAAAAAAAATGGAACAACTGAAACTTACTCTTCCATCACTCTCGTCTTTCATTGTTATTTTTTCTAATTTAAGTATTTTGTTAAAAGAGGAAGTAAAGAATTAAATGAGTTATTTTTTCTTGTTAATGGATTTCATTTAAGATTCATTGAAGAGATTTTTGCTTATATTCATTAAAATAAAACCAAACAGTTAGAAATCAATAATACTAAGCACATGTTTATTAAATTCGATTTTTTAATATTAATATGCAAATTAACCTTCCTGTTCACATTGTAAAGCGCTATTTTGTTATATATATAAATATAATTGCATGTTGTCAGTATATAGACATAGTTAACAGTATTAATAATGTAAGACAATTTTATCAATAATTGAGGTTTAGATAAAAATAAGATCATGGAGAATGTGATGTCAATAACTAAGAGAATTGTGACTTGAGCAGGAATATAGTTTCGGTTACAGACAGAAAAACACACAATCTCCATTATAATAAGATATATATATATATATATATGTATAATAACTGCACATCTACCTGTTATTATTGAGATTTTTTATTCATTTATTTTTTCATATCTCCAATTGATATTAAGAAAGAAATGTTAATATTTAGCTGGATATTTTTCTAAAGATGCCTGAAGTATTTTTTATTTATCTTTTGTTATTGTTGCTATTATGCCAACTAGTATTGATAATACAGGCTACTATATTTATAAGTAAAGAGTACGAACTTTATATATATATATATATATATATATATATATATATTATATATATATATAGAGAGAGAGAGAGAGAGAGAGAGAGAGAAAGAGAGAGAGAGATAGACATATAGATATATAGATATGAGGTTAAGTAAACAAACAAATGTGTTTATTTTTTATATGGTTTTAAGCCGACAATTTTTTGAATTTTCAAAATTAGGTATGACTTCAATTAAGCACATATCCTCCAAAAATATATAGATATGTATACATATATATATATATAACATATATATATATATATATATATATCGTAGACACACTTTCCTTCTATCTCTGTGTTAATCACATCCTGTTCAGCGGATATATATATATATATATTATATATATATATATATATATATATAATATATATATATATTATATATATAAGTAAAGTCGTGGGGGCGGCCTAATGTCGGTATCAGCCAATCAGCGAGGGAGTATATCCCCTTTTCACTAGCGTTAGACCAAGGAGATTATTTTAGCGTCTGAGGTGGAGCGCCACACCTACCATCAGCTCCTTACTTTACCGCACAGATCCCTGTGCTACTCATACGCTGAGTTGGCAAGGGCGGGTATCGAACTAGGAACCTTGTGGTTTCTAGCCGAACGCTTTACCGACTGAGCTAACCCGGCCCTAATATGCATACATATACATATATATAAATATACATATATATGTATATATCGTATACACACTTTCGTTCTATCTCTGTGTTAATCACATCCTGTTCAGCGGATAAATCTATATTCTCCACCGAAGCTTGACTAATCCCGTTTTCTGTTAGACGCCATTTTTCCTTTAGTGCAATTGAGGAAAGGAACACTCTCGGACACAGATCGACTTTTCACACGCCCCTGGATCCCGCCCGTCTGGTGTCACTCTCTCACCAGATTGTTGTCGTAAACAAGACAATTGGGGTGCAACTGGCCGCAAACAAATATAATCCACCTACGAAGCATGCTCTCTCTCTCTCTCTCACACCCTCTCTCCCCCTCTCTCTCTTTCACACACACTCTCTATCTCTCCCCCCTCTCTCTCTGCCATTTTCCAAATCGCCAACTGGAATCTACAGATTGCCTGACAAAAGGTCTGGCTTGTTTAGTCGATTGCAGAATCAAACAGAAATATCACATTTGGATATTTTCTAACTCTTCATCGTTCATGTTTGATCATGTAGCATTATCAAATACGCTGTCATTTCGCGGTGGATCGACTTTACTATATTTAAACATGGCAGGCGTAAAAAGCTGACATGGTTTAAACAAGGGCTCGTTAAATAACGGTTGTTTAAAACTGTAGTTCTGAGTTCGAATCAGGCCATTGCTAATTCCTTGTTC
>CM042150.1:102884560-102922060 GCA_023376005.1 Doryteuthis pealeii
ACAATCTCCTTGGTCTAGCGCTAGTGTAAAGGGGATAGACTCCCTCGCTCATTGGCTGATACCGACATTAGGCCGCCCCGACGACTTTGCTTTACTTTTACTTTATATATATATATATATATATATATATATTATATATGCATATGATGACAATAAAAAATGTGTTGAAAAAGTGGGTTTAGTTCTTTAAACCTTGAAATATCTCATCAATTCTTTAGACAATTCTTAACCCTTCTGCTAATATTGGCGAATGAGGCACAAAGCAATGCTAAACATTTCGTTAAATTTACCTGCTACAAATTCTCGAATGTCTCACCTTATTTTCTGGGATTTCGCAGTACAAAGTTATCAGTGCGTGTTATACACGAGTAAGATTTATACGCAAATAATTGATATGTTTCCCTAACCGCCAACAAGCACGCTGTTGAATACACTTCACAAAAATCGCCTAAGATATTCTTTGCCACAAAGCAAATTGTTACGAGATAGGTTTTTTTTTTTCGAGTAGAATAAGCAAAAGAAACGAGGAAGCCATGCTTTTCTGGGATTTTTTTTTCTCTTACAAATTACACGCCATATTCTACCCTGAAGACACAAGACACATTTTCCCTGGAGATAAGAAAAAAAAGTTTTAATTACTAAAGCTCACGTGCTGTAAGTAAGATTTCCTTAAAAAAAAAAAAAGAAAAAAAAAAAAAAAAAGAAGATATAATGATTGTTATAGGAATTCGTGCAAGTTGAAGCTGCGACAAATAATCTTGGTTTGATATACATGACGTAGGGTTATGGTGGATTTTACAAGAATATAAATCAAGGTTATACTTTGCTCAGATAAGAAAAAAGGCATTATTCCAGAAGCTTAAAAAAACAACAACAACCGCACCGGCTCAAGATGACCAACTGGGGAGGTTATTTGCCGCTCATCCCACTTATGAGGCCATGGTACAAGGACATTTTTATGTGGGCCCACCCACAAGCCGAAGCTTATGGGTGGTTAGTGAAAAAATTGCGTTGATCCCGTCGGCATTCCCCCACAAGGGGGGCGCCTCAGGCGCTGGGCAATAAACCCAGCCCTGCCCCTTTAAGTCAAGGGGGCAGGTATTGCCTGGGGGATTGCCCCTTGGGATCGACGCTATTAATTTCAACTTAACCTGATCCAGTGGTTGAAGCACACTGGACCCCCAGCCGAGGCCGGGTATGTAAGGTAAGGTTAACTCACCCTACATCAGGGAAGATGACCAACTGAGGAGTCCCCGTAGCGTAGTAGGTTGGTTGGTTAGTTGGATAGTTGGATTTTACGGCATGTCAACCCTGTTGGATTATTTTATACCGAAGACGTTTTTGTTTTATTCATTCTTATTAGGTATTCAATTTCTTTAAAAACTTTTGTTTTTCTTAACACATTTTTAATGTCATTTTTATCAATAAATAGGACTATAACAGATACAACCACTCCGGGTCAGAGTGAACCTGGGAGTAATGTCAATGAAGGGGTACTCAACACTCACCATTTCTAGAAATGAAACTTTACCATCAGATGCAGTTTAACGTCATACCCAGGGCACTAAGACACTCATGCACCGCCTTCTAGCACGTATATGATAAAAAGTAGGAGCTTTCCGATAAGGGAAATATGGTTGTGACAATCATATAGGTACTAAGGATTGACCGATTGATCGGAGGGGCCTCTCCGACCACCCGTCTAGCCTAAGTAAAGGCCAATGTAAAGTGTTGCATGTCATGGACTGCGCAGCTAATAGGATTCCGTCCTTAAGCATCACAGGTCGCTACGTACGGCTGATAGGTGGCCCCATTGGGGGATTTTACTCCTTTACATTGGTAAAGTCAGCGTATTCTACAGTCCCAGACGGCAGGGGAGTCAAACCTTTTTTACCCTAAAACTACTTGTTAACGGATCATAGTGAACCTGGCAAAGAATAGGTACCCCACACTCCTACAGATCTCGATAACTGGAGCTCAGCCATCAGATGCAGCTTAGTTTAATACCAATGATACTTCTGTGGTTACTCCTTTACAGGATACATTCAACGTATTCTTTGCCCACCGACAGTATACTGTATTGTCTCTTAAAACATTTGGCCATTGCATCTAATTAGGAATTATTCCAGAAACTTAAAAAAACAACAACAACCGCACCGGCTCAAGATGACCAACTGGGAGAGGGGGTATTTGCCGCTCACCCCACTTATGAGGGCATGACACAAGGACATTTTTATGTGGGCCCATCCACAAGCCGAAGCTTATGGGTGGTTAGTGAAAAGAACTGCGTTGATCCCGTCGGCATTCCCCCACATGTTTAAAATAATTGTGAATATATATTTTTACCGTACATAATTGTTAAATAGTCATTGGCATAAGGTTACACAAGTAACATGCCGTAAAATAGAGTAAACCAGCAACCGAGCAAAACATTCATATATATTCGCGTTTCGCCGTTTCCCGACTCATCAGTGTGACTAGAGAAGGCAGGATGCTTCAGCCTGGGATCGAAACACGTCCCACTTTTTATAAATATAATTTTACAGTTATATATATATATATATATATATATATATATATAATATAAGTAAGTAAAAAGTAAAGTTTTCGGGGCGGCCTAATATTGGTATCAGCCAAACAGTGAGGGAGTCTATCCCCTTTTCATAAGCGCTAGACCAAGGAGATTATTTTAGCATCTGAGCTGAAGCGCCACAACTACCATCAGCTCCTCACTTTACCGCACAGATCCCTGTGCTACTCATACGCTGAGTTGTCGAGGGCCGGTATCGAAACACGAACCTCGTGATTTCTAACCAAACGCTCTACCGACTGAGCTATATATATATATATACAAGTTTTGTTGAATTGTACAGACAGTTCAACAAAACTTGTATAAAAGAAAAAATGCTGACAAAATACACTTATTTAATATATATATATATATATATATATATATATATATATATATATATGTGTGTGTGTGTGTGTGTGTGTGTGTGTGTGTGTGTGTGTGTGTGAGCGTGTGTGTGTGTAACAACTCCGCAATGTCAATTTTTTAAACGGAGTTTAACAAATTTGAATTCTTTGTATTCCTTCTCCTAGACTGGTTATCATATCAAAGTTAAAGAGCCCAGTCTGCCTTGCTATTTACCCAGAGCCAGATGTAGAAGATTTGGATGCATACTTTCCACAAAAGTATGTGAAATGCGAACAGCATCGTCCCGTATTTGAACTTAGATTGCTGTGTTCATTTTCCACGACGACTAGCTATTGCACGACGTGTGCCCCCTAAATTAGCAGCGAAGACATTTAATCTTGTAGGATTTTTAGGTACTTAATACCATATAATGCTTTTGTCCTTAAAATTAAATGAAAGATCTCTCAATCAAAAAACAGCTGTTACCTCCCTCACCTGTTCATTCACTTCCGTTTACCCTGTCTGTCTGGATTAGGGTGTCAAAACTTAGTGATAAAGTGTAATGTTTCTTTTTTTTTTACTTTTAAGATAACTGACATCACCAAATCTTGGGATAAATCTGTCACACCAAGAGTCACGACACCCGCCCGCATTGTGAACCAAAAAGTGTGTGTGTGTTTCTGTTGTATACCCTTTCTTTCCTTACTTCTATTTTTCTTCTGTTCATCTTTGGTATCTTACGTTCTTCTTCCAGCGTCTGGACCTAGTCTTGGGGACTTCGTGTCTGGTCTTCTTAGGCCAGTCTGGTTGTCAAGACATTCATCAACCACAAAACCATATTATTTATTTAAACTTTTATTTACTTAACTAAACATATTTCTCTAACTAAATACAGTGCGTGTGTGCTGTGAGTCTCAGCTAAAGCAGTAACATATTATCTGCCTGACGTCTAAGTTGAAACTGAGAATCAACCAGGTCCCACGTGACTTCATGTATTTCGCGGGCTTTCTGTAATATTCCATGGAAAGTCCCGCCCGTGATATGAAAAGGGGCCATCCTTCAGAAATACAGGGGGTTGACAATAATCTATTCATAGATTATGTAACATTTGGAGAGAGAGAGATACAGTGTTTAGCCGCCTGCAAAATAAGATCGACCGTAATTTTTCAGGATGACCTTAACATTATCCCACCCCTTAAAATAAACCCTAGTTGAGATCAATAATATTACAGAGAATGATGATATGATTATTTTTTTTAATGAACCATCGTTAATGGGTTTTTGAATAAAAGAACCTGTTAATGGCAAATAAATATAGATCGTTTTTCGTAATTTCTGTTTATTTAGAAATTTCTTCATTTTCTACTTAATGTCGTTTTTTAATATATCAAAGAATAAGGCATCCTCTGAAAAATAAGCCTTAGTGTTATATTTCGGAGTGAAAATTAATATAAGCTTTGTCTTATTTTCGGAAAACGCGGTAACACGCTTTTAAAAAGGAGAAAAATGAAAGATAAAAATTTAGTCGAGTTTCCTATATATTTACCCAACCCCTCCACACTATTATATATTCATTACATCATAATGATCAACGATTTTTTCTAGCGCCAGAAACTTTAAGAAAAGAAAAAAGTTGGGCCATGTGGAAAGTTAAGATATTTTCCCAGTCTTTGTTTTTCTTTCCTTTTTTAAATTCCCTATCGAAAACTGTCTAGAATGTTTGCTGTTTAATATGGCCAGATGATTTGGGCAACGTCTTTACAGAAGTGAATTCTCTGAAAGCGATTTGAATACATACATACATACATACATACATATATACATACAAACGCATAAACTTTACATGAGATAGAATGTGTGTGTGTGTGACTGTGTGTTTGTAAGCATATATGCATGCGAGTGGTTGTGGTTTAGTAAGTAAAGTTCGATTTTTAAAAAAATCAACGATATAAAATATAAAAAGGTGTTATGTTGTTAAATTTAGTATTTTACAATAAAATTATTAATTAACATTAATAAGATTACAATATAATCTTATTGATATTAATCAACAATTTATATTTTACTAGCAGCGGCTACACGGCGTCGCCTGGGTAGAGGGGAATTTTTTAAAGTTAGTCCCGCAGATCCATTATTATTGAACCATGAGTTGAATCCTCGTGGGATGCCCCATTTAAATTCCTATGTAAAAAAAAAGAAAAGATCTTGCATTGATCCAACTACTCTGAAAAGAAATGTTTATGTCTACTATCTAAAATATTAAGTGAAAAAAATCCATGCTGTTATCATTTAAATTTTATTTTTTAATTATCGTCATGAATATAAATCAAATCTGCATTACTTTTGCTCAAAAACCAAGCCCTGGTGATATTTAATGTGTATATATATTTACTTTGTCGTTAATTGTTTTATTTCCGAAGTTTCCTCCGGACATACATATACACAGAACTGCCATTTATATATGTATAGATAGAATATACGGTGAAAAAATCGTTCTTTTGATTAACTTCTTTCATAAAACAAAACAAATATTTTTTTCATTTTACGCCCCCCCCCCCTAAATATTTGAATTAATAGATCTTGAGAAATAATTCTGAAAATATTTTTAACGCCAGAAACTTTGCCCATTTGAAAAACGTTGGCTATTTTACAATATTTTTTTTAAAAAATCGCCCATGGAAAACTGTTCAAGAAAATGGTCGAAAGTGAAATCTTGTTTGCTTACAGCCAAATGTGTAATAAGTAATTGAGAGTTACCGCCCATTTTATGAATACTTCCCCTTTGGAGAACTCTCTAGTGAATATTAGATGATATAAACTCTCAATAAGTGTAACAATCATTCTAAATAGAATAAAGCTATCCAAAGTCTATCGGTGTTATCGCTTGTCATTACACTGGGTAACGTCTTTTACAGTAGCAAATTCTCTGAAAGTCATTTGATTTGTTTGTTTGTTTTGTTTTACTGCATATCAACCTCAGTGGGTCATTTAATGCCGATAAAGTTTTGAAATAAATCAATTCTTAATGGATAATACAATTTTTTTTATAAATACATTTTTCTATTTAACCCATAGATGGGACCCTAACAGGTATTACCACTCCGGGTAAGAGTGGACCAGGGAGCAATGGTGATGAGGGGGTGCTCCACATTCCCCAAACCTCCAGAACTGGAACCTCACCATCAGATAGAGTTTAACGTCATTCCCAGGACATGTAGACCCACAGCCACCGCCTTCTAGTACCCATATGATAAAAAGGGGTTGGGGCTTGCCATAAGGGCAATAGGGTTGGGAAAAAAGTCATTTGAATACCTACGTACTAACGGGTAAAATTGACAATATATAGATATGTGTGTACGCGCGAGTGTGCGTATGTGTGTGCGCGTCTGTGTATATGCCAGTTTGTATGCATATGTTCGCACGAGAGAATGTGGTATTGTAAGTAACTAGCAGGACCTGTGGATATACCACAGTATGATAATTTAATCATTACAACGTTTAATATGTTTACTTAAAAGTTATTGCAAAATAGTTCATTATGTAAAAAGTATAATAATCTTTATAACTCTCTCCCACTCTTTCTTAAAAAGGGGTTGTAAAATATTTACCTTCCTTTGCCGATAAAAACCTGTGTGTTGGGGGGGGGGGGCTTTTAAAATATCTACATTAATTTGCCGACAAAAAATGACAAAAACACGACTCGGAAAATATCTAATTTGGGCCGGAAATTTGCCTGACGCTGGCTCACTAAAACAAAGCGTAAATTAAGGCAGGAGACCGGGACGAAAAAAGATCAAAATTACCAAAATACATTCCGTAATTCACAATTTCAATATTACAAATAAAACAAACATGTACGTTCTATTTTTTTCAATTCATTTTAAGTTTATCTTTATTTTGGGCATTTAAGTGACGCAAGACCATTTGAAATGTTTCATTTTTTAAACTGAGTGAAATAAAATGTGATAAATACGAAATTTGCGAATAAGCGACAGCAAATAATCGTGATTTACATTTTTGCATTGCATCTTGAACAATTTTGACGGTCTTATTTTTAACCACAGAGAGCGATGTTAATACACGAATAGCAAAGACATGGTCGGCCACAAACAAATTATCAGTCGTATGGAGGTCCGATCTCCCTGACAATCTAAAACGACGGTTCTTCCAGGCTATGGTTGTATCAGTGCTGCTATATGGATGCACCACTTGGACCCTAACGAAGCGCCTTGAGAATAAGCTAGATGGAAGCTGCACAAGAATGCTGCGCGCAGTCTTGAACAAGTTGTGTAAGCAGCACCCCACGAGGAGACAGCTGTACGGTCACTTGCCCCCCCCCATCTCACAAACTATCCGAGTGAGACGGACAAGGCATGCAGGACACTGCTGGAGAAGCAAGGACGAGCTCATAAGCGACGTTCTCCTGTGGAAGCCAACACATGGACATGCAAGTGTGGGGCGCCCAGCAAGGACCTACATTGACCAAATATGCGAGGATACTGGTTGCTCCGCAGAGGACCTCCCAGGTGCAATGAGTGATAGGGAAGGTTGGCAAGAGATTGTCATGGATATCGGTGCTGCATGCGTGACATGATGATGATGATGATGATTTTTAACCAAAGGGTTTTTCAGGATGATAACGGACGAAAGATTTAAGAACAAGCGTATTTAATATATAGATGTTTGATTTAAAAAAAAATTGACGACAGTTTTTGAAGATGTCTTATCTCAAGGAACTTCGAGAAAAGTAAAAAGTTTGACCATGTGAAAAGTTTGACTATTTTTCTCAGTCTTATTTTTTTTCTTTTCTTTTTTTAATCGCCTATCGAAAACTGTTCAAGAAAATGGTCGAACTTAAGATCTTGTTTGCTATTTAATGTGGTCAGATGGTCTGGGCAACGTCTTTTACAGAAGTGAATTCTCTGAAAAGCCATTTCAAATAGAAGTTAGTTCCTCATCTGAGTATCCTTTCGACTTTGATTAGATGAAAGCGTCTCTGTTTTAAGTTAAGCTTTGGCCCCGAGAGAATTTCAATGTTGATCAGGAAAATGAGATAAGATGCTACGTACAAGTCCCCGGCGATCTTTTCTTTTCAAAAGCAAAACTTGTTTCGGCTCGTGTGTGTCAGCCAAGATGGCTGACCTGAAAACCTGAAAATCCTCTTAGAGGAAATTACCGAAACATTTCACGATTGAGAAATCGGCCGTCAATCGTATCGAGTCGGTGCGCTAGGAATCGGAGATAAAATAAAAAAAGAAGTTTGCTGATAGTTTCACCCGAGGGAATTGCTGATTAGACAAGGGCAAATATAAATTGTTATGACTTTTATTTATGAACCCCACCCCCTCATTTAACATTTAAAAATCTCTCTTTCGTCTCTTTCTCTCTTTCTCTTTATCTCCCTTCCCATTTCTCTCCCCCCCTCTCTCTCTCTCTCTCTTTCTCACATACACATACTCTCTCTTTGTCTCTATCTACCCCCTATCTCTCATTCTCTCTCATTTTGTCTATCTCCGCTCTCTCCTGTTCTTTCATCTCTCTCTCTTTCTCTCTCTCTCTTCTTTCATCTCTCTCTCTTCTTTCATCTCTCTCTCTTCTTTCTCTCTCTCTCTTCTTTCATCTCTCTCTCTCTTCTTTCATCTCTCTCTCTCTCTCTCTTCTTTCATCTCTCGCTCTCCTGTTTTTTCATCTCTCTCTCTCTCTCTTCTTTCTCTCTCTCTCTCTCTTCTCTCTCTCTCTCTCTTCTTTCAATCTCTCTCTCTCTCTCTCTCTTCTTTCTCTTCTTTCTCTCTCTCTCTCTCTCTTCTTTCATCTCTCTCTCTCTCTTTCTTCATCTCTCTCTCTCTTCTCTCTCTCTCTCTTCTCTCTCCTCTCTCTCCTCTCTTCTCTTCTCTCTCTCTCTCTTCTCTTTCATCTCTCTCTCTCTCTTCTTCACTCTCTCTCTCTCTCTCCTGTTCTTTCATCTTCTCTCTCTCTCTCTCCTCTTCTTTCATCTCTCTCTCTCTCTCCTGTTCTTTCATCTCTCTCTCTCTCTCTCTCTCTCTCTCTCTCTCTTGTTCTTTCATCTTTCTCTCTCTCTCTCTCCCTGTTCTTTAATCTCTCTCTCCTGTTATTTCATCTCTCTCTTTATCTATCTCCCTCACCTCTCTCTCTATCTCCTCTCTCTCTCTCTCTCTCTCTCTATCTCCCTTACCTCTCTCACCCTCTCTCTCTCTCTCTCTTTCTTTCTCTTTCCCCCTTCCTCAGTCTCTCTATTGATTTCAGTCTCTGTTATTTTTCCTCACGGTCTTTGATAATAAGCTTATCTATCATAACTCATATTTCTCTCTTTTCCTTTCTATTCCTCTTTCTACCCTGTCGGTGGGGCTTAGAATATAGTAATTTAACAAACTCCCCCCTTCTCTCTCTCTCTCTCTCTCTCTCTTTCTCTGTTTCAGTTTTATTTTCTCCATGCTGTCATCAATCATTAGCTCATATATCATAATTCTCTCTTTTCCTCTACCCCCTCTCTCTCTCTCTCCGTAGGCGGGGCTTAGGATATGCTAATTTAACAAAACTCCCCTTCTCTTTCCCTTTCTCTCTCTCTTTATTCTCTCTCTCTCTTTATTTCTCTCTCTCTTTATTTCTCTCTCTCCTTTCTCTCTCTCTCTCTCTTTCTCTCTCTCTCTCTCTCTTTCTCTCTCTATTTCATTCTCTTTTATTCTCTCATTGCTCTCATGAATCATTAGCTCATATATCATAATTCTCCCTTTTCCTCTACCCCCTCTCTCTCTCTCCGTAGGCGGGGCTTAGGATATGCTAATTTAACAAAACCCCCCTTCTCTTTCTCCTTTCTCTCTCTCTTTATTTCTCTCTCTCTTTATTTCTCTCTCTCTCTTATTTCTCTCTCTCCTTTCTCTCTCTCTCTCTCTCTCTCTCTTCTCTCTCTCTCTTTCTCTCTCTATTTCATTCTCTTTTATTCTCTCATTGCTTTCATGAGTCATTAACTCATCTATCATAATTCCTTTTAATCTTCCACTATCTCTGTGGAGAATGCCCATTTAACACATTTCTCTCTCTACCCTCCTCTCTCTCTCTCTCTCATATTTGTCTGTCTGTCTCTCTCGATTTCAACCCCTTTTATTTTCTCCTTGCTGCCTTCGATCATTAGCTAATCTATCCTAATTCTCCATTTCCATCATGTTGAGCGTACCATCGTCCTCTTATGATTAACAATCTACTCTCGCAGATCCATTACTAATGAATAGCAAGTTCGGTCTACGCTGGATTCCAAAACCTGTAACCTTGTGCGACATCCTACTCGTGGCGAACGGGTTGGGTAAATACATACAAAGCATAGGTTAGTTTGACACAAGGCTAGGTTTATAAGATTCCCTGTAGAATCGAACTCATTACGAAGGGAGAGTTAGACTATCTTGCTAGCTAGAGTCCTCGTGGTGTAGTGGCTAATGTGCTGGTCTGCGAAATCGTAGTAAATAAGTTCGATATCCAGTCGCATTATTACATTCAATTTTGGACAAATACACTTGGGAAAGGCATGAACCACATCATCCATTAAATCACACTGTAGGATAAACAATTAGTGAATTTTAACATTAGACACACACACACACGCGCGCGTGCGCGATTTATAATATACCTCAGTCCAAGAGACAACGAGACACGAAACCATACCATCGTTTCCTACCTGATGATGGCAAACTGTATTGCCGAAAGCGCTCGTTTTGAAACCTTTGGTGGACTGTTACACCAGTTACACCCCGACACCAAAAAGATGGCCCGAAAATTAGAAAGGATCAACCAAAAACTTGTCCGACAAGAATTGTCTGTACAGTTCAACAAAACTTGTATAAAAGAAAATGCTGCCAAAGTACATATATATGCATACATCACGCGTTATTGTTGCATAGCGCCTTCTTCACTGGCACTAAATAATTATAATGTTGCATACCTCTTTCTTTAATTCTATTTCTTGGCTGTCTTTAGTATTCTGATCGTCTTTGGTATTTCTTCATCTTGACTTGGTCTGGTCTAGCGTCTGGAGTTGACCTGGGGACCTCGGTCTTGTTTTCTGTTAGGGATTTCTCCTTATCAGAAGCCCTGTGTCATTGTTAGTTTTTAGATAATAAACACAAGACTTCGGTTTACTTTTGATCTTATTTTATTGTTAAATCCCCACCAGACATCTGCTAACATAGCGCGCGTATGCAGAGTGAGTCACAGTTCGGCAGTACATCTTCACTGCCTGACGTCTAACTGCAAACTGGGGACTCAAAAGGTCCCACGTGACTTCACGTATTTCGGCGGGCTTCTGTAATTTTCCATGGAAGGACCCGGCTATGGTATGAAAAGGGTCATCCCCTCAGAATTACAGGAGATTGACAATAATCTTATGCCACCGCATAGATTATATAACATTATGGCCACCTGGTGATGGGTTTAAAAAAAAAAATAAATCAACCCGTCTTGGTTCTTACTGATATCAATGAATAAGAAAATGAACTTTTGATTACCAGTTTATGTTCTTTAGATATTTCAGACCTGATGTTATTGGCTTTTTTTTTTAAATAGATAAAGTTTGGTGATATTTATTTCTTAGGGAATTCCAGTTCATATAATCAGAATTATGAGAATTATAGTATTATTCATTCCTCTTCTATGGATAAAGGTTTTATTTAATCAAATCTAACGCAAAAAGGTTGTCTTAGGGGAATGATTCTATAGTAAATATCTTGTAAATCGTGTTGTCAAGGTGCAAGCATTGGTCGAAAAGATTCCTTAAGATTATCTGGCACCAATAAGGCAAATCATTTTGGAATTGTTTTTTCTTCTAATATCTATACAGTATTCTTCATAACGAGGTGGTCGGTTTAGCCCCGAGGGTAGACCGTCCCACTAGGAACCACAAGGTTCCGGGTTCGATACCGGTCCTCAGCGTATGAGTAGCACAGGGATCTGTGCGGTAAAGTAAGGAGTTGATGGTAGATGTGTCGCTCCACCTCGGACGCAGAAAACAATCTCCTTGGTCTAATGCTAGTAAAAAGGGGATAGACTCCCTCGCTGACTGGCTGTTAGGGGTTTTAGGCCATCCCGACGACTTAAATTACATTTACTTATTGTTCCTAAGTAAGGGCCGGGTTAGCTCAGTAGGTAGAGTGTTCGGCTAGAAATCGCAAGGTTCCTAGTTCGATACTGGCCCTCGCTAACTCAGCGTATGAGTAGCACAGGGATCTGTGCGATAAAGTATGTAGGATTATTTCAACTCAGTCGGTTGAGCATCCGCCTATGAACCACAAGATTCCGGGCTCGATACTCGCCAACTCAGTGCGTGAGTAGCACTGCTTAGGTCTGTGTGGTAAAGTAGGAGCTAATGGTAGGTGTGGCGCTCCACCTCAGACGCAAAACCAATCTCCTTGATCTTGTGCTAGTGAAAAAGGCATAGACTCCCTTGCTGTCCAGCTGATACCGACAATAGGCCACTCCACCGACTTTAATTTTTACATATTGTTCATAAACAAGAACACACCGATCAAAATAGAAAGTCATCATAGGAAGGTTGGGTGGCTGGTTGAATTCTACGGCATGTCAACCCTTGTTGAGTTATTTTATGCCCAATACTTCTTGTCTTATTCATCTTGATGTGTATTCAATTCTTTAAATCCAATTTTGAACACTTTTTAAAACTCACTTTTTTCTGTTTAACCTATAGATGGGACCCTAACAGATACTACCACTCCTATAATAGAAAGGGCATTAATAAAGAAAGACATTTGCGTGTGCGCATGTGTGTGTGTGTGTGTGTCTGAGAGAGAGAGAGAGAGAGAGAGAGAGAGAGAGAGAGAGAGAGAGAGAGAGAGAGAGAGAGAGAGAGAAAATTATCTTTTTTTTAAAGATAAGAATACTTGATATAATGCAACCATATGCAAAAAAGAAAAACTAAGAAATTACATAAAAATGAAAATATAAATGTACAAGGTACACAATTCCCTAACCGCTAAAAATGCCGACATGCAGTTTAAATCGACCAATGAATCAATCAAACTTGATAAAATGCTTAATAAGTCTAAATACGAAAGGCGCTCTTAACGTAACGTTTATCATCGTAGTAAATGGAATCGAAGAATTGAATTCAAATCCTGGACGAGGCTGATTGCTTTTCCTTTTCCGCTAATACACTTGGGAAAAGCATGAATCTCACTATTCTCCAACTAAATACTCATTAAAAAAACTAAAAAAAAAAAAACACTTTATAATTGCAAATAACATTATGTAGAGATAGTCTTCCGCGCTTAAAATAATTATTATTACAGTATTTGCTGCTATTTCTTTTTTTTTCATTGTTTTTTGTGATTTGAAATATTACACATATTAAATTGATATTTAAGTTAATTTGATTATTAAGAAATTTTTTATTTTTTTATTCTTAAACTTTAAGGGTCTCTCTTCTCGTTAGTTAAACTACTTAGAGAGCTCCACCTAACATATGTAATATACTAATTTTCATGAATGTAATTACACTACCTTTTCGTGAATGTAATATACACATTTTTCATGAATGTAATACTAATTTTCATGGTTTGTTTTTGTTTTGTTTTGTTTTACGGCATATCAACCTCAGTGGGTCATTTAATGCCGACAAAGTTTTGAAATAAATCAATTCTTAATGCATAATACAATTTTGTTTATCAACTCATGTTTTTCTATTTCACCCATAGATGGGACCCTAACAGGTACTACCACTCCGATCAGAGTGGATCAGAGTGGACCATGGAGCAATGGTGATGAAGGGGTGCTCCACATTCCCCAAACCTCCAAAACTGGAACCTCACCATCAGATAGTTTAACGTCATTCCCAGGACATGTAGACCCCACAGCCACCGCCTTCTAGCACCCATATGATAAAAAGGGGTTGGGGCTTGCCATAACGGCAATAGGGTTGGGAAAATCATATAGGTGCTAGGGCTTTAATTTTTATGGATGTAATATACTAATATTCATGAATTTGGTTGTAATTCTATCCATCTGTAAATAAATAAATATGTCTATTCTATTCCCCCCTCCGAGTTACGGGTAAATAAGAGAAAAAAAGTTCTCTTGCCTTGTATTCTTCTCTGATTAGAATGAGATTCCGGTGTTGACCATTTCTACCTAAATTCTACAGAGTTTAATTGAGAAGAAAACCTATCAAATATTTATCTTTAAAAATCTACCTCGACCAATGATGATTGTGAAATGTAAGGAAAATGGGTTAAATCCTACTTAACGGACATAAATTCCACCATTGTATGTCAAGAAAAAAATACTAAAAAAATATACTAAAAATCAAGGAATTAACGAAATTAATTTCTCCAAACACCAAGGCCAAACTTGTATTCAAAACAGATTTACTTCGCTTAAAAATACCTTGTGTCACATCCTGCCCGTGGTGGAGCTATTAGGAAAAACATACATAGAACATTTGGTTGCCTTTCATTACACCGTTTAGGCGCGTTAAGAAGATAGAAAATCACCTCCCATTGATTAATGATGTTTACCTATCATAAACGTGGTTCAGGCTTTATAATTCAAAATAATTGGAATGAAGTTTTCTTTTTGAAAATTATACATTTAGACTTTGAATTCTTTTTCCAGGTAAAAAGACAAACACTCCCCACCACACACCCCAAAAAACCAAATAAAACCCCCCAAAAACAAGGAAAAATTGATTTCTCAGTTCCAGGGACAACGGAGCAAATTCTACCTTTTCATAAAACATACAGAAATCTGAACATTTCCATCGCCTACAGGCAATAATCGACACAAGCATAGACAGAATGAGATGCACCATTATATATATATATATATATATATATATATATATATATATATGTGTGTGTGTGTGTGTATCTATATATACATATGTGTGAATGTATATGTATGCATATATATAGGCATATATATGTATGCATGTATATATATATACATATGTATGTGTGTATATATATATATATATACACATATATATATACATATATATGTATGCATATAAGTATGTATATTTCTACATATTTCTACATACATATATATATATATATATGTATATATACATACACATATACACATATATATACATATATGTATACATATATACATATATATACATATATGTATACATATATATACATTATACGTATATAAATTCATACATATATATACATATATGTATACATATATATATATACATATATATACATATATATACATATATGTATATATATATATATATATACATTATACGTATATAAATGCATACATATATATATACACATATGTATACATATATATATATACATATATTTACATATATGTATATATATATATATATATATATATATATATATATATATATATATATATGTATACATATATATATGTACATATACACATATGTATGCACATACATATAAAAAACATCCCCCCCATACATATATATATATATATATATATATATATATATATATATATATATATATATATATATATATGAACGCAATGCATATGTTTACATATCAACGCAAAAGTCATGGTGACAGCTCGGTAGGGTTGCAGAAAAACAATAGTTATATTTTTTTTCAATATTTGATATTGAAAAGAGCAGAATGGAAAAAAAATCAAAGCAGAACAAAAACAAAAAAAAAAAAAAAAAACAAAAAAAAGAACAAAATAACCAAAAAACAAAATAACAAAAAATAACAACAAAATAAATTGGAAATGGAGGAGGAGGAGGTCGAAAAATATAAACAAACGAAACTAAAAAAAAACAAAAAACTTCTATCCCCATTGATAAACACTGACATCAAGGTCGTTGAAAAATGGCGGTGGTTGTGGGGTGGGGTGGGGGGGCGGAGGCCTTACCCAATTGCAGTGTTTTACGATTGGCCGTCAGCGGTTTTCGCAAATAATTTGTTGCTTGTTTAGAAAATACAAGACCGTTCTTTATTGCGTTTAGGGGCAAAATGGAGGTAAATAGCATGATACATATACATATACATATATATATATATATATATATATATATATATATATATATATATATATATACAGAGAGAGAGAGAGAGAGAGAGAGAGAGAGAGAGAGAGAGAGGAGAGATGAATAGGGGAAAGGAAAGAGGAATTAAGAAAGAGAGACGTGAGAGGGACATATCTAAAAGGGGGGATGAGAAAGATTAATAATAGAGGAAGGGCGTGTGAGAGAGAGAGAGAGAGAGAAGGTTTGTATGTGCCTGAGAGGGAGAGAAAGATAAATGGGAGAAAAAAAGAGATGTGGGAGAAAAAAAGAGATGTGGAGAGAGAGAGAGAGAGAGAGAGAGAGAGAGAGAGAGAGAGAGAGAGAGAGAGAGAGGAGCGCGTATGTATATGTGATAAAAAGAGGAAAATAAAAGATAATTCGCCGATATCGCAAAAAGATTTAAAAAGTTTAAGTGAAAGATAAGAGAAATAAATAGCAGATCACGAGAGAAACTTCAGAAAAGAGAGGTTCGGAGAGAGAGAGAGAGAGAGAAGAGAGAGAGAGAGAGAGAGAGAGAGAGAGAGAGACAGATGATGATGAGAGAGAGAGAGAGAGGGGGTTCATTATATTCCATGTGATGATGATGAGAGAGAGAGAGAGAGAGAGAGAGAGAGAGAGAGAGAGAGAGAGAGAGAGGTCATATATTCCATGCTCTTGATGATGATGATGATGATGATGATGGTGATGATGATGAGCCATTTTCTATAGCATATAACCGCAGCCCAGAAGAAATGGCACATCACAGTATTTTTTCTCCATTAGAGCAACACGCTTAAAACGGACTTACATTAGAGAATAAACCAATTTCCTGTCAAATCGGCAAGCGGGGATTCTTCTGTGAGATCTGCGTTCGAGCTGAACTTCATTTTTCAATAATGCAAATTTCGACGGAACGAAGTTAACTACGAAACGCTAATTAGAATCCTTGACTTCTTCCTAAATAGAAGCATGTTCATGGGTCACCCAGTGTATACGCATGCACATTGTAATTCGATTAATTCCTTCAAGCTGTAATTACTGACATCACCAATTTGAGAACGCGAACGGAAGTAAATCCTGTAACTCTTCAGCTAAACGCAGACGGAGGAAGAAATAGTCTGGCAAATTATCAATTTCACTCAAACAGGCAAGAGGTACTAAAGAATAGGTACACCGAACGTTGGGGTTAGCTGATTAGATTAAATACTTTTAGATTCAAAACTGTCGCCATATTGTCCAATATAAAGTGACATTTAACTCACAAACCGGATATTGCCAAAATATTTTAAAGCAAGCGAAGAAAAAAATGAATAAAGTAGAAAATTAAAAAAAAGAATTTCTCGTTGCTTGAAATCTGAAGCGGGTTATTTCAAATTAAATAAAAACCAATTTTGTTCGAAGAAAAATGAGAGGGAAAAAAAAACAAAGCAAAGTAAAAGAATTGTAATCTATACATCACCAAAATAATTAAATAAAAGTTAAAATAAAATCGAATATAAACATATCCGTCTAAATGATATCACTGTAGTCAATGGACAATTTTTTTCTCCCTGTGATTATTTAATATTATTTCTTTGTGTCAAGCTAATATTACGTCGTAAAATTTCAAGTAATAAATCCTGGTGGGCCGGAGACATTCGGCATTGATCTACGCAGAACAATATCGGAGTTTAAGCGACCCATAAGTTGAACAATACCGTATAGCAAGATCGACCATACATCATCTTTTATAATCAGTTAAACATTGTGTCAAGCGAGTATTGTGTTAGGTTTTAAGGAAGAAGGAAAAAAGGTCTCCGGTTTGGAAATCAAATATTCGCAATTGTATTAATAAATGGATTTTCCCTTTTTTCTAACGTTGGGAAGATAAGTTTGTCACGGCAACGCTTATCAAGCAGATATGTTTATTGTTCTTTTTTTGTTGTCCTTTCCCGCCATTTTCAGTCTTTTTCCCGCCCTTTTTCCAAACTTGATTTGTTTATTGTCCTCGGTACATGTATTGGAATTCAAAGCGAGTGGTTTAAATCCTTCTTGGTTGACAGATTTAGAAGGATTGAATTGAATTCTTGCTTTATGAAAATGGTGGATTTATTGTTTTATTCATATCTTCTCATTTTCATCCTTCAAATAATTGAGTCGGAATTTGATTCTAAATTATTAAAAAGAGTTTCCGCTCAAATTAGTACGACATTTTCAAATTCTAGTTGAATTCAAGACTAAAATAATTAAGAGTTATCTCGGTATGCCATTTTTCGTATGTATGTATGTATGTATGTATGTATCTATCTATCTATGTATCTATATCTATCTATCTATCTATCTATCTCATTCTGTTCATATCTATCTATCAGTCTCGTTTGGTTCATAACTATGTTCATATCTATCTACCTATCTATCGATCGATCGATGATCGATATCTATCTAATTATATATCAATTTATCGATATCTATCTATCTATCTACATATATATTTATGTCAGTATTTGATATCTATGTATGTATCTATGTATCTATCAATCAATCTATCTATCTATCTATCTATCTATCTCATTCTGTTCATATCTATCTATCAGTCTCGTTCGGTTCATAACTATGTGTTTCATTCTGTTCATATCTATCTACCTATCTATCTATCTATCGATCGATCGATCGATATCTATCTAATTATATATCAATCTATCGACATCTATCTATCTACATACATATATTATTCAGTATTTTATATCTATGTCATTCTATTTATATATCTCCATTCTCTTCTTTCTCCCTCCTTTTTCTCTCTCTATACATATGTATACACACCCTCCACACACACACACACACACACACACACACACACACACAATATATATATATATATATATATATATATATAATGTGCCAGTCTATTCTGGCTAGATAGCTATCTATGCCAATCTATTCATATGTATGTATGTATGTATGTATGTATGTATGTATATGTATGATATTATCTATCTATATATCTATCTATCTATCTATCTATCTACATCAATCTATTCATATCTATCTCTATATATTTATATATCGTTATGTCTGTCTGTCTGTAATTTGTCTATCAGCATACAAAATTGCATATTAACTCACGTATATGTATGGGTTTGTGTATTTGTGTGTTCAAAGTGTAATTTAAAAACTTGTGCAAATTAAACTGGGCGCCACACCCAATGAAATACATATTTGTATCTCTCACTTTTAGCAGTACCCTTTTTGAGACACGGGCGGATAAACCCCAGGGGTCTGCATCAAGTTAAATAGGATGAAGTTTTGTTTATACAAAATCCTTCGTAATATTAGGTTGCATCTCACTGGATAGGAATAAATGCGAACATTCCTTGCATGTTTCCGCACCAACTTTATCATCAAACCGATTCACATTATATTAAATTGTACCTATGATCAACGAGTGATGTATAATATATACTAACAAATGGCCTTTATTTCAGTCATGGGATATGTAAAGTTTTTAATTGCCATCTTTGGCTAGTTGAAAAGGGCTTGAAGAAAGTCCTGTGTTATGGAATCCTTTGGTGAGCGTAGAAGTCCGATCCTGCGTATTGGTAAAGGTCCAGTGATTAAATCCTATGTCCGTCGTCTATGAATGTTGCAGTAATTATGACCAGTAGGGTCGGTTAAGTATTGTATCAGCCTCAGAGTACTGCCAGTGATTGGCCAAGAAATAGATCACATGATCAAGCCTAGTCTATAAGTATGGGCGACGATCTAGCACACGCCTTATATATAAAATTCTCAACAGGATATTAATTTTCATAACAATAAAAAAACAGGTTTTCATAAATAATTATCGTTTGTAAGTTTATTATATTTGAATTGTGAACTAGAAATCACACACAATGGTCAAATTTTTACCGAACCATCATGAATTTAAATAATGTATTAGAAATAAAAGAAAGTCAAATTTATATATAACTATCTGGAATTTAAATAGTGAACTAGAAATCACACACGATATTAAAATATATATAGAAATATCACGAATTTAAATAGTTTACAAGAAATCACATTATTGTAGAATTGATATAGAACTATCACGAATTCAAATAGTTAGCTAGAAATTATACATCATAGTCAAATTTATGTAGGACTACAAATACTTACATTATAGATTAAAGCCACATGTAATAGTCATATTCATATAGAACTATCACAATAGAACTAAGTAGAAATCACAAATGATAGTCAAATTTACAGAGTCACAAACTTAAATAGTGAACTAGAAATCACATACAATAGTCAAATTTATATAGAAATATATCGAATTTATATAGTTAGCTAGAAATACATTATAGTCAAATTTATATAGGACTACAACGAATTTACATAATGGAATAAAATCATATACAATAGTCATTTATTTAGAACTATCATAAATTTAAATAGTGAACTAGAAATCACATAATATTCAAATTATATAGAACTACAAAGAATTTAGAAATCACGTAAAATAATAGTCAAATTTAAGTAGTAAACTAGAAATCGTACATAATAGTAAGGGTCTGTATAGCTCAGTCGGTAGAACATCCGCCCAGGAACCACAAGATTCCTGATTCAATACCGGCCCTCGCCAATTTATCGTATGAGTAGCACAAGGATATGTGCAGTAAAGAGAGGAGCTGATCGCAGGTGTGGCGCTCTGCCTCAGACGCCAAAACGATCTCCTTGGTCTAGCACTAGTGAAAAGGAGATAGACTCCCTCGCTGTCCGGCTGATACCGATTTTAGGCCACCCCGACGATTTTACTTTGCTTTTACAAAGAATTTACAACATGGACTAGAAATGATATACGATGGTCAAATTCATATAGATCAATTTCGAATTTATATATTTAACTAGAAATCATGTATAATAGTCAGATGTATATGTTGCATACTGGCATTAAATTCTATATGTTATATAGCGGCTTCAAATTCACGGCCCTACTACGTGTATCTGCATACGTAGCGGGTATCGTCACTAACCCTAGACGATATATGTAGTGGTCGCTTAATGAAATCACAGCACATGCTGTATAGAAGGAGTTTTGACTTTATTTCTTCTTCTCGGCTCTACGTTAGTGAGTGGCGAGCGTTGACAATGGGAACTGCCCTAGGGTTGACGATGACTACTACTACTACTACTGTTGGGATCTGGCGATGATGAGGTAAAGGGGTGGCTGGTGGCGTCTCACCACCCTTGGCCGCGACGGACCGTGAGCGTCTGTCACTCAGTTCGCCGTCCGCTGTCTGACTGTCTAACTGACTAACTGACGTCTCGACCCTCTGGCTTTTGTATTGACGACACGCCTACGCATCTTTTTTCTTTTGATCTGATAACGGACCTTTGTTATATATTTCTTTAACCTTTCCCTGCTTCCTTGACCGGAAACCCTCTCTTCGGTTTTTTTTAACTTCTTTTCGCTTTTACCGAGAAAAAATCCTTTGTCATTTTTTTCTTTGTTTCGCTCGTACAATATACAACATATATAAGACTATACCGAATTCATATAATTGGCTAGAAATCACATATAATAGTCAAATTTGTATAGAACTATGTCGAATGTATCTAATTAACTAAAAGTCAGATATAAATAATAATAAATTTGTCGGGGTGGCCTAAAGTCGATATCAGCCAATCAGCAAGGGAGTCTATCCCCTTTTCACTAGCACTAGACCAAGGGGGTTATTTTGGTGACTGAGGTGGAGCGGCACACCTACCATCAATTCCTTACTTTACCGCACAGATCCCTGTGCTACTCACACGCTGAGTTGGCGAGGACCGGTATCGAACTAGGAACCTTGTTTTTCTAGCCGAACGCTCTACCGACTGAGATAAAAGAACTATCCAGAATTTTAAAAAGTGAACTAGAAATCATGTATACTAGTCAAATGCGCATAGGACAAATACAGATTTATATAGTGAATTATAAATCACATATAACAACACATTTTATAGAACTTTTTTTGATTTCAGTTTTGAAGCATAAATCATTCTATAAAAGTTGCTTTTATTTTTCCAAGGAATTGGTGTGTGTCACAAACAAATACATCAAAGAATAGAATGTGCAACAAATTTCATTGAAAAAAAAAATTAATGGATATTTTAATCTAAATCATGAATAACTTTCTGAAAGTTTAAAGTTGATTTAACCTTTTTATCGAATAAATGGGAAAATAAAGTTTGTTTTATTTTCTTTAGTCACTCTCTCCCCACCTTCGTAATGAAATAAAATTATCTTGTCTTGAGTTTTCCTTCACCAACAATGGGGGTTGTCTTTGATATATTGTTGGTCTAACCAAGTATGAGTGGCACCCAAGTTCACATAATCAATCAACTATCTCCCTAAGATCTTACAAAAGAACTAAATTGCTTCGCTAGAAACGATGTATCAACAAAAAAATTAGAAAGAAAATACAAAAAAAAGAAGCAAAAAAGCAAATAAAAAAAAAAGAAAAAGCCGATCGCTTTTGTCTATAGATAAACTAATTCTTGCCTTTTTTTTTTGGTTGTTCTTCAATTTTTCTAAATATCTTTTTTTTTCTTTTTCGGTTTAATAGAATTTCATTGCGACAATTTCTTCACAGATGAAAAGATAATTAACGGCGAGAATTTTACAGCTAAATAGAACGCTGGTCATCCATTGAGGAAAATGGCGGCAATCTGAGTCATGCAAAGTTGCTGGCTTTAAATTCCGCTTGATGGATGTTTATTTACACTATTCTGGCCATTTTGTGTTTTTTCTTTCTTTTCTTCAAAAGCGTCCGAGCGAGGGAAATCCATTTTAATTTCATTATAAAAACACATTTTCATACTTTCCTAACTTTCACTGAAAAGACATTGTTCAGAGAATATCAATAATGTTATTTTAAGTCATAGTTTAACTTCAGTCTCATTAATCCGGTTAAGTTGATTTCAAAAGTTCAATAAAAATCTTTTGTTTTGTTAGCATACTTTATCTAATATGACGCCATGTTGGTGGGATTAGATTTGAAAACATAAACTATACCATTGCAGAAGGGTATAGATCGGTTGATAACGCACCCGCCTTGGAATCGCAAAGTTCCTGGTTCGATACCGGTCCACGCCAATTGATGAGTAGCAGAGATTGGGTAATCTAATCTTTGCAGTAAAGTGGGGAGGTGTAGCGCTCTACAGTCTCCCCGGTCAAGCCTTCAGTAAAGATTCAGGACCATATTACCTTTAGGCACACATTTTTGATCTCGATTAAGCAAGGACATGTTTTTCATTTACACCATCAATATACGGTTGTTTGTTAGGGTTAGGGTTTGGGGTATAGTTAGGGTTAGGGGTTAGTTTTATATTAAAAAAATCTCGTCTGTTAAAATGACCGGATATTGACGGTGTAAATGAAAAACATGTCCTTTCTTAATCGAGATAAAAAAAGGGTGCCTAAAAGCCATATATTCCAAAATTCATACTAGTTCAGTGATTTTACAACACAGATCAGATTACACAGACTGTGCTACAAATGCACTGCGGTGTCGAGGACCAGTATTGAACCCGGAACGTTGCGATTTCTAGGCGGATGTTATACCCTTTTATTTATTTCTACTGAAACAACGTATACAAGTAGAATAACGACACCGTAAGATCAAGTTTGCGGCTACAAAACAACATTATACATGCTCAGTCACCACCATTGACGGTACATTTTTGCCTGTGATGAACAAACGATGGAATACTTACGCGCACGTTGCAAAACGGTTATCGTCGTAGAAAATGGACTCTGTGACCCGAGTGCAAATTCTTGCCGATGCTGTTTGCGTTTCAATTTGCACTAATGTCCTTCGAGAAAAATGTAAATCCATCAGTTCTCCTCTGATATGTACGTAAATAGTAGGGCCGATTGGTCTTTAGCCGTGTTAAGCAACCGGTCATAGAGAAGGAACACTGATTTTAGATGATGATGATGATGATGATGATGATCGGAGGGGGTCTCTTCGACCGCCAGTCTAGCCCAAATAAGGGCCAAAGTTGAGTTGTATGTCATGGACTGCTCAGCCACCAGGATTCCGTACTTAAGCATCACAGATCATCACCCTCGGCTAACAGGTTTTGGGGGGATTTTACCTCTCTACAAAGGTGCAGTCGGCGTATTCTATAACCTTAGCCGACAGGGTGGTTGCTATTTAGTAGTAATGGATCTAAAAGTCTTGCTTGTTAATCATTGCACCACGATTGGACGCCCATATTGTTACCGAGGCATGTATTTACCCAACACGTTCGACAAGGGTAGGATGGGAAACGGGGTCTCAAGTATGGGGTACCCACCGAGGACCAAACTCGCTATTCAGTGGCAATAGTATTAATGGATCTGTGAGACTAACTTGCCAACCATTACTCTACGATGGAACGCCCATATTGCTACCTAGTTATGTGACGTGACCTACTAGTTCCAGAGGTCCGGTTAACAATCAACCTTGTCTCCCATCCTGCTCGGCAATGGAAGGTTGAATAAATATATAATAAATAAATAGTAAAATAATGGGACCAATTTACCTTTAAGCACCCCAGGGGCGACCTGGATTTAGAAGGACATGTTTCGTTTTGCACTGTCAACATCCGGTTGTTTGTTAGGGTTAGGGTTAGGGTTAGGGTTAGAGTTAGGGTTAGGGTTAGCAGTTAGTTTATAATTTAAAAAATGCGTCTAAAAATCGTCTGTTAACAAACAACCGGATGTTGACTGTGCAAAGCGAAACATGTCTCTCTGAATCCAGGTCGCCCCTGGGGTGCTTAAAGATAACTTGGTCCAAATAATATACAGTTTTAGATATCGGGCTTGTAGATTCAAAGGGTTAACTGCTTCTCTAAACGGTTATTTCCCATTTTCATTCCTATATATGTAGCTTTAGGATGGTTATCACAGGTGGTTGTGACTTCCGCTTCATATATAACTGATTCAATGTTACATTTTCGGCTCAGGGGACATTCATCCTTAATTCTGCATGAACATGTGGGGTTTGTATTTTGTTTAGATTTTTTTGTAGTAATTAGGGACTTCATAGAAGGTCCACATGAATAGCTAGTTTTTATAGTATTCCTGTTAAATATTTTATTATATTTGTTTTGAGGTGGGAAGTGTTTATCTATTAATTCTAGGAATTTTTTTACCAACATTTGTTTTAAATGTTTTAGAAAAGGATCTTAAGATTACTATAGATACTAGCTTAACTAATGTCAATTTCGTGATGTTAATTTAGATCTAAAAATAATATATAAAAACCATATCACAAACAAAATGAAAAACTTAAATATATTAATGTAAATTCCAACCATCCACCATTAGTCTTAAAAAACCTAGTCCCTAATATTAGCCGTAAGATCTCTGAACTGTCATATAATGAAGATATTTTTGAAAAAGCAGCCCCTTATTATAATAAAGCCCTAAAAGAAGCGGATTCAAAGAAAAAATATATTATATAGACTAGCAAATATATGCACCCTCCGGGTGCAAGTATTTAAGTTTTAATATAATAAAATATCATGTTAAATTAGAAAGGCTAATGAAACTGAATAAGAATTCAGATAAAAATATTTGGAACAGAGGGGGTATAATCGGAAAATAGAACAACTTTGAAACTAACTCTTCCATCATTTTCCATTACTCCCGTCTTTCAGTGGTAAATTTTCCTAATTTAACTATTTAGTTAAAATAGGAAGTAAAGAATAAATTACAGTTATTTCTTCTTGTTAATCGATTTCTTTTAAGATTTATCCCCGAGATTTTTGCTCATATTCAATAAGATAAAACCAAACAATTAGAAATCAATAATACTAAACATATATTTATTAAAATCAAATTTTTAAGATCAATATGCAAATTAGCCTTCCCATTCACACTGTGAACCGCTATTTTGTTGTGTATATAAATACAATTGCATGTTATTAGTATGTAGATATGGTTAACAGTCTTAATGATGTAAAACAATTTTACTAATAAATGAGGTTTAAATAAAAAAAAATAAAATCATGGAGAATGTGGTGTAAATAACAAAGGGAATTGTGACTTGTATAGTAATATACTTTCGGTTACATAGAGACAAGCCCACAATCTCCATTATAATAAGATAACACCCCTATACAAAATAATTAAAAAACAGAAAAAGAAAGATAATTTTGATTACACCCCCCTTTTCTAAAACAGCTAACTTGGTCCAAATAATGCACAGTTTTAATATCGGGCCTATGGATTCAAAGGGTTAACTGCTTCTCTAAACGTTTATTTCCCATCGAGCCTCTCCATAAGAATGTGTTCTGATCTATTCGATTTCATATCGATTTCCAAGTGATATTTTGCCAAACGTCAGGCACAATTTCTTCTACGACTCTTTTATTTTATCTCTGATTTTTAATTATCGGAACAAATACGATGTCGTGACTGGTGAATAATAAATTCTAAGGAGAGGAAGTCGTGTGTCATTCGTGCCTTTTGTTAGGAACTAATTAACATCGATTGCAACCTAATAAGAACATTTCTTTTAGAAAAAAATAATTTTAATGCATTTCTGATATCATAAATAACTGTTCGTTATTTAATTGTATAAATTTGCGAAATTGAAAAACTAAGAATTGAACTGTTTTAACTGTTTTTTTCTTTTTCTTTATTTATTAAAACTGTCGTTGTATATTGAACAATTCAAGTCGCTATTTAAATGCAAAACGACAACAGACCCTTTAAAGTTGCCCAGCTACTTTGGAGATTTGCTATAACAATCCATTTTTCTGTTGTCGGTGGAATATCACAGCATATGGTAGTGAGGTTACAGTTCTGTATACCATATAATATCTAATACCATATAATATCAGATACACCTGTAAAGCAAAATTTATTAACAGCTGTTCTCTCACACTCTAACAATTTGTTTAAAAACAAAAGATGTGTCTGCCTATCTGTAACTGAAACTACGTCACCATGAACGTCACAATTTTATTTCTTAACAATGTCTCTATTAAGGTGTAGCTGATATAGATTGGCCTCAAAACAGCCCATATTATTAATGTATTTAAAATCCCGCAATGTGTGTTATATAGCATCAAGAAATACATTGTTATATAGTATATGGTGTAAATAATTTGCATACTGGTTTGAACAAAACCGTGTTTATTAAATGATTACTTGGTGTTATTGATTTCTAATATTATTATTTTATTCGCATAAATATTAAAAGCAATCCTATGTATAATTTTATATTGAAAGCAATTAGAATAAAGTAAAAAATAAATGTAATTTTCGTATCTAATTTCATTAGTCTTTCTAATTTAATATGATATTTCATGATATTAAAACTTAAATACTTGTGCCCGGAGGGTGCAGTTTTTTGCTAGTATATATAAACGAACCAACAAATAAAAAAGAGATTCGGCATTAAATAACCCACAGAGTTTGATATGCGGTAAAAAGATATGGTATCTGCATATTATATTGATATGGTATTAGAATAAACCAGCACATTCTAGCTGTTATCCGGTACAATAACTTTGACCGCTCTTCTCCACCAAGCAATCCATATATATATATTATATATATATATATATATATATATATAATATACATATATATGTACATATTGATATATATGTGTATATATATGATATATATATATATATATATATTTATATATATATACATATATATATATATAAAAAAAAGTAAATTGGTCGGGGCGACCTAAAGTCGGTATCAGCCAGTCAGCGAGTGAGTCTATCCCCTTTTCAATAGCGCTAGACCAAGGAAATTGTTTTTGGAGTCTGAGGTGGAGCGCCACACCTACCATCTGCTCCTTACTTTACCGCACAGATCCCTGTGCTACTCATACGCTGAGTTGGCGAGAGTCGGTATCGAACTAGGAACCTTGTGGTTTCTAGCCGAACGCTCTACCGACTGAGCTATCCCGGCCCCATATATAATATATACATATATAATATATATTTAATATATACATATATGATAATACATATATATATATATATATATATATATATAATATATATATATATAGTATATACATATTTAATATATATATATTATATACATATATATATATATATATATATATATACATATAATATATACATATATATATGTATATATAATATATACATAATCATATATACATATAATATACACATATAATATAATATATAATATATACATATATAATATATATATATATATATACATATATTATATATACATATAATTCTATATATATATATACATATATTATATATACTATAATATATATATATATATATATATATATATATATATATATATATATATATAAGAGGAATATGATTTCTGAGGAAATTCGTCAACTTGAGGAAGTCAAATGTATTGCTAAAGCTGTAGGATAAAAAACAGGGCGCATGGACCAGGTGAGAGTGCAAAAAAGTGAGCTGCTACGTGGATCGACATCAGACATATAGAGCCTAAAAAATTAAGTTTCCTGATAAAGGCAGTCTACGACATATCACCAACACCAGTCAATCTTCACGTCTGGGGGTTAGCTACGTCCTACCTATGCAAAGCATGTGGAAAAACTGCTAGCCTGAAACATATTCTCACTTGATGCGAGTATGCTCTAAGAAGCTACACGTGGAGGCACAATGAAGTCCTCGAGATTGTTGCGGAGGCGTCGAAGATATGTTGTGAGACTGCAAATAAAGCTGTTAATAACATCAACAAAAGAGTACATTTCGTTAATGAAGGAAACATTTCGAAATTTCCGCATAAAAATAGGCACATTTCATCACTGTTTGATGGCTCTACGGACTGACGCATTGCATGTGTCTTGGAACATCAACTCGTTTTTCCAACTGAAATAACGTTAACGTTATCATTTGGTCTGCTAATCAAAGGAAAATTTTCATCGTTGAATTAACAGTTCCATTTGAGGAAAATCTTGACTGGGCACATCAGCGTATGTTGAAAAATATGAAGATTTACGAGAACAATGCGTCAGAAACGGATGGATAACAGATGTATTTCCTATCAAAGTCGGGTGCCGGGGATTTATTACCAACTCAACCTTGGCAATTTTGTCTAAACTTGGACTTTCTCCACCAGAAAAGAGGTAATACATCGAAAAGATCCAGGATAAAGCTCTAACCTTATCAGCGTAGATATGGCAATCTTACAATGTGACATAAAATCGACAAAGTTTGGTGGTATCGTGAGATACTGCTGGGGCGCTCTAGGTAATGATGTTTTGGCCCCGAAACCATGGTAGAAACTATTAGGGTGCAATCTATGGGTTAAATAGAAAATGGGTTTTAAAAAACTTGTGTTTGAAAAAAATGTTGAATACCCATCAAAAATGAATAAAACAAAACGTCAACGGCATAAAATAACCTAACAAGAGTTTACATGCCGTAAAATCCAACCAACCAACCAACCGGCCGTGCTCCTCTAAATCATAGTCATTTAGCTTATTTGGGTACCTAGACAAAACATCTGAAAACCCAGGTATTTAGAATGATTAGGTTAAGCCAGCGTTTCTCAACTGGAGTTCCCCGGAACCCTAAGTTTCCGTAAAAGGTTTCTAAGTTTTTCGCAAGAACAAGTGAGATAAGCTAATGCACTTTTAACTTTATATCTGGTTTCATATACGTAATATAACTAAACACGTACAATACATTCTTGGTTATTGTAATACTGTAATACAAACATCATCCCCTCTAACTTATTATGTTATTAAAAATATAACAATTATAGGGAAAATACTTAGTGTTACCTGTATGGTGAATAGTATGAACCTTATTTAGTATTACCGAAAAATTTGACAAAGAAGTATTAATGGATATCCGAACTCACTGACAGGCTAAAGCAACAATTCTTCCAGGCTGTGGTTATATCAGTGCTGCTGTATGGCTGCACAACCTGGACCCTAAAAAAGCGCCTCGAGAATAAGCTAGATAGTACCTGCACAAGAATGCTGCGAGCAGTCCTGGACTAGTCATGGAAGCAGCACCCCACAAAGAAGCAACTGTATGGTCACCTGCCCCCCATCTCACAAACAATACGGTTGAGACGGACTAGGCATGCAGGACACTGCTGGAGAAGCGGGAACGAGCTCATAAGCGATGTTCTCCTGTGGGAGCAAAAACATGGACATGCTAATGTAGGATGCCTGCTAAGGACCTACATTGACCAACTATACTAGGACTGCGGATGCTGCACAGAGGACCACCCAGGGGTCATGAGTAATAGGGAAGGTAGGCGAAAGATTGTCATGGATATCCGTGCTGCGCGCGCGACATGATGATGATGATGATTTACCGCGTGAAATAAAATGAGAAAGATATGGTATATAATTTTGTTTTTTTTGGCGCAGGGGCTCTTGGAGTCCTGTAATTTATTCTAAGGGTTACGCAAGGGTAAAAAGGGTCGAGAAACTTCGTGTTAAACTAATTGATCGGAGAAAACTAACACAGCCACCATTGTTCGAATGCAAGTGACAATGAAACTGGTTGGTTTGAAGTTGAATGAAATTAATTCGTTAACTAGTGTTTTCTGCTTAGATTTTATGCACACTAGAGTATTGCTATGATGTAGACCCGAACCCTAACCCGACCCTCACCCCCCCCCCAATTGCCATTCGAATCTCATCTGAATTGTTAGTCATTAGAAAACTGGCAGGTTGGTCATTGATCAAGTTTTTATTTTATTTTTCTAAGGAAGCAGATTCTTTGCTTTTATTGGCAAAGACAATAAATGAGATGGAATCAAACTGATCTTAAAATTCCGTCTTAACAAGAGCATTTCAATTGCAGTAAACTCCAACACTGGGCAATAAAAACAAATGATGTATTGAAGTTATAAAAAGAGTAATATTTGTTTTGATCAAACAAAAAAGTGGGGGAAGGAGAGAGGGAAAGAGAGGGGAGAGAGAAGAAGAGAGAGAAGAAGAGAAAGAAGAGAGAAGAAGAAAAGAAGAAGAAGAGAGAGAAGAGAAGAAGAAGAGAGAGAGAGAGAAAAGAGAGAGAGAGAGAGAGAGAGAGAGAGGGGGGTATGGGTAGAGATTGAGAGAGAAGGGAAAGGTAAATAAAGAGAGGGACAAAGAGGTAGGGTAGAAAGAACTGAGAAAGAGAAAGATATTGAGAGGTATGGTGAGACCAAGAAAGAGAGAGAGGTATTGAGAGAGAAGAGAGAGAGGGGGAGAGAGAAGAGAGAGAGAGAGAGAGAGGGGGAGAAGGTACGAAGAGGTATGGTTAGAGAAAGGGTGAGTGAGAGACAGGGGTATCGGGAGAGAAAGAGAGGGGGTATTGAGAGAGAGAAAGAGAATCTATGGAGAAGAGAGAGAGAGAGAGAGAGAGAGAGAGAGAGAGAGAGAGAGAGAGAGAGAGGGAGAGAGAGAGAGGAGGGGGGAAGGGAGAGAGGAAAATAAAATGGCATTGAATCAGAAAAAAATAAAAATAAAACAGCCAAAAAAAACTAATTTCAATCAAAATTAAATTGTCATTCATCTTCCAGATTGTGATTTTCATTTTGTCAAACTGAAAATGGAATTTGGAAAAAATAAAGAGTAAAAAATAAAAAAATGAAAATAATAAATATATTAAAGAGATAAAGAAATAAAATAAAATAAAATAAAAAAGTTACTTTGCTGAAAAGAAAATAATTAAACCAAAGGTTAAGTTTGTTAACTCTTCGTCTACTTTAAACCGCTCACAGCGGCTCACCCACATCTGCGATTGTACCTTAAAAAACGATGGTTAGTTCATTATAACTGAACAAAATGGCTCAGATTATAATAATAATTGGACTTTATTTGAATAGAATGAGTTCCGAGGTGAATAGATAGTGAAATTTTAATATCCCATCATACAGGTAAAAAAATACCAAGAAAATTTGGTACAGCCGTGGGGGAAATTTGGCAGGAAAAGAGTTAAGGAAAGTAAAACAAGTTTCCGTGTCTGTTTTTCTTTTAACAGACTCAGCTAACTGTTGTTTAAGAGTTATTGGTAAAACACCAGAGGCGACGACCCACGTTTGCACGGCACATATGACGGCGACAGGGTCAGGAAAACGCTGACTTAATTTCGTCCGATTAGCGGGTTCTCGAGCTGATTAGGGCGATGTTGACTATGAATATTACTTCAGTTTAACTGACACGGAGTAGACTGGGGACTTAGTATCATATTCGGGAAAGGAGGAATGCGCATATATATATATATATATATATATATATATATATATATATATATATATATATATGTGTGTGTGTGTGTGTGTGTCACTGCTTACGTCACATTACCCCAAAATCATCATAACAGAATAAATACACTAAAAAATTGAACATGCAACATTAGACAGTCCTCATTGTTTTTTAAAACAAGTTTTAATAAATACATGACTGGTATTATATATCTATATATAGTTTGTTTTATTTTAATATATATTTTAAGTTTACATTTCAAATTGTTTTATTTTTTAATCCTTTAATGAATTTGGTGATTTTACTTACTTAGGGTACAAACTCGCTGACATTAAATTTATTACTCCCACCCCCCAGGCAATATGTTTCAAAAATCTATTTTTACATCACCCGGAGGGTGTTTTTTAAAATTTTTGTACTAGTAAATATAATACAGTCCACTTAACTGAAAGTCGTGAGGTATGTGAATTATCGAAGTACCGAAACTACGGCTCTCTGTTATCACTGATGAATATAAGGAACGCCGTTAATTTCGACCGACTTCTGCGACGGCTGGATCAGAAAAAAGATAGAATTGCTCTCTTTGGTTTTGCCGCTAAATAATGCCAGCCAGTGATTGGTTGGTTAAAAGAGAGGCTCGTCGATCAAGGAGGACAACCCTACCTCAGATATCTTTATAGTTGTGAATTAAATCTATGTAGTTTCACGAGGTAATTCACTTTACCTCTCGCTACACAGAACAATACGCTAGCATACTGAGTTCGATCCAGCGGCTAAAGTGACCTTGTGACCTCGTGACGAAGATAACCGCATTTTGTAAACAGTCTGAGTTTCCTCAAGCTGTTATCTTGTTGTTTACGGAATTTGCAATAAAAAACCCTTCAGATGTTCACTTGAAAATTCCTGCTCTGATCGAGGTTATTTGTGTCAATTCCTATTAATGACTTGCATACTAATAAGATAAGACTAATTAAAGCAAAAAATGAATATCATTGTTAAGTTGGTCTTTAAAAAATGAATGTGTTTGTCAGTGTTTTAAGATAAACTGTTTGAAATATTTTTTCAGCGGCGTGTGTTTTGAATGTTCTAAGATAAGACAGGAGATAATGCATATGAACTGTGTAAGACTAATTGATATATTATATATATATATATATATATATAATATTATAGAGAGAGAGAGAGATAGAGAGGGAGAGAGGGAGAGAGGGGGAGAGAGAGGGGAGAGAGGGAAAGGAGAGAGGAAAGAGAGAGAACGAGAGAGTAGAAGACCAAATAGAGTGACATACCTGTTCGAATGAAAGCGGAATCTGTGTGAGTGTGTGAGAAAGAGAGAGAGAGAGAGAGAGAGAGAGAGAGAGAGAGAGAGAGAGAGAGAGAGAGAGAGAGAGAGAGAGAATGTGTGTGAGTGTGTGTTGGTTTATTGGTTGATTTAATGACACATCAACTCTTGAGGGTTATTTAATTCCAAATTTTGTTTTTGTATATGATTTGTTTATATAAATATGTTCATTAACTTCACCTATATTGACAAAAATCTATGAGAAAAGCCACTAGAATCTACACTTTAACTATTTTCGAAAATTGGTGTTTTTTTCACTTTACTATCAGGGAGGGGGTCGTGACGAAAATCGAAAAAATCGACACCTCCAATTTTCACGAATTTGTTGATTTTAAGACATTATAATGTGTGTTTTTAGGGTCCATTTTTCTGTGAAAATTCTAAATGAAGCGTGTTCATTCTCAAAACTGAATTCTACGTATCGAAATCTAAAAAAAAACCCAATAAAATCGACAACCAAAATTCTAACAAATTTCTAGATTTTAATGCACTAACAAGGGGACTTCAAGGGTTCATACCTCCGCCAATTTTTATAATTTAGGGCTTTTTTTGGTCTCAATGAATTCTACGCATCTAAATCTATGAGAAAAGCCACTGAAATCTACACTTTAACTATTTTCGAAAATTGGTGTTTTTTTCACTTTGCTATCAGGGAGGGGGTCGTGACGAAAATCGAAAAAATCGACACCTGCAACTTTCACGAATTTGTTGCTTTTAAGACATTATAATGGGTGTTTTTAGCGTCCATTTTTCTCTGAAAATTCTAAATGAAGCGTGTTCATTCTCAAAACTGAATTCTACGTATCGAAATCTATAAAAAAAACCAATAAAATCGACATCCAAAATTCTAACAAATTTCTAGATTTTAAAGCCCTATCATGGGGGACTTCAAGGGTGCATATATCCGCCAATTTTTATAATTTAGGGCTTTCTTTGGTCTCAATGAATTCTACGCATCGAAATCTATGAGAAAAGCCACTAAAATCTACACTTTAACTATTTTCGAAAATTGGTGTTTTTTTCACTTTACTATCATGACGAAAATCGAAAAAATCGACACCTGCAATTTTCCCGAATTTCTTGATTTTAAGGCATTATAATGGGTGTTTTTAGGGTTAATTTTTTTGACAAAGCATTAGATGAAGCGTGTTCGTTGTCAAAACTGAATTCTACCTATCGAAATCTATAAAAAAGCCAGCAAAATCGACATCCTAAATTTTAATTAATTTTGAGAATTTAAAGCTTTATCAGGGTTTTTTTTAAGGGCTCATATCTCTGCCAATTATTCGAATATAGTGCTTTCTTTTGCCTCAATGAATTCTACGTATCTAAATCTATCAGGAAAGCTACTAAAATCTACACTATTTTCTAAAATTGGTGTTTTTTCAGTTTACTATCAGGGAAGGGTTTTACGTACGCCTACCGTTTTCAACGTTTTCAATGTTTACACGCTATATTTCATCAGAGAGACCAAATAAGAGTTGAGAGGTGCTCATGCAAATTGGCAAGAAAACAACAAGACATCTATATTACTTGATAAACCACTTTTTTCCAGGTATTCCAGTCTTGGGAGGAGGATAAAGTAGAAGTCAACAGGCATATATATATATATATATACATATACATATATATAACAGGCATATATATATATACATATATATATATATATATATATATAATAATAAGTCATCCACAGACACGTGTTTCGGCATATCATGCCTCTTCAGTGTAGCTTCAGTGTAGGTAGGGTTCGAACTCAGACTGACCGCATGGTAGTCCGATATCTTATCCCCTCGCCCACTGACAACTGATGCGGGGACTGGTGTTTTTAAACTATTAAATACATAAGAATGTATGTATCTTTCGGTCACTGAGAGATCAAATTTCCGGAGAAATGATCATTGCTTATTTGCGTAGTAGTGAGAGTTAATTTAAATTACCAATTAGAGAGCTCATTAGCAAATTTATGGGAGCATATATTAATAAGTCATCCACAGACACGTGTTTCGGCATATCATGCCTCTTCAGTGTGGCTAGACACAACTATCCTTGGGTAGGGTTCGAACTCAGACTGACCGCATGGTAGTCCGATATCTTATCCCCTCGCCCACTGACAACTGATGCGGGGACTGGTGTTTTTAAACTATTAAATACATAAGAATGTATATATATATATATATCCAATGGGGATATTTATCATGACGCGGTCTATTTGGATTTTGAGTGGGACTGTGAGATAGGATGCGTTATAGCTTTTGTTCATGGGTCATAGTCAGTTCAAAGACATACATATATACAACTTGGCTGAAATATGCAGGGAACAGTTTACAGAAAATTCCATGAGGGAACATAGCATTTATCTTTGTTTTGGCTGATTCACCCTCTGTTCCGTGGCATCATATCCGATAGGCTTCCTCTGTTTCTGTGTTCGGCCTATATCTACGTGATGACTACTCAGGTTCTAATTTCCTCTATATTGCATGTAGATAGTTAGCGACCGCCCTCGACGGAGTCACAAGTGGAACTGACTAGTAGTCGAAATTTTTTTAACACTCCCCCCCCCAAAAAAAAAAATCGTGATGTCACATTTCTGTCTATCGCTTAGCCCTTTCTTTTTCCAAATGCCTACGTGGCACGACTAAGCAAAATATGTCCCCCCCCCCGTACTTCATTGTTGGGGTCATTTACTAGGACACGCAACTCAGCTCTGGCGTCAAAGAGACCAAGGGAATATTCTAGTATAACCTTTTTTGTTTTTCGAATTTCGTTTCTAATTGCTGATAATTGATTATATTAAACATCCCCTCCCAGGGGGTGTTTAAGGGCTGGATTTGGTTTGGTTTGTTTTGTTTTACGGCATATCAACCTCATTGGGTCATTTAATGCTGATAAAGTTTTGAAATAAAGTCATTCTTAATTGATGTTTAAATTCATTTTTCTATTTAACTCATAGATGGGACCCTAACAGATATTACCACTCCGGGTCAGATGATGGACCAGGGAGCAATGGTGATGAAGGGGTGCTCTACATTCCCAAAACCTCCAAAACTGGAACCTCACCTACAGATAGAGTTTAACGTCATTCCCATTTTACCGATGTAAATTGTTCACGGTTGCGTTGCCCATACCTGTAATCAGCAGTTTCCTTATCCAACACGTTCAATTAGGGGCTGGTCTGTCGGTAGAGCATTCGGCTAGAAACCACAAGGTTCCTAGTTCGATAACGGCCCTCGCTAACTCAGTGTATGTGTGGCACAGGGATATGTGCGGTAAAGTAAGGAGCTGATGGTAGATGTGGCGCTCCACCTCAGATGCAAAAAAAAATCTCCTTGGTCTAGCGCTAGTGAAAACGGGATAGACTCCCTCGCTGACTGGCTGATATCCACTTCCAACGACTTTACTAACTTTACTTAGTTAAGGTCCCATCTATGGATTAAATAGAAAAAAATAAGTTTGAAAAAAAATATATGTTTAGAATATCGTGTTTGAAATTTTTTTAAAGTTTGAGTGCCCATCAGTAATTAACGGAAGATGACATCTTTGGCATAAGATAACCCAACAAGAATTGACATGTCGTAAAATCTAACCAACCAGCTAACGTTCAATTTGGTGCGGCTCAATCTTGTAACCAGTTGTTTCATACCCGAAAACATAGCATGTACTTCCCGACTTTCGATATCCACCAATGTGAACGTGGCATTGGTCGATACTATCTGGGACGCTGCACCGTTCGATTTTGATGCAGGGGTAAGGCAACAGTTAAAAACCAATATCTTTATTAGATGAGTCACGAACATCGTCAGTGATAAAAATGAACCCTTTAAAGCCAGTCCTTTGAAAATCTAAACGCTGCTCGTTTTATGATCCTTTCGCACGTTTTTCGTAGATTATACTTGCAGACACGTCGGTTTCAAGTAACCCGTACCATGCTACACTGTTATTAAATTGTGTGTTTTTTTTCTTTTTTTTTTTTGTTCAGCTCTACATCCCGATCTGAGACAGAAGCATAAAGAAAAAA
>CM042150.1:102932060-102979980 GCA_023376005.1 Doryteuthis pealeii
GTTCCTAGGCCGACGCTCTACTGACTGATTTCATTTTTTTCATGGTAGATTTATCAATTTCATCTGGCCTACATATTTCGATAATGTCGTACTGTTTCCACATTTTTGTTTGTAAAACTAAGGTTGTTATTATTTATTGTATTTTTCAAATTTAATTCAAGGGAATGCGGGAAATTCAGAATAAAAGAGCTCAAAAATCTTCAAAGTAAATCAAAGAGGTATAAAACTAAATTTGTATTGTTATATACCCCTTACGTCGGGTATATAAGTGGGCGGTAGAGAGAGAGTAAGAGAGAGAGAGAGAGAGAGAGAGAGAGAGAGAGAGAGAGAGAGAGAGAGAGAGAGAGGGGGGAGGGAGTAGTTATGCTCTTTTTTTCTTCTAAAATTTCAGAAATATAGATTTCATTGAAGTTGGAATATTATAAACAAGCGCTCGTGTACACAATAAATGTCCGCACAAATAACGGCACACCTTATAAAATAAAAACTGTGCTGATCATAATTATTTGAACAGACAGTAACTCTTCCTCTAATTTATTAAAACAGGATCGTTAAATTTCTCTGATAATTTACTACTATCTTGCTTGATGATTACTATTATCTGTGTTATTCGACTATTGACCTCATCTTCATTGTTATCTGTAGACGTTTCGGCCGACATGCCCTCCGGAATGAGAACAGGATACCCCCGTGGACTGAATAAAAGGTTAGGTTTAAAGTTCAGTGATGGCTCCCGACTACAACAAGAAGGCTCCCGATTACGACAAGAAGGTTCCCGAGTCCGAAAAGAAGGTTCCCGAGTCCGAGAAGGTTCCCAAGTCCGACAAGAAATACCTGAAGAAGGCCGGAGGGCATACCGGCCGAAACGTTGTACAAATAACAATGAAGATGAGGACAATAGTCCGAATAACGCAGATAATAAGATTGTTGAACTAGAAATGGCTATTAGTGCAATCAGTATGTGTAGCTATGTAAGCACCGATTCGCGAATAGTAAATTTTTTTTAAAAAGTGATGCCTATTAAGGTCGTGTGTTTCTTGATAATTACTATTATCTGCGTTATTCGGACTATTGTCCTCATCTTCATTGTTATCTGTAGAATGTTTCGGCCGATATGCCCTCCGGAATGAGAACATGATATCCCCGTGGACTGAATAAAGGACTAGGTTCAAAGTTCCGTGATGACATAGTATGAGGGGGATGATAGATTTGTTCTTCCGGGTTGATTTCTTCTTGTTCGAGTTGTATGATACGCACTGACGTTTTAAAAGCTGTAGCAGCCGACAGTTGCCAACTGGATTCTATGAACAACAGAACAACTGAACCACAACAATGGTGACGAGGATTTTGCCAGTTTTGAAACAGAAAATTTCCTGGGTATTTAGGAAAAACACACTGGCATGTTCTTACAAAAATAAAATAAGCTTGGGGCGAAAATAAGATTAATCTTATTATAATGGAGATTGTGTGTTTTTCTGTCTGTAACCGAAACTATATTACTACTCAAGTCACAATTCCCTTAATTATTTACGTCAAACTCTCCATGATTTCATTCTTTTAAACCTTCAGTTATTAATAAAAATTGTTTTACATTATTAATACTGTTGGCCATATCTACGTACTAATAACATGCAATTGTATTTATATATACAACAAAATAGCGGTTTACAGTTTGAACGAGAAGGCTAATTTGCATATTGATATTTAAAATTTTATTTTAATAAACATGTGCTTGATATTATTGATTTCTAATTGTTTGGTTTTATCTTAAGAAATATAAACAAAAATCTCGTGGATAAATCTTAAAAGAAATTTATTTACAAGAAGAAATAACTGTAATATTATCCTTTACTTCCTATTTTAACTAAATAGTTAAATTAGGAAAATTTACTAATGAAAGAGGGAGTAATGGAAAATGATGGAATAGTTAGTTTCAAAGTTGTTCTATTTTTCGATTATACCCCCTCTGTTGCAGATCTTTTTATTTGCATTCTTAGTCAGTTTCATTAGCCTTTCTAATTTATATGATATTTTATTATATTAAAACTTAAATACTTATACCCGGAGGGTGCATATATTTGCTAGTAATAATAATATTACCAGAAACAACATTTTAAACAAACATAATCCCCTCGATATTTTGCTGTAACGGCGTAAAAAAAAACGTTTTGAGAAAAAAGCTAGATTGGAGCTACACAAGGATACCTGCGTACTGCATTGAACAAATCTTGGAAGCAGCAACTCAGAAAAATCTGCCGTACGGTCAATTATCTCCTATTACACAAACCATCAGAGTAAGACAAAAAAAAAGAGCTGGTCTCTGCTAGAGAAGCAAGATTAAGTTTTTTAAAAATAAAGTAAAAAAAAAATGCCTAAAATAATAATAAAAAAGTAGGCCTGTTGTCGGTATCAGCCGGACAGCGAGGAATTTATCCTCTTTTCCCTCGTGCTAGACTAGAAAGATTGATTTTTCGTCAAAGGTGGAGCCCCACACCTACAATCAACTCCCAACTTTATTACACGGATCCAAACTGTTCTACTCATGTGCTGAGTTGGCGAGGCTCGATATCGAAGCCGGAACCTTATGGTTCCGGTGCGGATGCTCTATTGTACCTTATTTTACTCCGGCCTGTCGGCTGGAGCAGGAGAATACACCGACTGCACCTCTGCAGAGAGGAAAAATCCCCCAATGTTTCCATCTGTTTGCCGTTGGCGACCTGTGATTTTTACGGACGGAATCCTGATAATTGAGCAGTTCATGACACGCAGCACTGTTCGTACTTATGCTAAGTCTTCGGCATAAAATAACCTAAAGGGGTTGACATGCCGGAAATTCAACCAACCAGCCAAACAACCAACCTTATTTTATCATCTTTTGAACTTCACAAATAAGGCATCCGTACAAACAAAACGTTATAAAAAATTTCAACAAAATCTAATACACAATGGAATTATCTTAAAAACATAAAAGAAAAATAAACAAGTAAAAATCATGTCTTCAAATATTGGAAGAATAATGTCTTTTAAAAGAAACCTCAACATTTATAACTTTAAATACTGGAGATTTTTATTAAAATTCCATAATTAGCCAATTTAGGGGTAATTAAAAAACATTTTTAAAAATACGCGGAAAATGGTGCATTAGCAGGTGCTTGTTTTTGTACATCTCAAGTGATGAGATTTATCCGAAAAGTAAGGTCTCCAATGCGCCGGGGCAGCAGGGAACCTTTTCTTGTGGCTATTGGCAACAGTATTGTGCTTATTGTGCATACACCTGTGCCTGCAACTGTGTGCGCCTCGCTGCCAGGTTCAGTCTTGGCTTGGCATTCGTTTCGAATAGAGCTCCCGATTGACACAGTGTCAAATTCGCGCAGCTATTTTAAAAATATTTAAAATGGGTTTAGAACCCAAAAAGACATTAGACTAATTGAAATTCAACGCCAAGAAGTGTATAAAGAATCGTCCGTGGATGTCAAAAACGTCCACAAGCTGTGGTGGAAGTGTTACATAATCTATGCGGTTGCATAAGATTATTGTCAATCCCCTGTAATTCTGAGGGGATGACCCTTTTCATATCATGGCCGGGTCCTTCCATGGAAAATTACAGAAGCCCGCCAAATATGTGAAGTCACGTGGGACCTTTTGAGTCTCCAGTTTGCAGTTAGACGTCAGGCAGAGCAGTCGGCCATTTTAGGTCCTGCCTAAACTGGAACTCACGCGCGCTATGTTAGTTAGAGGATTATGTATAGTTAAGGAAATAAAAGTTTGGATAATTAATATGTTCTTGTGGTTAATGAATGTTTTGGTAACAAGACTAAGAAATGACGACCAGCCAGCAAGAACATAGTAACAGAAAACCAGACCGAAGTCCCCAAGTCAACTCCAGACGCTAGACCTTGGAAGATATCCAAGATCTCAGAAGATGCCAGACAAAGTCAAGATGTTAGAAATACCAAAGACGATCAGAATACCAAAGACGTCCAAGATATAGAAGTAAGAAGAAAGAAAGAGGTATGCAACATTATAATTATTTAGTGCCAGTGAAGAAGGCGCTATGCAACAGAAGTTTATAACGACGACGATGTTCAACGCTTCCTCAGCGACATATTAGTGAGCTAGTATGAGATGTAGATACAAAAACTGCAACAGAGCCTAAAAATGCGACCTTAAATGGCGATTATGTAAAACACTATGTACATGTTCAAACTTTAAAATGATGTAAACCTCATTGACAATAAACAATAAAAGTTTCTGTGATTTCTAAATATTTTCGAGACCTTACTTTGGGATTACCGACGTAGATTTAAGTATGGTACAATGCTTATGACAGGGAACCATGATGGTGGTTTGAGTCATTAGTTAGGAAAAGTTTGAGCAATGACTTGATCAGTAACGGAAAAGTTTGAATGATAGTTTTGATTGGACGAGGAATATACGTGGTGAAGGGGAGAAAGGAAGAATGAGATGAGAATAGGAGATTCAGACGGGCCGTCGAAGGGTTAAGACGAGCTGAGACCAGTCACCCCCGCGGTGATCATGGGCTAGATAAAATAAAAGCTTTAAACAAAAAAATGCCTTGTTAATTCAATTGCAATGACCAAATAAGCCCTTAGTCCAAAGAACAGTCCTTATTTAAGAAGAGGTTAGTTAGAAGTCAACCGAACTAGACAACAAGATGGTAGTCGGGGATGGTAGAAGGGTCAGCAAGAAAGAAATAAGATCTCATCACAAAGTAAGTCTAATCTGTCTGTCTCTCTCACTATAATATCTCTCTTTCCCTGAAGATCTTTCTTATCAAAGAACTCCCACTCTCACACACACCAATTAGCGATGTCAATGTGAGACGTATCACATTTGGTACCGTGGCCAACATAGTATCACATTTGGTACGTGTGCCAAAATACGATCACATAAGTTAGTTACAAAGTCAACGGTACTCATTTACTAAGCTTAATATTGTAGCTTGTAACGAGGCCAGAAATATAGCAACACTGTCAGTTGGGGCTGTAGAATACGTCCTCTGCAACTCTGAGAGAGGTAAGACACCCATGTGACCACTTCCTAGCCGTGGGTGGTGACCCGTGATGCTTAAAGGACGGAATTCTGGGGCCTGAGTAGCCAATGGCATGAAACACTCAACTTTGGTCAGAAATTAGTCTAGACAAGCGGTCGGAGAAGTCCATCTGATCAATCAGCTGGTCACTTCAAGCCCTAGCATCTATATAATTGTCAGGGCTGTATTGGTCGTATGGCAAACTCAAATTCTTTTTATCATATATGTGCTAGAAGGCGGTGCATGGGGGGTCTTAATCTCTTGAGTATGACGTTAAACTGCAGCTAATTTTGAAATTTCACTTCTAATGCTCTGGGGAGTTTGGAGTAACCCTTTATTGTCATCCCACGTTCACTTTGATTCGGAGTGGTAGTACCTGTTATGGTCCCACCTATGGGTTAAATATATAAAAAAATAAGTTAAAATGTGCAAAAATAAAGAAATCGAGCAAGAATGAATAGAATATACGTCTTCGGCATAAAATAACCAAAGGGCTGGTATGCCGTAAAAACCAACCAACCAGCCAATCAACCAGAAATATTGATCATATATCTATATTTGAGATTTCAAAACTGAAAATCGTAATGCTTCGACATTTTAAATGTAAACATCCACAGGCTATGTTTCAGATACGTCAACCCAATGCCACCCCGTGTACCTATCGATGCGTAAACATATATTCCATTAGACTCGATTTTTGTATCTTTTTATATTTTTTCTTCGGTTTTATTAAAAGAACAGACTGAATGCAGAATGTGTAAATTAAAATAACAGCTACGTATTCGACAAAATAATTCATAGTCAGTTCGTTGTAAACATATAAAAAACAGAGAGGAATATTATACGAATTGAAAAATGCTTTAAAAATACAGTAAACCATTAAGTCTTTTTTTCCTTATGGTGAGTGTACTCTAAACATCTAAATATGTCATTAAAAAAATTCCTATTTCGGTGAGTATATTTTTTCACAAAGGCATTCATTTTGCAATGATTTTATTTGTTGGTGTACTATGTATTTTAAACCCAAATATATTCCAAGATATATAATTCATATATATATATATATATGTGTGTGTGTGTGTGTATGTTTTATATATATATATATATGTGTGTATGTATGTATATATATCTATGTATATATATATATGTATATAATGAACATTGAAATCCATAGATGGCGCTGTGAATTATTCATGTACGTTGCATATGGAAAAATAGAAATATTTTTCTCTTATTTTTTTCTTTTAGTTGTTTTCAATTTTTTTTTTTTTTTACAAACGTAACCAATATATCGATATTTGTCGCTGTTGCTCTACAGTCGCGCATCTGACTGTCGTTGTCTGTCTACTGTTTCATTAAAATAAATAAATAAATAGATAAATAAATAAATAAAAATAAGTAACTGAAAAAATAAAATCGACTTGTTTTAGGTCCACCATTACAGAGTTACACACTACATGGACGAGAAGATCTAATCACAAAAAAAGACAATGCGAAAAAGAAAAAGAAAGAAAAGAAAAAGACAATGCAAAAGAAAAAAAGTAGCTCATTCAATAGAGATTAGTTTTTAATATAAACCAAACCTTCTTTAGGTTTATTCATGGCAACCCATCGATATCTGATGCTATTCTTAGCAATAAACAATTCTTTGCAAGTTTTCTTTCTAATTTAGACTCTTCTGACTGTTGTCCCAATTTTGATTGTTATATATGTTGTGATGTTAGTTCAACAGTAAAAAAAGAAGTCAAGTCGAGGTAGGGTAAAATGAGACAAGTGTATTTACAATAAGGTACAAGAACGGCTAGCTTGCCGCTAAACGGTAACAGTACAACCTTTTCACTCGGTATCTCACTATTTATAGTGAGAACCGGTGTATATTCTCCACTGTAGGAACGGCCGGTACAACAATATACACAAGGGTTCGGGAACGCGAAGTATAATGGTTTAAGTCATGGGAAATGGACTCATCGCCCCGAGTTCAAATCCTGAACGTGGTAATTGCATTTCACTTAGCGCTAATACCCTTGGGAAAGGTATGAATCCTACTCTCCCTCCAGCTATGGATAAAGAGCAGGGCAGGCTGGGATCTTTAACCATGGCCAGGTAACCAGTCTAGGAGAAGGAAAACTCTGAATTCAAACCTGTTGAACTCCGCTTAAGAAATTGACCTCATGTCACATCCTATCTCGTGCGGAGGGGTTGGTCAATATATATATATATATATATATATATATAATATAGGAGAGAGAGAGAGAGGAGAGAGAGAGAGAGAGAGAGAGAGAGAGAGAGAGAGAGAGAGAGAGAGAGAGGGGGGGGCTTGTGTGTATGAAAGGAATATATACTGTCATCACGCCACAATGAAGATAATAGATCTTCAGTGCTTTAATAATTACAAAACTTGTTAGATTATTACTAGTGAGTTCGTTTCTAACTGGGTGACCCATAATCTGCTATTTTTCTCCCCCACCCCAGCTATGGGTAAGCAGTAGCCCAGACCGGGTTCTTTAACCTAGGTATAGCAACCGGTCAAGAATTCAAATCAGTTGCACCCCGCTTAAAAATGACCTTGTGTCGCACTTTGCACATGGTGGAAGTTGTGAGTAAACACCTATGTAGAAAATCGTGATAGCCCCGTTAAGATTAATAAGACTTGCTCTAAATATCTAAGGGCGGCTACTGCCTAGGGCGCAGAGTCTTAAACGTTCGATATTATTAGTCCACAGGATATAAATATTTGCGTACATAGAAATAGATACATTCACTTATTCGATTTATACGCATGCGCATATGGACGCATACGTGGGCGAGCATATATTGGAATCCATAATTACCTAATATCCATAAATCCCTAAATTTAGGAGAATTACTCTTTCCTATAGGTAGATCAATAAATAGGTATATATATATATATATATATATATATATATATATATATAGTGTGTGTGAACAAAAAGTATTAAGACAATCAGGAATATTTCTTGTATGTTGTTTATTCTCAACTAGTTTCGACCTTAGGTCATCGTCAGGGGAAGATTTCTTATTTGAAGAAATTGTTGATAGATTATTAGAAAGGGAGCATTATAGAAGAACTATAAAAGTTGAAGTGTTTTTGTGGGTTTGACATGATAGTAAAATCCGGGTAGACGAGTGTGTTAGTAGTAGCATGTCCATTTGTTCCGTGAAGAACCTCTATGAGATTTTTTTTTTGATGCTCTTATATATGTGAGGGGGGGTTCATGGGAGTTGTGTGTATGACTGTATGTGTATACATAAATATGTATGTGTGTGTTTACATATACGTTTGTGAGTGTGAGTGTGTGTCTGTATCACGGTACTGTGCGCGTGACTTCTAGATTTTTAATTGGGTCAAGAGTGGCTTGTTTGATGCGTGGTGGTCAGTGTTTGTTTATTTAGGTGACATCGGCCACCCTCGTAGGTGTAGAGAGAGAGAGAGAGAGAGAGAGAGAGAGAGAGAGAGAGTGTGTGTGTGTGTGTGAGTGAAAGGAAAAGTGGGCAAGCTTGGTAGAAATCAGCGGGGAAGTACGCATGTGCTTTCTTCTTTTTCACTTCTTCATCGCAATCTTTAATAAAGTTACTTAGTTGTGTCAAAATGACAAAAGAAGGAGCGTTGGACATTTATATCATACAACTCTATCAATTACCATGCAATTATGTTCACCAAGGTAATTATGCAAACATGGGTTAAATGAAATGGTATGAATGCGTGTCAAGGTCGTTTGATTAACAAGTGACACTGTAAGCAGGAATGTTTATATTTATTTATTTTTTTTTTTTTGGTTTTGTTTATTTTGTTTTATGGCATATCAACCTCAGTGGGTCATTTAATGCCGATAAAGTTTTGAAATAAATCAATTCTTAATGGATAATACAATTTTTTTATAAATACATTTTTCTATTTAAACCATAGATGGGACCCTAACAGGTACTACCACTCTGGGCCAAAGTGGACCAGGGAGCAATGGTGATAAAGGGGTGCTCCACATTCCTCAAACCTCCAAAATTGGAACCTCACCATCAGATAGAGTTTAACGCCATTCCCAGGACATGTGGACCCGCAGCCACCGCCTTCTAGCACCCATATGATAAAAGGGGCTTGGGGCTTGCCATAAGGGCAATAGGGTTGGGAAAATCATATAGGTGCTAGGGCTTGACGTGACCAGCCGATTGATCGGAGGGGGCCTCTTCGACCGCCCGTCTAGCCCAAGATAGGGCCAAAGTGGAGTATTGCAAGTCATGAACTGCTCATCCACCTGGGTTCTATCCTTAAACATCACGGGTCGCCACCCACGGCCAACAGGTGGCCCCATTGGGGGAGTCTTACCCCTCTGCAGAGGTGCAGTCGTGCATTTCGTAACGTAAAATCATAATTTTGAATATAAACTAAAGGTGCCGCCCGGCGTTACTCGGTGGAGGGGAAATAAAATCACATATAAAAATATAGTAAGAAATGTGTCCTTCTAAATTGATTAATCTATTATTTATTTATTTTATTTGTTTATCCTGATATAGAAGTGGATTATATATTTACCAATCCCTCAGCACGAACAGGATATGACACGTGATCAATTTCTTAAACACAGTTTAATCCTGATCATCAGGTCGCGCGGATACGAATGGTTATATCACCACCTATCCCTATCAGTCATCGCCCCTAGCAGGTCCTCTGCACGGCATTCAGATTCCGCAGAGAGCTGATTGATTAGATCTTAAGCTGGTCGGCAAACACTGGTGTATTCATATGTAGGTGACCAGAGGATAACACGCTTAGAGAAAAATCTAGATTGGAACTACTCAAGTTCATAAGTTTGTCTTTAATTTTCCAGCAGTGTTCAGCATGCGTTGTTCATCTTAATTGGATGGCTTGTGTAATATAAAAGCAGGTACCCGTACTGTTGCTTTTTGTGGAGCGCTGCTCACAGGACTTCTTCAGGACATCAGATGTCATCCTTGTGTTTTTCTCTAAGCGTGTCAGTCCTACTGTATGGCTGCACCACTTGGACGCTATCGAAGGGGAAATAACAGAGCTAAATAATTTCACAAGCAGCATTTACAAAATAGAATAAAATAAATCCATCAAGAATTGTTCCATATCTATTAATAATGGAGTTTCGCTTCCGTTTTTTTGTCTGTAACAAAAACTACGTCACTGCTTACGTCACTTTACCCAAAATCGTCATAACAGAATAAGTACACTCAAAATTTGAGCATGCAACATTAGACAGTCCTCATTATTTTTTAAAAACATGTTTTAATAAATACATATACATGCTCGGTATTATATACTTAGACAGAGTTTGTTTTATTTTAATATTTATTTAAAGTTAGAACTAATTTCTATTTCAAATTGTTTTATTTTTTACTCATTTAATAAATTTGATTTACTTATGGTGCAAACTCTCTGGCATTGAATTTTTAACTCCCACTCAGGTACAATATTTCATACATTTTTTTTATGTCGCCCAGAGATTTATTTTGCTAGTATTACAAAAGAACTATTCTCCCTCCCGGTACGAGTAAATAGTAGGATATAATGGGCTCTTTGACAGTTCTGAGGCAAGTTGATGAGGAGAAGGATAACTCTGAATTCAAACCTGTTAAACTCCGCTAAAAAATTGACCACATGTTGCATCCATTTCGTGCGGAGAGGTTATTATACATACGAGGGAGAGTAAAAAATTATACGCACTCTTGCCATAACATATCTTCATTATTATCAGACTGCGTTATGTGCATGCCTGTCCATATGTGACACGTTATAGTCGCGTGATTGAATTTGATTCCGATCGCGTCATTTTGCTTACTGTCTTTACAGTGTAAACATAGCCACTTCCTAGCATTATATACCAACGAAGAACAAAGATCAGTGAGCTCATTTCTCTGGTCGGAAGCAGTGTCAATGGCTGAAATTCATCAGATGTTTTTAGTACAATAAGAGGACATTGCATTAACTCGTATAAATGTGTGCGAGTAGAGAGAGAAATGTAAAGCGGCCGGACAAGCGTAACTCATGAATGGAGATGTGAAATAAGCAGTGTATAAATGGTTGCATGACCAACCGATAACCTTCTTCTTGGGGGGGGGGATACGCAAGCTTATGGACCGGAGGGACATAGTGAATCGAAAAAAAGAAGGAAACTATATGGAAAATATGTACTTGTTTATCCGCCGGACTTGCGAAAAAAAACAAAAAACAAAAACAAAAAAACAAAAAAAAAAAAAAAAACAAAAACAAGCAACAAATAATTTCTTGCTGAGAGTAGAATAAAATATCGATGTGTATTTCTTTTCCACCCGCCTATTGGCTGGGGATGTAGAACATAACGATGCAGCTCTGTAGAGGGGTAATATCCCACAAATTAGGTCACTTGTTGACTGTGGTGGCTAAGAAGTCCATGATTTGCAACACTCCACAGTGACTTTACCTAGGCTAGAGGGTTGGTCGGAGAGCCCAACAATCAATCGGCTGGTCACGTCAACCCGTAGCCCTATATGATTTTCCTTACCCCATTGCTATTATGGCAAGTCCCAACCCCTTTTTATCATATATATATCTACCAACCCCTCTGCACGAGCAGGATGTGACAGAAGCTCAATTTCTTAAGCGGAGTTCAACAGGTTTGAATTCAGAGTTTTCCTTCTAACGGGTTGCCTAACCAAGGTTAAAGAGCCCAGTCTGCCCTACTATTTATCCATAGCTGTAGGGAGAGTAGGATTCATACATTTCCCAAGGGTATTAGCGCAAAGTGAAATGCAATTAATTTTTATCATATAGGTACTAGGAGCTGTGGCTGTTGGTCTTAGTGCCCTGATTAAGACGTTAAACTGCATCTAATGGTGAAGTTCCAATTCTGGAATTTAGGCAAAGTGGAGTACCCCTTTTTCGCCATTATTCCCGGGAGTACCCTGACCCGGGTTGTTAATACCTGTTAGGGTTCCATTTATGGATTGAGTAGATAAAAAATGTGTATTAAAATGTGTTTAAAAACTGGGTGTGAAAAAAATTAAATACCCAACAAGAATTCATAAAACAAAATGGATCCGGCATAAAATAACCCGGCAAGGATTAGCATGCCTTGGAATCTAAAGAAAAATAAGTAAAAAATCATTTTCCCTAGATCTTAATATCATGAGATACAGTTTAGTGTCACATCGAGGAGCCCTCCTCTCCCGGTTTTTTTAAGGGGATATATTATCCCTCTGCGGAGGATAGAGTCAGCGTATTTTGAGTACAGGGCTGCGTGACTTGGAAACAATTATCTGATAAATCAATTTTAGATTTTTTTTAAAAAGAGAAAATTAAAAAAAAGGATGACCACGATTCCGCTGAGTAGACACTTCCTCTGCTGTGGATATTTATGGTCCTGTAAAGGTGCGTCTAATCCAGGAGGAATTTAAGGATGCCAATGGCGCGGTCTAAGATAAAAGTGTAACGGGTGAAGTGACCGCTAGCATTTCTAATCTTATTCCCGATTTACGTTTTCAACTGTGACCAAAGGGACTGGTCTCTTCGTGTGTTTTTTTTTCCTTTCCTCTGACTGCGCCGATATAAAGATATTTTAGCTTTTGTGCACAGACCTAATTCTTTTGAAAATAATTCTATCGGATTTTGTTTTATTTTTAGTTTGAAAAAAAAAAAAAAAAAAAAAAAAAAAGAGAAAAAAGAAAAAAAAATAAAAAAGAGAAAAAAGAAAAAAGAAAAAAAAAGAAAAATAAATATGACAAAAAAGATGGTATTAGGAAGAGTTGACTGAATAACCAGTCTGTTCCTAAAAAGTTTAAATCGCTTTCTATCTATCTAAATCTTATATCGATCTATCTATCTATCTATCTATCTAGATATTTATCTCAGCTTCTTTTTATATCTATATCTTTTCATATCTATCTCTTCATATATCTAGCTATCTCAGTCTTTGCATTTCATTCTATCTATATAAGTATTTTCCTATCCATCTATCCTAATCGTTTCATATCTATCTATCTCTCTACCTACCTACCTACCTACCTATGTACACATAGCAGTCTTTTCATATCTATCTATCTATCTATCTATCTCTCTATCTCAGTATTTACATATCTAACTATCTCAGTCTTTACCTATCTATCTATCTCAGTCTTTTCATATCTATCTATCTATCTATCTATCTTTCTATCTATCTGTCTATCTATCTATCTCAATCATCTAGCTATCTTGGTATTTTCCTATCTATTTATCTCAGTATTCTTCTATCTATCTATTTATCTATCTACGAGCGTCATTCAAAAAGCCTCACCCAGTTATTCTATATCTGATTAAGTCTCTGTCCCGTCTATGTTTAGATTTTTCTCACCTTTGTATGGGACTCACCTGCACAGAGATAAATACAAAAATCTCAATGAGTCTTTCTAGTTTTATAAGCGTCTCTTCTTTTTGAACGACCCTCGCATATATATTATATATATATATATATATATATATATATATATTATATATATATATTTGCTCTACTTAGGTATTGAGCACTTTTTACTTATTAGCTTATTTTCCTAGCCGTTATATGAATATATATATATCTTATATACATATATATACATATAAATTGTTTTTTTCTTTTGGGCAAATACTGTACCAATAGATTACTTTTTGTTGGTAGGACTATCTTGGTCTTTTCTTTTTTCCTAAACATTTTTTCTCCCCGGTTGATGTTTGGTAGTATATTTTTACAATCAAACTATTTGCTAGGTTTTTTCCAACACGCTTGGTATATTGAATATATATTATATATATATATATATATATATATAATATATATGTGTGTGTGTGTGTGTGTGTGTGTAGTATTTGTTGGAAAAAGTGACTTACTGGTGAAAATGGTCACAATTGTTAGTTGATTCAACTTTCACAAGACAGCGATATAGCAAATGTAAAGTGTTCAATACGTTAGTAGAGCAAATTTATCATCATAAAGGTACACGGTAATAATCTATTCGAGTTTCACCATAAGGATCTTCAGGGTTAAAACCACTGGATTAATCAAGATATTGATTAATTGCAGTCGATTTCACGTGTGTAGTTTTTTGCGATAAACGGTTGATTATAGGTCCGCGGTCGAAGAACGCTGGTTTAAAATTAAAAAATTTACAAAGAGCGGAAGTTGCATTTTTTTCAAAGGATCAAAATATAAACATTGTTAGAAATCCGCTTTGTGCTATTATATTTAGTGGTTTACGACAATGATGAGGATTGTCTATATTATTATAGAATCTGTAGTGATTAAACGTGGTTTTATTAATGTATGTCTAAAGTTATTTATTTTGATTAAAGCCAATAGAATGTGTATATATACATATATATACACATGGAGGTGTATTACCATTTCAATGGTCTTATCATTAAAAAAAAAAAGTAAATAAAAAAAAAATAAATAAATAAAAAAATATTGTTGCAGCCTTACGTCTATGAGAGACGATGGCGTAGTGTCAAGGTGTTTTTTGTTTTGTTTTTAGTGCCAGGTTTTTTTTATTTTTTTTGTTTTTTTAAATATTTTTTAACTTGAACTACATAGGCTGGGCGGGTTCATGTGGAGGATGAGCTGTTTTCCCAGCAAACAATGCACAAATCCCCCTCTCCACACTGCCGTTGTGATCCAAAGGAAAAGTAAGGGACTAATGCAGTATATATATATATATATATATATATATATATATATATATATATATATATGATCCAAAAGTACAGAGAAGAAATCTTCTTTACGACACAAGAGTTTTATTTAAAAAAGCTGTCGCAGTTTGAGAGCTCAATGTGTGCTCTTAATGTTAGAGTCACAGAGCAAATACATAAGTAAAGAAATAACAAAAGACTAAGCTTAATAGTCTATTTCAGGGAGCTTAGCTCCCTGAAATAGACTATAAGCTTAATCTCTAAGTCTTTTGTTATTTCTTTACTTTTATATATATATATATCGGTCTGTTTCTATTTATCTGTTTGGTGACTAATAGGGACGATTGGCGAGAGAGATTCATTGGAAACCGTGCTGCTAGTGCGACATGATGATAATGTTGATGATTATGATTATGATGATGATGATAATCTTGTAAGACATAAGCATCGCGCATTGAGGAACATTAATGTCTCTTACAAATGACTTTAGTCACAATAAAACGTGTTATAATGAAATAAGCAGAAACGACGACAATGTTATTAAAGAATAATTGTAGAGAGTTAGAAAAGAAAAAAAAGCAAAGACTAAACCAAATAATAGAAATTCGATTACGTAAATTGGAACATGAGTAATTTATGAAATATTCTTTGCTTTCTGTTTTCAAATGAACAAATTATTATCTAAATATGTTTGAATGAACAGTGACATCATTTAAGGTGAATGACAAACTGTTATGATTGTTAGCTATGTAGTTTAGTAGGCCATTCTCAATGAGCACGTCTCTCACCGAATGCCACATGATGGGTACCTCGCGTAGGCGACGTAGACCATGTACTTTTACAAAACGAAATACAATCTTTAGATGAGGCATGTCTCATCTCATGACTATATATATATATATATATATATATATATATATATATATATATAATCAATAGTAATGTTATTATGGATATTTTAATAATATCAAATGCTATATAAAGAACCAGATTTCATAGGAAATAAACTCGTCACTCCGAGTTCAAATCCTGGGGTGGTAATTGCATTTCACTTAGTGCTAATACTCTTGGGAAAGGTATGAATTCTACTCTCCCTCCAGATATGGGTAAATAATGGGCAGATTGGGTTCTTTAACCTTGGTTAGGCAACCAGTCTAGCAGAAGAAAAACTCTGAATTCAAATCTGTTAATCTCCACTTAAAAAATTGACCTTGTGTCACATCCTGCTCGTGCGGAGGAGTTGCTAAATATATATATACAGAACAGAAACTAGAAACCAGAGTCCGTTCGAGAAAATGAGAGGCACAAAATCTTTTGGGATATTAAGATACAGCCAAATCATCTAATCCCGACCAAAAACAAAATCTAAGCTAATTAAGAAGAAAAAATAATTTGACATTCAGTGGATTTTGACGTTCTGGCAAACCACAGAGTAAAAATGAAAGAAAATGAAAAGATAGAAAAATACTTGAACTAAAAAATTGTTGAATATAAGGATGAAGGTGATACTAATTGTAATTGGTTCCCTGCAAATGGTCACCAAGGTTTCGGAAAAAAACAAAACTGAAGGAATTGGAAAATTGAGAATGAATCGAGACTATCCAGTCCATAGGGTTATTAAGATCGGCTAAACTATATATATATATATATATATATATATATATTATAGAACTCTATAGATATTGCTTTTAACTTACCCATTATAGTGTTGGCACAGTCTTGTCTATACTGACACACGCCCGTGTATGCACGCGCACACGCGCCTACGTGCGCACATAGAAGTACACATATATTTACATACGGAAAAAAGGGGACAATATTATTTTTAATACACGCATAAATATACACGCTCACACACACACACATAGAAACACACACATAGAAACACACACATGTATGAATAAGCATAGAAAACTTTTTGAAAAGACCACAGAGTAAGAATAACAAGCTTCAACATTGAATAGACAAGAAAAAAAAAAAAATAACACGAATAAAGAATAAACACGAGTAAATAAACACAAAATATCATGTGATGTCCAACCCCACCCCCCCACACACTTCCCATCCCCAAAATTGAATAACAATATTTTAAAAAAAAAAGAAGAAAAACTGCGACGGCATCACACAAAAAAAAACGAACCAAAATCAAAAAAATCTCTTTTCCCCCAAAAGTGAATATATTCAACTAATCCAGACACAGAGGGAAAGATAAAAAGACAGACACCCCCAAAAAAGATGCTGAACAACAGTCACTCCGAAGGAGAGAACGGAAACAGACATGAGAGAGAGAGAGAGAGAGAGAGAGAGAGAGAGAGAGAGGAGAGAGAGAGAGAGAGAGTAGTTATGTTCTTTTTCTTTCTTCTAAAATTTCAGAAATATAGATTTCATTGAAGTTGGAATATTATAAACAAGCGCCGTGTACACAATAAATGTCCGCACAAATAACGGCACACCTTTATAAAATAAAAACTGTGCTGATCATAATTATTTGAACAGACAGTAACTCTTCCTCTAATTTCTTAAAACGGGATCGTTAAATTTCTCTGAATATTTACTACTATCTTGTTGGATGATTACTATTATCTGTGTTATTCGGACTATTGTCCTCATCTTCATTGTTATCTGTAGAACGTTTTGGCCGACATGCCCTCCGGAATGAGAACATGATACCCCGTGGACTGAATAAAGGGCTAGGTTCAAAGTTCAGTGATGGCTCCCGACTACAACAAGAAGACTCCCGATTACGACAAAAAGGTTCCTGAGTCCGAAAAGAAGGTTCCCGAGTCCGAGAAGTTTCCCGGGTCCGACAAGAAATACCTGAAGAAGGCCGGAGGGCATATCGGGCGAAACGTCGTACAAATAACAATGAAGATGGGGACAATAGTTCGAATAACGCAGATAATAGGATTGTTAAACTAGAAACGGTTATTAGTGCAAACAGTATGTGTAGCATTGTAAGCACCGATTCGCGATTAGTTAAGTTATTTAAAAAAGGATAACAGTATATGGAATGCCATGTGATGCCTATTGAGGTCGTGTGTTTTTCGGACACTCAATCATTACACTTCTCTCAAAAATAGAAACCACTGGTCACTGTTTGAAAAGTGATTCACATCGTCAACTGACTACAGTTTAATATGCATCAAGCTGGATTTGCTCGAAGTCAAAAAAATCTTCGGCACATATGAAATGCGTGCGAAATCGCTACTTTCCGTGCAATAACGTAATATCAAAGATCGTAAGTAACGGTTACTACAAGTGCGTCATGTCATTAAAAACCGAAAAGTAAACGCGTTTTAGAAAATAGCAAACTGCACTTAGAATGAAAATACCCTAGCCGGTGGCAAAAGCTGCTTGGCGTAGTCGGGAGGGCAATACTCCCGACGACACCAAGCAGCTTTTGCCACCGAGTAGGGTATTTAAAAAATAAAAAAGAGAAGTACGTTCATCTTGGTCTTTTCAAGTATTGTTTAATTTTGGACTGATTTTCTTCGAAAGTCCCTCACCCTCAGCTATGGGTTAAACAGTACCAGTAATGTTCTACAAGGATGTCTTTGGCATTAAATAACCCTCGAAGATTGATATGGCATTAAACAAAGGAACCAAACCAAACCCAGTCGTACTATTACATTCAATTTCTAACTAATATCCTTCGGAAAGGTAGGAACCCCCTCATCTCCCCAGCTATTGGTTAAATGGTGCCACTACTGTTATTCTACAAGGTTGGATGTGGTATTAGAAAACTGATGAAGATTGATATGCCATTAAACAAAGAACTACGCTCATTTTTGGACTCATAACTTTGTGAAAGGTATGTATCTCCTCATCCCACAATGAATTAAATAGTACCAATACTCTGAAATAGCAATACTACATTATTAAATATTACCAATACTGTAAATTAAATAGTACCAATACTACATTATTAAATAGTACAATACTGTAAATTAAATAGTACCAATACTAATTATTAAATATTACCAATACTGTAAATTAAATAGTACCAATACTACATTATTAAATAGTACCAATACTGTAAATTAAATAGTACCAATACTACATTATTAAATAGTATCAATACTGTAAATTAAATAGTACCAATACTACATTATTAAATAGTATCAATACTGTAAATTAAATAGTACCAATACTACATTATTAAATAGTATCAATACTGTAAATTAAATAGTACTAATACTGTAAATTAAATAGTAACAATACTACATTATTAAATAGTACCAATACTGTAAATTAAATAGTACCAATACTGTAGATTAAATAGTACCAATAGTACCAATACTGTAAATTAAATAGTACCAATACTACATTATGAAATAGCACCGATACTGTAAATTAGATAGTACTAATACTACAAGGATGGATTTGGCATTACATGCCACACGAAAGTTGATATGCCATTAGATAAATAAATCAAACCAAACGAATCAAGTTTGTATATCTTTTATCGTTAAGTAACTAGTGCTTGAATAACTCACAATAACAACAAAAAAAACAAATTTCTTTGGTCGTTTAGTTTATACATAAAAAGTAGAAGAATGAAATTTGTAAGGCGAGATTTGAAGCAAAGAAAAGAGAATAGAATTCACAGTGCAAAAGGTGCAGATGAGGTTTTGTCCAGAAAGCCAAAAGCATTTTGAATCAAATGATTTGTGTTCTTCTTATGTGACAAGCCACGCAAGCAGATAATTATGATGGAAAAGAATAGACATTTCAGTATGCACCAGAGTTTGCTGTAGGGTTGCGTCTTTGTGCAAGTAAGACACAAACAACAAAAAAGTCCTTCTAACACGTCTTAATATCGCGTGAAAATGATTAGCAATCATAGCATATGAATTATATCCGTAGATGATACGGTCATTTAATATACACTTTGGTTGGTTGGTTGGTTTAATAGTATATCAAACATTGGGGGTTGATTAATACGCTCTCCTATAATACGGATGGAGCACTCTCTGGCACCTTTACATAATTACATATCTATGTATCTATCAGCTAAAATTCACTTCGCAGTCTGTAGGAGCTGATGATAGCCGAGCAGTAAGGAGCCTGACTGATGATTCCGGCTGGAGGTAACCTGCAAATTTCAGCGAACAATACACGAGGAGGAGGAGGCACTTGAAGAGGAGGAAGAGGAGCTATCAAAATAAATTTGACTAACAAGAAAAAAACCCTTTGGTTTGAATTTAGAGTTTTCCTTCTTCTCGACCGGTTGCCTAGCAATGTTAAACAGCCCAGGCTGTCTTACTATTTACCCATAGCTTGAAGGAGGCTAGTTGGATACGTATCTTTCCCCGGGGGTATGAGCGCATTGTGAAATGCAAACAGCCGTGTTCAGGATTTGAACTCGTCTCACCGTGTCTATTTCCTATGACAGTAACCATTACACCACGTGCCTCCAAATAATTATCACCTGTGTCTGTCATTCTTTGAAATCAAATCGTGATCAAAAACATTTTTGCATGGAAAAATATTTATATTTCTTATGAAGATATGTCCTCGGGGAATTTAGATCGTTAAAAACAAAAGATTTTTTGAAAGCAACATTTTTTTCTTCAGAAAATACGTTCTCAATACATTAAAATGAAAATATTTACTATTTTTTGCCAAAGATTTTTTTAGAAATTGGAGAAATGTATTATTTTTAATTTTCTTACGCTTCATTTATTTATTTTATTTTTAGAAAAAAAAATTGTCATTTACATTTTGTTCATTTAGCAGCGAATCAAAAACCTTATATCCATCCTGTCAGCTGGGGCAGAAGCCCCCCAGCAGAGGGGTAAAATCCACCCAAATGGAGTCATCTGCTGGCAGTGGGTGCATACCCATGATGGCTGGGCAATCCATGGCTTGCAGCATTTCACTTTGGGTCTTCCTGAGGCTAGACGGGCGGTCGGTGAATTCTCATCTGATCAATCGGCTGGTCACGTTAAGCCCTAGCATCTATATGATTGTCCCAACTCTTATGGTAAACCCTCAACCCTTTTTGTTATATATGTGCAAGAAGGCAGTGGTTGAGGTTCTTAGTGTTCTGGGTATCACGCTAACCTGCAATTACAGTTCTGGATCTTTGGGGTGGGTGAAATGCCCCCTTCATCCCAATTACTCCCGGGTCTACCATGGCCCATAGTGGTAGTACATGTTAGGGACCCATCTCTAAATAGAATGAAATGATTTAACAAAAATATGTTTAAAAAATTGAGTCAACCCAGCAACACTCAACCAAACGAAACCAAATTTGATGAATTTTAATCGAAATATAAGTCTGCCGAACGCCAGGAACGGGGTCGGAGACTTTGGCTGCAGAGACGAATAGGCTAGACACAGCAGGAAGTAGACGGCTCGGCTGCAGGCTTGGTGTGACGGTAGCCTGCGTGATAGTCGACCCAGCAACACTCTCAACCCAAAAATATCAATGTAATCCAAAATTTGATAAATGTAAAATACTTGTGAATTTTATTTGTAATATTATGACTAAAACAATGTATTCGGCATTAGATAAACCACCTAGGGTTGACATGCCGTAAAATCCAACCAATCAACCAACCTTATATCGATATAGATGATATTAGTAATAAAATGAACAAATGAATTGTAAAAGAAAGTAAAGTAAGCGGAGTGACCTATTGTTGGTACCAGCCGGACAGCGAGGGAGTCTATCCTCTTTTCACTAGAACTAGACTAGAGAGATTTTGTATTTTCCCAGTACCCCACTCGTATCAGGTCAGGCACAAAGGCTCTATTAACGTGGGATCCACCCACAAACCGAAGTTCATGGGATGGCAGGTTAAAATTGCGTGAATCCCGTCGGCATTACCCCTCAAGGCGGCGCCTCAGGCACTGGGCAATAAACCCAACCCTGCCCTTTAAATCAAGAGGGCAGGTGTTGCCTGGGGGGTGGTCCCCTGGGATCGACGCTATTATTATAACTCAATCGGTCCAGCGGCCGAAGCTCACTGGACCCCCGACACGAAGGCCGGGCTAGAGATTGTTTTTTGCGTCTGAGGTAGGTTGCCACACCTACCATAAGCTCACCCATTTACTGCACAGATCCAAGATATGATCCTTATGCGCTGAGTTGGCGAGGGTCGATATCTAATCCGAAACCTTGTTCTTTATTGGCGGATGCTCTACCTACTGAGCTAAACCGCCTCGAATAAATGAATGGATTGATTAATTTAAAAGAAACTAGCAGAATCATCTAGCAACACGAGGTTGCTGGGGGAACAAAGTCCCTTTATCCGAGATATCAGGAGACGCAACTTGTGCATGTTACCTCTGTCAAGACTGGAGGGTAAAATAATCTTTTGAATTAGCCGCTTCTTCTTTCATAATCTGCTCGTTAAGCCACCTAACTCTTACCGATAAACACGCGAGGTAATTGCCTATCGTGTCCCCTAGCGTCAAATATGAGAACCGTGGAAAGTAAAATGTAATAGCTAAAAAATGTAAACAGCCTCGTTCAGGATCTGAACTCGGGTAGCCGAGTATACTTCCTACGGTGATAACCGTTAAGCCACCAGTGGTATTTTATATATTAATGTAACATGGATTTTTAAAAAAATGTAAAGTCCGCGGAGTAGCCTAGTGTCGGTATCAGCCATATAGCGATGGAGTCTATCCTCTTTTCGCAGGTGCTAGGCTAGGGAGATTGTTTTGCCGAGGGGGATGGCCAGAACTACCGCTCCAAGATGTTTTACCGCACAGATCAGATTTCCCAAGCTGGGCCACACATACACTGAATTGGTGAGGACTGGTATCGAATCAGAAACCTTGTGATTTCAAGGCAAATGCTCTACCGACTGAGCTGAACCGGCCCCTAACATTGATTAAATTGATTAACAATAAATAAGATAGGCGGAGTCGCATATTGTCGGTATAAGCCAGAAAGCGAGGGAGTCTATCCCCTTTCACTAGCGCTAAACCAAAGAGATTGTTTTTAGAGTCTGAGGTGGAGCGACACAACTACCACTTTGCCACACAGATCACCGTGCTACTCATACGCTGAGTAGGCGAAGGCCAGTATCAAACCCGGAACCTTGTGGTTAAAAATTAAAAAAAAGTAAAAGTCGACGGGGCGGCCTAAAGTCGGTATTAGCCAGTCAGCGAGGGAGCCTATCCCCTTTTCAATAGCGCTAGACCAAGGAGATTGTTTTAGCATCTGAGGTGGAGCGCCACACCTACCATCAGCTCCTTACTTTATCGCACAGAACCTTGTGCTACTCATACGCTGAATTGGCGGGGACCGGTATTGAACTAGGAACCTTGTGGTTTCTAGCCGAACGCTCTACCGACTGAGCTAACCCGGTCCCTTTAAAAATAGATTAATAAAAAACAAAACAAAAAAAAAACAAGAGTTTCGAATACAGAAGTTTTGAAAATTTGTCTGACCGTGGATATGTGAAACTAGCGGCTGATTCCGCGGATAGTAGAGTACTACTGTATGTATCTAAAGAATAAAAACTTAAAAAACAAAAAACAAAGAAAGAATGAAAATAATGTAAAGTGCAAAGAAACTCTAAAAGTTTCTGAAACCAACGTTTTGATGTGTCGGTCATTTTGCATTAGAGATGACGATGTTTTTTGAACACAATGAAATCGCGAAAGTAATTTCACTGAAGAAGCGGCGACCTTAGCCCGTACTACTGTCGAAAGAAGGAAACCATCCAGCGCCGGGGCGTGTGAAAAATTGAGGCTTGAACCTGATAGGCGAACAAAGGAAAAGGTTGCAAATCAATTTCCTTAGCTTGAAAGGTTGCAGGCGAGTTTTTCATTGATGTGAGTTTTTAAGGAAAAAAAAAAAAAGAACAAAATATATAAAAGACAAAAAGAAAAGAAAAAAGTTTGACAAGCGCTTCCAGGAATGCGTAAGTGTTTATGACAAAAGACTAATCTTACTCTCTCTCTCTCTCGCTCTTACACACAGAAACACGCAAAAACTCACACACACACATACATATACAACATACATAAACACACACACACACACACATAAACACACACACAGGCGCACGCGCGCACACACACAGTCATAGATGTGTGTTTATGACAAAAGACTAATCTTACTCTCTTTGTCTCTCTCTCTTACACACAGAAACACATACAAAAACTCACGCACACAAACAACACACATAAACACATACACAGTCACGCAGACACACACCCACACAGGTAGGCGCGCATACACACACACACACACACACACACACAGAGACACAGTCATAAATGTGTGTTTATGACAGAAGACTAATCTTTCTCTCTGGTTCTTACACACAGATGAACACGCAAAAAGTCACACACACATACAACACACATAACGACACACACATACACACACACACACACACACATACAGCACACATAAAGACACACACACATACCCACACAGGTAGGCGCGCACACACACACACACACACACACACACACACAGACACAGTCATAAATGTGTGTTTATGACAAAAGACTAATATTTCTCTCGTTCTCTCTGGCCCTTATACACAGAAACACACGCAAAACTCACACACACATACAACACACATAAACACACACAGACACACACATACACACACATACACACACACATACAGCACATATAAAGACACACACACACACAGTTGCGCGCGCACACACACACAGTCATAAATCTGTGTTGATGACAAAATAATTGACTAACAAACGCACTCTTCCGAATACTCTTACACTCACAAAAACCGCGAGTAGCCTTCTACCGTAGTGTAATAATTAGCAAGCTAGTCTCGCAGATCCATCTCTACTGAAAAGTTAGTTCGATCCTCGCCGGATGCCCTTTACTTGTGAATTTGTGTCAGATGTTAACCAATGGCGAATGGGTTGGGTAAATACCTATTCACACAACAACGACTAATCACAGGGTATCTATAAAGACCGACGGCGGGTTTACAATGGAACAACAATGATAGCAGTCTTGTTGAAATGTATTAATCAAAACAAAAAAAAAAACTACGAGAATTGAACTTTCATATGGTAAATGATTCTAAGTTTAAAATTTTAGAACTGTAGCAAGACTTTAGGAACACACACACCACACACACACACACACATATATATATATATATATATATATATATATATATATATACCAAATTTGTTGGTAAATCCCCGCGGTGAGAAAAAAACCAGCAAATAGTTTGATTGTAAAAATATACTACCAAACATCACCTGGAAAAAAAAATTTTTGGAAAAAAGAAAAGACCAGAGAAAAGACTGAAGAACACTTAGCGAAACTTTTAGTAGGTTTATCTGACTCATTAGGTTTATATATATATATATATATATATATATATATATATATATAAAGGCTATGAAAAACACATTTTGTTGTTAAAATTAAAATATTTTTATATCTTTTTTCATTGCTGATATTGACGATATTTCGATTTATTAAAAATCACCATCAGAGCATAATGATAATTAGGTCCGTTTTTAGAATTAAATGTTTTTAATCCGTATTCATCAAGAGAGAAACAGAGCGTGTGTGTGTGTATTTTCTCAACCCCTCCACACGAGTAGGAAGTGACACAAGGTCAATTTTTAAGTTGAGTTTAACGGTTTTGATTTAAAGTATGCCTTCTTCAAGACTAATTGCAACATAAATATAGAAAAATCTCAGACTGCCAGACTATTTACCCATAGTTGAAGGTAGAAAAATTGAATGCATATATTTTCCCACCAATATGACCACGATGTGAAATGCAAAGAGCCTTCAATGTAGTAGACCGCATATTACAATAGAAAGAAATCTGGACACATACTGCAATAGAAATAATGTGGTAGATTACAAACTTCAATAGATACAATGTGGTAGACCGCATACTTAAATAAAACAATTAGGTATACCGTATAGAAACAATGAGTTAGACAATACACTATCATAGATACAATGTGGTAGACCACATATAATAATAGATAGTAGATCGCATCCTACAATAGAAATAATGTGGTAGACAAACTACAATAAATAAAATGTTTGGTTTGGTTTGATTTTGTTTTACGGCATATCAACCTCAGTGGGTCATTTAATGCCGATAAAGTTTTGAAATATCAATTCTTAATTGATAATACAATTTTGTTTATAAACTCGTGTTTTTCTATTTAACCCATAGATGGGACCCTAACAGGTACTACTACTCCGGGTCAGAGTGGACCAGAGAGCAATGGTGATGAAGGTGTGCTCCACATTCCCCAAACCCCCAATCAGAACCTCACCATCAGATAGAGTTTAACGTCATTCCCAGGACATGTAGACCCTCAGCCACCGCCTTCTAGCACCCATTTGATAAAAAGGGGTTGGGGCTTGCCATAAGGGCAATAGGGTTGGGAAACTCATATAGGTGCTAGGGCTTGACGTGACCAGCCGATTGATCGGAAGGGGCCTCCCCGACCGCCCGTCTAGCCCAAGATAGGGCCAAAGTGGAGTATTGCAAGTCATGAAACTGCTCATCCACCTGGGCTCTATCCTTAAGCTTCACGGGTCGTCACCCACGGCCAACAGGTGGCCCAATTGGGGGATTCTTACCCCTCTGCAGAGGTGCAGTCGGTGCATTCTAACGCCCCAGCCGACACGGCGGCTGTATATTGTAATAAAAACAATAAGGTAGACCGTATGGAAACAATGTGTTAGACAACATATAACAATAGATACAATGTGGTAGACCAAATAGTACAATAGAATATTGTAGTAGGTGATCTACCACAGTAGATACAATGTGGTAGACCGCATACGGTAATAAAAATAATAGAGCTGACCGTATAATACAACAGAGCCAAAGTGTTAGACCATATACCACAATAAATACAACGTGTTAGACGACATACCACAACAGATAAAATGTGGTTGACGATATAGTTCAATAGATAGAATGTAGTAGACTGCATACTACGATAGAAAGAATGAGGTAGACACATTGTGGTTTCACTCTGTAAATTTAAGAAATCCACTGTCAATCAAGGCGATGTAAGTTCAAATCCTAGATGAGGCTATATGCATTTCACATAGAACTATTATTCTTAAAAGGAAAACAATGAATTCAAACTCTGCTAAATAAATTGACCGTGTGTCACATCCTACTCGTGTTTAGGGGAAGGCATATATATATATATATATATATATAGTAATCCACAGACACCGTGTTTTGACGTATCCCGTCTATTCAATAACGCTAGACTTAGCAGGCTACCTCCAGCCGGGACAGAAACCCGACCGATGTTTCATTCATCAGGCTTTTTAACCACTGGACCATCAACCACCTGCAGGCGTGGGGGAGAATTTAACCGATATATAAATACACAGGAATATATGTTACAGCCATATATATATATATATATATATATATATATATATATATATATATATATATATATATATATATATATATATATATATATATATATATATATATATATATATATATATAGTTTCCTAGCCGGGAACAAGTGTCAACAAATACCAATCCCCTATCGACTACACAGGAAAAGATAATTTTCAGATTTAAACCAAGTAAATTATTCACTGAAGAAGCAAATAGTACAAGTATTTTGGGGAGAGTGACGAGACTAAAATATTTTCTGTCATATTAGCTGAGGATGTTTGTGAAAAAAAGTAATATATAATATATATATATATACACACACTTATATATGTGTATAAATTTCAGTCTGTTATTAATATATTTTTCTCTAAAAAATATGCTAAATAATTGAAAAACAGAATTACTTCTTGTGACATCTAAAACAATCTAATTAAGTTCACTCACGTTTTTCAAAATATTTGTTGTCTTGATAAAAGAAAAAAGAGGCAAAAAAATAGAGACAGCTACCAAATACATATTTACCAACTCCTCCGCACGAATAGGATATGACATGAGGTCAATTTCTTAAGTAGTTTAATTGATTAATATTATCTGCGTTATTCGGACTATTATCCTCACCTTCATAGTGATATGTACAACGTTTCGGACGATGTGCCCCCGGCCTTCTTCAGGTATTTCTTGGCGGACTCGGGAACCTTCTTTTCGAACTCGTAATCAGGAAACTTTTTGTCGTAATCAAGAGCCATCGTGGAAATTTGAACCTAACCCTTTATTCAATCTACTGAGGTATCATGTTCTTATTCCGCTAACCATAGCTGGGGTAGAGGCGTTAAGCTGTGTTAATTATTATTCTATCTTACTGCTGCCCTTGACCAGGATTGAACCTGCAGTCTAAAGATAACTGTCACTTAGAACTATCTTAACCTAACTCCTTTATGCACTAGGCAATGTGTCCAATCAAGCATCATCTGAAACATTCAGAGAAATGGTTTAATTGATTTTAACTCACAGTTTTCCTTCTCCTAGTCTGATTGCCTACCACATTGTATCTCGATTACGCATTGGTCATACAAGACTAATGCACTCCAATATACTCAAACAAGAACAACAACCACAATGTGGAACATGTCAAACACAGTTAAACACTTATTCATGGAATGCAGATTTTTTGCTCACATCAGAAACCGTTATTTTAAAGCAAACAATATGAAAGATCTGTTTGAAAACGTCAACATGGAAGATATTCTCTCTTTTTTGAGGGAAATAAAATTATACCATAGAATTTAAACATGAAACAAATCAATACCATATAACATAATCCCCAATAATGCTAACACATTTTAAAACCAATTACTAAAAAGTATATATATAAATACACGATATGTATAACTTCCTAAACCGTTAGGCATGATATAAACCTAGACGGGTTGATATGCCGTTAAAATCAATAAACACACAAAACATATTGTTCTTGTTTTTTCTTGTTTTTCTTTTCTTCTGTTTTTTTACGGCATGTCAACCCTATTCTCTTCTTTTAATGCCGAATTAAGTTATTTTGATATACAAAGGACACAGGTTGCGTACAATACCTACTTTGGAATAAGTGGTCACCCAATTAATTATTTAACAGTCTCATTACTGCTTAACTCTAGTGATCTATACCATTGGGAAAGGTATCTACCTAATACTTATGTAGTATGTAGTATATCCCATTGTTTCTATTAATACTGACGTACTTGAAACCCTTTTTTATGATAATATTTTGGTTTGGTTGTTTTGTTTTACGACATTTTCAGATCCTTTAGTGCCAAATCAAAATCATTTTGATAAAGAAAGGACTCAGGTTACTTAAAGTACCTGCTGTTGCTAAATTAGTCACTTTTAATCAATCATTTACAACTGATGAGGCTTTGAGCAGGTGATTACTACGCCGAATCCCCGAACGGGTGGTACAAGCGAGTTTCATATGTTTTCTATGAATACTACATCATGAAAATTGATATGTAGATTCAGAGGGAATATCATAGACTCGAGCGGGCCATGAAACCCTAGCACCAGCCCTACTCCAGGTTCATTTGAAACTGAAATGGTAGTACCCGTTGGGATGGCAATTATTTGGTTTAAACTCACTATAATCATATTGTTCTTGTTTTTTTTTTTTTTTCTGTTTTACGTCATATCAACCCTTTTCAGTTCTTTTAATGCGAAATCAACTCATTTTGATATACAAAGGACTCAGGTTGTGTAAATTACCTGCTGTTGAATAAGTGGTCACCCAATTAAGTATCTACCAGTCTCATTACTGCTTAACTCTAGTGATCTAGCTGGAACCATTGCTTGCAACATGACTTACCGTAATTAAAACTAATGCAACTCCATTGTCGCTATCACAAATGATTATATTTGTATCTTGTATTGGAAGAATTTCTGAACTACCGGTACTTTTTAGGGTCGGTTTGGCTCAGTCGGTAGCGTGTTCGGCTGGGAACATCAAGGTACCTGGTTCGATACCAGCCCTCGTCAACCCAGCGTATGAGTAGCACAGGGATCTGTGCGGTAAAAGGAAGGAGCTGATGCTAGGTGTAGCGCTCCACCTCAGACGCTAAAAAAACAATCTCCTCGGTCTAGTGCAAGTGAAAAGGGGATAGACTGCTGTCTGGCTGATACCGATTTAGGCCACCCGACGACTTTACTGTTTTATTGTTCTGAATTAACTGAAAAAAACACCGGCTAAAATCCGAGATGCACCAGCTCGTCGGCTAGTGCTGTAGAATAAACTGACTGCACCACTGCAGAGGGGTATGAGACCCCCTCCTATGAGGCCACCTGTTGGCGACCCGCGATGCTTAAGGACGGAATGATGAATGAGCAACCCTTGATATTCAACAGTCTATTTTGGATGGCACCTATATGATTGTCCCTACCGCATTGCCTTAATGGTAAACCCCGAAATTTTCTATTATATGTGTACTACTAGGCTGTGACTGAGGGTTTTATTGTACTGGGTATGAGGTTAAACTGGAGCTCTGGAATACCCCTAATCATTGCTAGTACTTCAAGGTTCTCTCAGAACCGGAGTTGTAGTATATGTTAGGGTATCGTCTATTGGTGAAATAGATTTAAACATCTATTAATAATGGAGATTCGCTTCAGATTTTTGTCTGTAACAAAAACTGCGTCACTGGTTACGTCACATTACCCAACACATAATCCAACGTCATAACATAGAATAAATATACTCAAAATGTGAGCATGCAACGTCAGACAATCCTCATTGTTTCAATAAATAGATGGCCGGCGTTATATATTTATATATAGATTGTTTTATTCTAATATAATATTTAAAGTTATCGGAACTGTTTCCATTTCAAATTGTCTTTCTTTCTTTCTTTTTTTTTACTCCTTTAATAAATTTGACGATTTTACATACTTATGGTACACACTCTATGACATTGAATTTTCTGCTCCCATCCAGCAATATCTTTCAAAAAAATATTTTTACATCGCCCGGAGGGTGTCTTTTTATTTTGCTAGTTAATAGAATAAATTGAATATCAAACAAGAATGAATAAAATAAAAACATTGTTTTCGTTCCTAATTTTCATTATTTCCGTAAGCTGAAAAGTTTTTTTTTTTTTAATCGTCAGGAGTTTCTTCTTTTGAATGGTCCAAACATTTTTACGATAACATCAATTTTTATTCATAGTTCATTGTGTTAAATATAGCGTACTAAATTTAACCATCGAATTGTTGGTCAGACGACAATGTTTTTTTTAATACACCAATTTTTACATAATTCTTCAAAATCTTATTAAAATTAAACTAATATTTTAATTTTAGTGCATAAAAATACTTCGGTTAAATTCCATCTGCATTTTTATCGACGTCCAAAATTATGTAACTTTTTTTTCGTAAAAAATCTAAACAAATCTTAAATGTTGGGCATGCACATAAACCTATACAGCATACAGTTAAATACACAACCTTTTCAAATTTTGTGTTGAAGGAGAATATAGTACAATTTCTTGTTTGTAAATAATTTTCTCTTAAAAATCTACACGTTAGATAACTTTAAATATATATCAAAATAAAATAAACTATACATAAATTCGGTAATAACAGGTATGTATTTAAAACTAGTTTTAAAAAACACCATGGGTCATAATTTGTTGGGTATTACTATCTGAGCATAAATCATACAGCGTTTCTTTATTTCTATGTTGTAATGATAATGACTATAAATTAAATCCTCATTGATAAAGTTACTTAATTCCTGAAATTACTGTGGCGTAAGCAGTGACGTAGTTTCGGTTACAGACAAATAGAGACCGAATCTCCATTATATATAGAGATATTTCAAATTTAAAAAATATTTTAAGTGTAAAAATTAAAAACAATTCTTAAAATAGATGAACATTGTAATATACAAATTCTTGGCAAATTCTTTTTAATTTGATAATTAATTTGCTAGATTATTTTCCTGTTACTGTTATAAAATAACCCAACAACGGTTGACATGCCGTAAAAATTCCAACCAACCAAGATGCACAGGTGTTAGAACTATGATTTTTGTATATCAAACATCAAAGACTAACTCACTAAAGCCAAGTTGGCAAAAATACACGTTTTCCAAGATGCATCCCTTTGACGGATTGGTTTGCCCGAAATCAACAAGAAAACCAAAGAAAAAAACCTTTACAAAGAACTTCCATTATATATATATATATATAATATATATATATATATATATATATATATATATATATATTTGACAGGAAGTAAAGAATATAAAAACCAAGAATGAGAACTTCTGAGAAAACAGTTCCTGGAATATACTCCATGAACCTGAGAATCTCAAAGCGATTCCATATAACCTCAATTAATCAGTAAGGTGCGTTACTCTTGCAATACAACGTATGATCACACGCCGTATGGTTTGGTCTAGCTAGCTATGGGTAAAATATTAGGACAGACAAGGATCTCTAGTCTTAATTGGCATCCGGTCTTGGAAAGGAAAGGTTGAATTAAAAATCTGAAAAGAGCTGTGCGAATAATCAGCCCCACTGTGATATACGATTATTCTTTTATCAGATCACCCTCTCTCTCTCTCTCTCTCTCCCCACACACAGACAGACAGACAGACACACGCACTGTAGTTCCGCCCTGTCGGCTGGGGCGTTAGAATGCCGACTGCACCTCTGCAGAGGGGTAAGACTCCCCAATGGGGCCACCTGTTGGCCGTGGAGGCGATCCGTGATGCTTAAGGATAGAGCCCAGCAGTTCATGACATGCAATACTCTACTTTGGCCCTATCTTGGGCTAGACGGGCGTCGGAGAGGCCCCTCGATCAATCGGCTGGTCACGTCAAGCCCTAGCACCTATATGATTTCTCCAACCCTATTGCCCTCATGGCAAGCCCCAACCCCTTTTTATCATATGGTGCTAGAAGGCGGTGGCTGTGGGTCTACATGTCCTGGAATGACGTTAAACTCTATCTGATGGTGAGGTTCCAGTTTTGGAGGTTTGGGGAATGTGGAGCACCCCTTCATCACCATTGCTCCCTGGTCCACTCTGACCCGGAGTGGTAGTACCTGTTCGGGTCCCATCTATGGGTTAAATAGAAAAATGTATTTGTAAAAAAATTGTATTATCCATTAAGAATTGATTTATTTCAAAACTTTATCGGCATTAAATGACCCACTGAGGTTGATATGCCGTAAAACGAAACAAACCAAACAAATGTAGTTGGCCACACAATCATTCATCAAGATAAATAAATCAACTTACATAGTGTTGTAACTTGAGTATCAGAGTTAGCAAAGAAATAATAGGAAGAAACACAACGAGTATTAAGGATAGGGGGAAAAAGTTTACTAAGCAAATATACAAGATGAACAGAGTAATTAGCAATTGCTAGGTTGAATTAACAAGTCTGTGAGATCTCGTTGTTTCATGTAGTTAATTCATTAATTAATAACGAGCAATTGTCAAACAGTGTTTCTTAGAAACCATCGGGACTCGTGGATATACTGCGGTATGATAATCTAACTATTACAACGTTTAATGTGTATACTTAAGACACTCTCAGGACGGGGGTCCAGTGGCTTCGGCCCTGAAACATGGCTACAATTAACAGCGTTGATCACAGGGGACTATCCCCCAGGCAATACCTGACCCCTCGATTTAAATGGGGCAGGGCTGGGTTTATTTCCCAGTGTCTGAGGTGGCTCCCCCCCTTGAGAGGGAATGCCTACGGGATCAATGCAATTTTTACATCTGCCACCCATGAACCTCTGTTCGTGGCTGGTCCCACATTAATAGGGCCTTGTGCCTAACCCGTACACGTGGGGTACGTGGTAAATATCTAGTGTGCATACTTAAGAGCTATTGCAGTATTTCAATATGTAAAAAGTATAATAATCTTAATTTAAATGGAGTGGAATCATTGATACTATTGAGATATAAATGTTTCAAAGAATAGCACGACTTCGATATTAAATACGGATCCAACGCTGAATTTTTATTTCTCATTCTTTTTAACTTACACAAACATCTTTCTTTCTTTTTCTTTTTTCTATTCTTTCTTTCTTTTGAAACAGACGATAAGCACTCTCACCTTCTCTCTCTTCTTTTCTTTCTTTCTTTATTTCCCTCTGGCGTATAGCACATTTTTTCTTTTCTCACAATCATAAAGGAAGGGTCCATTATTTATCTGAGGTGATGACAGGGCGTAAGTGTTAAATATCTGCATTCATATTTCATGAATCAAAACGGAACGGTCCATTATTTATTTGAGGTGACGACAGGACGTAACACAGGAACTTACAAGCGTATTAATATTTAGATATTGCACCGGGTCCGGGACAGATTTAACATAAAAATGCATCTGCACATTCTGATCAATCTTTTCAAAATGTTTGGTGAAACACGGGATTTGGCAAGTACAGAATCCTCTGCACCAATACTCTGTGACTTTTCTTGTTACCTCAACAGAGTTTTAATTCTATAGAATTTGGTAATAAATATAACTAATAATATCCGTTTTGATTGTGTACTCTATATGCTCTACTTGAAATAATAAAATACAGCTATCTTAGGCATAGAACATTAACATTTTTAGTAGGTAATTATAAGGATTGGTTTAGGTTCGTTGATAGAGCATCCGCCTAGGGTGAATACAAGGTTCCGGGTTCGATAGCAGTCCTCTCCAACTGAGTGCATAAGTAGTACATTAGGTTAGTAGGTGTTGAGCCCCACCTCAACAAAAACAATCTCTTTGGTGTAGCGCTAGCGAAAAGGGGATAGATTCCCTCGCTGTTCGGTATATACAAACAATAGACCAGTGCAACGTCTATCGTATTACTATAAAAGTGCTCAAGACGTACGTAGAGCCATTTTAGACAACAGACTCAGTAATAGAAGTCAATTACCCAGAAGGAAATCAGATGGGAAGAAGAGTTGAGGGAGGTAGGTAGAAAAAAGGAATGGTGAGAGATACATAATAGGGGGAGTAGCCTTTCTTGGAGAGAGATTTCAGTAGAGGAAGTAGCAAATGGGAGTAATAAAAGGGGGGTTGTTCCTTCTCATTTTCCCAAAAGATTTCCCCTATAACGAATCAAATCTTTCCCTCACCTCAAAACTTACGCACCTACCTACTCCCCCTTCTATAAAACACTTGTATGATCCGAATAATTCAATAAAGCAGAAGAAGCTGAGTCAAACTTCCACGAAATATACTACAAATTTTTGTCTGAGGTTTGATTTTTCATTCCTTATATTTTACCTCATTCTGTCAGATTCATTCCAACCCCCTTTTCCTCACACACACACACACACACACACACACACATATATATATATATATATATATATATATATATGTGTGTGTGTGTGTGTGTGTGTGTGTGTGTGAGTAAATATGGAAAATAAATCCGACAATATAAAGAAAATTTGAAAAAACAAGTGTTCTGAAAATATGATGAATTTAATTATCAATGTTTAAACATTTCGGTTTCATTAAACCTTCATCAGGATGTATCTTTGGGGTGAAGAAAATGATGGATGTTTTTATAGATGACAGGAGATGAAAATCTTTTTAGTTGTGTAACTGTATTTGATCAGCGTTATATTTTTGAAAGGCAAGTCGCGATCCACGCACGCGAAGATGTCATGACGCGTGACGCAACTCGAAGAAATGCAAAAGACGAGAAAAAGTATTAATGGACTGATTTTTTAAGAGAACAAAGGGAACAAAGTGGGAATGATAACTAAATAATTAAATGAAGCCTGGTATTTTGGAGTTATTTAAGACTATTTTAGCTAGAAACGGAGATACATTAAAGAATTTCGTTATATATATATATATATATATATATATATATATATATATATATCTTATTATAATGGAGATTGTGGGTTTGTCTGTCTGTAACCGAAACTATATTTGTATACAAGTTACAATTCCCTTTGTTATTTACATGACATTCTCCATGATTTTATTTTTATTTAAACCTCAATGATTAATAAAATTGTTTTACATTATTATATTGTTGACCATATCTACATACTAATAACACGCAATTGTATTTATATATAGAACAAAATAGCGGATTACAGTGTGAATGGGAAGGCTAATTTTCATATTGATCTTAAAAAATTGATTTTAATAAATATATGCTTAGTATTATTGATGTCTAATTGTTTGGTTTAATCTTAATGAATATAAGTAAAATCTCGGGGATAAATCATAAAAGAAATCCATTAACAGGATGAAATAACTGTAATTTTATTTTTTACTTCCTATTTTAACTAAATAGTTAAATTAGGAAAATTTAGCAATGAAAGACGGGAGTAATGGAAAATGATGGAAGAGTTAGTTTCAAAGTTGTTCTATTTTTCGATTATACTCCCTCTGTTCCAAATCTTTTTATCTGCATTCTTATTAAGCTTTCTAATTTAACATGATATTTTATTATATTAAAACTTAAAAACTTGCACCCGGAGGGTGCATAAATTTGCTAGTATATATAAGGATGTACTTATTTAAGCGTAATACTGTATTTTCTAGTTATTCAAAAGCCTTTATATAAACGAAACTTGAATAAACATTGTTTTATGTAAATAAAATCTATGAATCGGTATACTTTTAGAAAAAAAGCACACCTCCCCCAAAAAAAAAAAAACACAAAAAAAACAATATGTGTACACACTTATCTACGTTGGTATATGTAAAAAAAAACCACTAACATATGTGCGTTTTGTGGAAGCGTCAGTGTTAATGTGCGCATGCGTATAGAAGACATCAAATATTGAAACATTCATATTGTTATTTATCTATTAAAGGAAGAGAAAAAATGTCGAGATTGATGATCCTTCAAATGCGCATGCCCGAAAAACGCGTCGATATATTCTTCTTCTTTGTTTTATTTATAGATAGATGACCATTCTTGTATATTCACGTTTTTGTTTTATAGATATTTTAAAAAAAGAAGAAAATAACACAAAATACTTGAATATTTATATGATAATGTAAGCGTTTCTGTGCGTTCAAAGCGTACACATCAATAAGTGAAATTTTTCATGCGAGAAAAAAAATATCAATGCAAAGAGAAATTTCTTGGGTGTAGGTATTTACCCAACCCGTTCGCCACGAATAGAATATGACACAAAGTTGCATGTATGGGTTTTCCACCAAGGATTGAACTCGGTATTCAGAAGTAATGGGTCTGCAAGATTAGCTTGCTAAACATTACACAACGATCGAACGCACTTGTTACGCAACCCGTTCGCCCCGAATAGAATATGACACAAAGTTGCATGTTTGGGTTTTCCAGCAAGGATTGAACTCGGTATTCAGTAGTAATGGATCTGCAAGATTACCTTGCTAAACATTACACAACGATGGAACGCTCTTGTTACCCAAACTGTTCGCAACGGGTAGGATGTGACAGAAGGTCACAAGTATGAGGCATCCAGCGAGGATCGAATTCGCTATTCGGTAGAAATGGATCAGCGAGACTGGCTTGCTGATTATTAGATACGACGGGACGACCTTCCTTGGGTGTATGGGTTACTTGTATTTTATCTCGAAAATTCAAGAATAAAATACAGGTTAACACACAACACCATTGTTACCGTATTATTATTATTTTTCTTTACACCTGCATTGTGATAGCCTTCTAAATCAACCTCCTAACAATATATACACAATGCTTCAAGCAAATTATAAAACTCACACACACACACACATATATATATATATATATATATATATATATATCTTATTATAATGGAGATTGTCTGTTTTTCTGTCTGTAACCGAAACTATATTCCTACTCAAGTCACAATTCTCTTAGTTATTGACATCACATTCTCCATGATTTTATTTTTATCTAAACCTCAATTATTAATAAAATTGTGTTACATTATTAATACTGTTAACTATGTCTACATACTGATAACATGCAATTGTATTTATATATACAACAAAATAGCGGTTTACAGTGTGAATGGGAAGGCTAATTTGCATATTAATATTAAAAAATCGAATTTAATAAATATGTGCTTAGTATTATTGATTTCTATCTGTTTGGTTTTATTTTAATGAATATAAGTAAAAATCTCTTCAATGAATCTTAAATGAAATCCATTAATAAGATAAAATAACTGTCATTTTATTCTTTACTTCCTCTTATAACTAAATACTTAAATTAGAAAAAATAACAATGAAAGACGAGAGTGATGGAAGAGTAAGTTTCAGTTGTTCCATTTTTTATTATACTCCCTCTGTTTCAAATCTTTTATTATACTCCCTCTGTTTCAAATCTTTTTATCTGTATTCTTATTTAGTTTCATTAGCCTTTCTAATTTAATATACTATTTTATTACATTAAAACTTAAATACTTGCACCCGGAGGGTGCATATATTTGCTAGTATATATATATATATATATATATATATATATATATATATATATATATATATTGAGAAAATAACTTGACGAAAATAAGAAAAGAAAAAAAGGAAGGCCGCGTGAGTTACAATATTGACTATGTGGGAAAAATAGAAATAAATCGAATGAGTCGCTCGCAATAACAACAGATATTGAAAAGTGCTCAATACATAAATATTTAAAGAACAGAATCAATTGCAGAAGATAAATACACAGGTTTCACTGAGAAGGATCTTCAGGAAAAACTCTGTTTTCGGAGTTTTTTTTTAGATCATGAAGAAAGTAAACGCAATAGCACGACTGGATTTCGAACTCGCGAACTCATTAACCACTAGGCCACGTGGAAACTTATCACCAAATAAATAAGTAAATAAATGAATAGATAAATAAATAAACAAATAAAAAGAATTAATAAATACTTTTCCGAAATACGATCTTGTAAATATATCTGAGTGATAGCACAGGCCTACGCCAATCAAGATGGCCAATATCAACAGACATGCGCACAAACATTTAAAAATAAGGTCAACAACAAAAAGAAAAAAAAAAAGAAAAAAGAGAGAGAATAAGCAGAAATCTGTGTGTGAGTGAAAGAGAGAGAGAGAGAGAGAGAGAGAGAGAGAGAGAGAGAGAGAGAGAGAGGAGAGGGGGGGGAGGGGAATAAAAATGTCCTCTTTGGTGTGTTTTTTTTTGTTTGTTTTTGGTTCATTATTTTCTTGATTCGTATTTCTTCTTCTTCTTATCATTTGCGTTACCCTTCTTAAGCTATCATCGCCAACATTCAATAAACAACGTCCAATGGATGCGGTCAGTCTGTCACTAGAGCATCACTGTTTTTTCTCAGAGTATTATCGCCCAACGTCGCGTGTCTGAAGCCTGACAAGACGAGAACTGAGGTCGTGATTGATATTTTGGCATGGCCACTGTTAAATGTTAAGGATAAAGAAATAAAAATAGGACAAGAGAAAACTAAGAAAAAAAAGAAAAAAAAAGTATATATATATATATATATATATATATATATGCTTTTGTGAAAAAGTGGCAATTACTATGTATATATATACGTAAATTAATATATATGTATATATATATATATGTATGTATACATGTCAAGTTAATATATATATGTCGAGTTATACGTATACATATATACACACACATATATATATATATATTTGAAAAAATATATATTATATATGCCAAGTTAATATATGTGTGTGTCAAGTTACCATATTATATGCCAAGTTGATATATATGTGTCAAGGTATATATATTATTATATATATATATATATATATATATATATATATATAATATATATATGAGTGTGTGTGTGTCAATTTAATACACACACACATACATATATATGACAAGTTAATATATAAATATATATATTCCAAGTTAATATGTATATATATATATATATTTACCAACCCTTGCACTCGAACAGGAGGTGACACAAGGTAATTTCTTAAGCAGAGTTTAACAGGTTTGAATTCAGTTTTCCTTCTCCTATACTGGTTATTTAGTCATGGTTAAAGAGCCCAGTCTGCCCTGCTATTTTTGCCTGGAGGGTAAATTGGATTTATACCTTTCCCAATGGTATTAGCGCCACGTGAAATGCAAACGGCTTCATCCAGGAATTGAACTCGGGTCGACGAGTCTGCTTCCTACGACTCGAACCATTACACCACGCGCCTCCAAGTTAATATATAGGTACGTGCGTGTGTTAAATTGATATGTAGCCCTGACGGCATCGCTTGGAATACGCTATCTTCTGCAGAAGGGTAAGAACTCCCCCAAAAGATGTGTCCTCTGTATGACATCTGGTGGTGATGATTTATTTCGGCTGAATATGGAGTACCCTTTGTTTCTATTACTACGATGGCCACTCTGACCCGGAGTGGTAGTACCGTTTGTTGTTGTTGCGTAAAATGGATATGTTTAAAAAGTCATTCATCATCACGTAGCGTAAGTAGCACAGATATCCATGACAATCTCTCGCCAACCTTCCCTATCATTCATTGCCCTGGAGTTCTTCTGCGCAGCATACAGCATCCTCACATAGTTGGTCAATGTATGTCCTTGATGGGCGGCCCATATTAGCATGTCCATGTTTGGCTTCCACAGGAGAATGTCGCTTATGAGCTCGTCCTTGTTTCTCCAGCAGTGTCCTGCATACCTATCCGTCTTACTTGTATGGTTTGTGACATGGGGGGGGGCAAGTGTCCATACAGCTACTTCCTTGTGGGGTGCAGCTTCCACGACCTATTCAAGACTGCACGCAGCATTCTTGTACAGGTCCATCTAGCTTATTCTCAAGGCGCTTCGTTAGGGTCCAGGTGGTGCAGCCATCCTGTGCAAGACTGTTTGCATTTTACATAGTCCTAATACCTTAGGAAAGGTATGCACCCAACAACTCTCCCTCCAGCTTTGACTAACTAGCAGGGCAGACTCTTGAAACGGGGTACGGCAATTAGACTAGGAGATCGAAAACTCCAAATTCAAACCACTTGAGAAATTGGCCTTGTCCGGAGGGGTTGGTAAATATATATTTACAAATATTGAATTTCAAGCCAATTGCTCGAACAAAGATCTCGTTATGGATGTGCCGTTTTTGTTTGGTTACCGCAGCATAAATACAAATATGAGAAATTTAAGAATGTATTTTATATGTTTATTATGTCTACTAGCTTGCTAACCATTTGTTTTTTTCCTTTCTTAAACGAAAACTATACTAGTACTCAAGTCGCATTTCCTTATTTTTTTACAGCACATTCTCCTTGATTTTATTATAATTGAAACCTTAATTATTAATAAAACTAGCAAAATAAAAAACGCCCTCTGGGCGACGTAAAATAAATATTGCCTGTGAAGGGATGGGAGTTGAAAATTTAATATCAGAGAGTTTGTATCATAGTAAAGTAAAATCATCAAATTTATTCAAGGAGTAAAAAATAAAATAAATTTATTAAAGGAGTAAAAAAATAAAAAATTGAAATGGAAACTTAGTTCTGATAACTTTAAATATATATCAAAAATAAAATAAAAACCATATATAGATAGATAATACCAGGTATGTATTTATTAAAACTTGATAAAAAACCAATGAGGACTATCTAACATTGCATGCTCAAATTTTGAGTGTATTCTATTTATGACGATTTTAGGCAGTGTGACGTAAGCAGTGACGCAGTTTTTGTTACAGACAAAAACCGGAAGCGAATCTCCATTATTAATACAAGATACGTACGCGTATGGTCATATTATTTCCTTTTTGCATTTCGTTGTTGTAAGCAGCTTGACAATATATACATATAGATATTAATGAATATTTGACGAGTTTTCTACTTATTCTACGTATACTTTTCACGTAGGGAAAGTAATCTTAGCTGTACGCTTTTCTTATCTAAATATTGAACGACCATTCAACGCTTAAGAAGTAAACGTTAAGATCCTGCCACGAGGGAAACAGTTAAATTTTTAAAAGCATTTTCACACAATTTCGAGCTAAATAGCTTTTCACACAAACCTCATATACAAGTTAAATAGATGACATATTTCGAATTCAACATGGCCACCAGAAAGCATTGCTGCTTCATTTTCCACTATAATTGAGCACGACGCATGCGTGGAATTTTATTTTATTTTCTTCTGTTGAACAGGATATATCTAAAATCATTTTTAGATAAAAATTGCCTTTTTAAATCATTTCAAAGAGAATTCTGCACAAGTTATATTTATTTAAATTTGTTTAGTGGATTTATAATAGCAATGAACGCGTATTCAGTTATTAAAAATACTAGCAAGAATACGCGCTCTCCGCGCGTAAGTGTTTAAATTTTTAATGTAATGAAATATATTGAAATAGAAAGACTAATGAAATTAAATTAGAACGCATATAAAAATATTACACTTATTTTGATTATATTTTAATTGGTTGCTATATAAAACCCTTCACTGATTTTAATACGTTGGAGAATAAAACAATGATATTAGAGATAAATAAGACTAAGTGATTATTAACTGAACTCGGTTTTGTTAAAATCAGTATGCTAGTGAACCACACCATATATTATGTAAACCCTTAGTGATATATACGACATATTGGAGGATTTTAAATGTATTAAGGACATGGGTTGTTTTGAGGCAAATCTAACTCAGATTTTCATAGAGACATCATTTATAAATAAGATTTATTCTCTATGTTAATTATTCTGGTTATAAATTAAATAATCATTGATGAACTGAAGCAATTCCGGAGGATATTGTGAAGTAAGCGATGACGTAGTTTCAGTTACAAATACCGAATCTCCATTATGATAAGATATCATCATCATCATCATAATCATAATGTCGCGTGGTCAGCACGGATTCCCATGATTCTCTCTTGCTACCCATCACTATCAATCATCGATCCTGGCAAGTCTTCTCACGATTGTATTTAAAAAAAAAAAAGAAAGAAATTGCTTTCCAAACAATCCTCTGTCTATGATAAATAAAAAAAAATATCTGCAACGCCTTCGTATTGTTCTATTTCTCGTTTATAAATCCGCTCGTACAAATGTGCAGAAAACATGCCAGAACACACAAAATAAGGCCTCTTCACTTTGTAATCCGCTATTTTACGGACTAGGAGGAGGAGCCGAAATCAGCTTACGCCGTATTCGTCTGGCGAGATTCTCTTTTTTAACATGAGACTATTATCTTCATAAACTGTGACTCCGACAGGTATAGACTCCCTCGCTGTCCGATTGATACCGACAATAGGCCACTCCGCTGACTTTTACTCTTTCTTGAGAATTCCTTTTGCACACGGTCCTATCGAATAATTTTCTAAATAGATATATTTGATCCATGATGGGACCCTAACATGTACTTTCACTATGGATCAGAATAAACCAGTTAGTAATGGCAATGAAAGGTTATTTAACCTCCAGAACTGAATGTTCATCATCAAATGCAATTTAATGTAATACAAAGGACACCACCTCTTGTGGAGAGGTGAAACGTTTGTAGAGGAGAGAGTCAGGATTACTAGAATTAGTAATGCTGATACTACTACTACAAGTCCCGTCGACTGGGTAAGTAAATAATCCGAAGTGTGGGTGCGGGACTAAGAAGCGCTTATTTTATTCAACGGAATAACTAATTTCATGCGAAAGCTCCTTACGCCATCTTTTGAGATATAAGAATCTTAAGTGCGAGCCAGTGATAAATAAATAAATAATCAGGTCAGCAAGCTCACAGGCGAGATAAATGACCACAAGTTACAGACAAATTAGTGACGATATCTTAGTGGGTTGTCGTTTGTAGATTTAGTGGGACGGTCTGCTTAAATTAGGATTTTAGATTCTGGTTTGAGTGAGACGATGCCTCAAAAAAAAAGTTTTGAAAGAGCAGGATGGAACACAAAGTCATTTTTAAAGCTGGGTTTAAAAAATTTGAATTAAAGTTTTCTTCTCCTAGACGGTTGCCATACCTTGGTTAAATACCCTCCTTTGCCTTACTATATACCCATAGCTAGATTCATACTTTTTCCCAAGCGTATTAGCCCTAATTGAAATGCAAACAGCTGCGTCCAGGATTTGAACTCGTTTTGCCGTGTTAATTTTCCACGACAATAACCATTACACCACAAGTACCTCCCCAGATAATCCTTTGCAAACAATTATAAATTTCACTAACTATTTATAATATTCACAATTTATAAAAATTGTATGGTTTCAAGAAACTATTCACCGCCAGTGGGCCACATGTTGGCCGTGGGTGGCGACCCGTGATAATTAAAGACATAATCCTGATGACTCTGTATTCCATAACATGCAACACTCCACTTTGACCCTTAAGCTAGACCAGTGGTTCTCAACCGGGGTCCATATGGAGCCACAGGGACCATATAACATTTTTTGGGACCCAGGCAAGTAAAATGTATTTAACTATAAAAATACAATGGGATTTTTAAACAACGAATTGCTATGGGAGTTCTACCAGATTTAAATAGGATTAAAAAAGGGGGTCAATAGGTAAAAAAAAAGGTTGATAACTATTGGGCTAGAAGGAGAGATGGAGATGCTCCCTCCGAATAATTGGCTAGTCACGTCAAGCTTTAGCACCAATTTGATTGTCCCGGGTGGGCCTACGACTGCCCGTCTCTGCTTAGTAAGAACTGTAAGATTCAAAGGTTATGACAAAGTCATAACTCGTTGGAACGCAAACAAACTCCGACAAGGGTTGATAGACAAAAAATTTTATATAACAGCACAAGAATTAACAGGGTACATAATACATACATACATAAGTAATATAAAGTTACATGTAAAAAGGATAAACATAAAAGCAACAGACATGAGACTAAGAATAGTCCATGCTGTATAAATCACTTACAGTGATTAGTCCGGCGTTGAGGGCGAAGCCCAACGAGAAGGGAATCACAATTGTCTAACCATGTGGTCTCGTAGCTAACAGCAGGCAAATAGAGGGAATAAGTTCAAATCAGTCGCTTAAATAGACCAGGCACCTAGCGGGAACCAGCGACACTCCACGGGCAGACAACTCTCCAGGCAAATACGAAAATAACCCCACAGGGCCAAAGTGGAGCATTGCATGTCATGGACAGCTCAGCTACCAGGTTTCCATCCTTAAACCTCACGGGTCACCATCCACGATCTCCCATTGGGAGATTTTACCCCTCTGAAGTCGGGGTATTCTACTGCCCACCGATAGGGCGAATTAAGTTTTAGTATTGTGATACTAAATTATAAGTCTTAATGTATAAGACTAACCTATTAATTTATTCAGGCAGCGTACAATTATTTCTAAATACTTGATGGTTTTGTGCATCGTATTGGAAATTTTAAGATGTCTTTAGGCAATTGTCCCACGGGAGATCAGCGGATCGCTTTAAAAACATTTTATTGGACAATACGGTTTTAGCTGACAGCCATAAAGCGATTTAAGGTTAATCTCTGTCCTTCTGTTTTTCTCTACTTATTTTTCAGATTTCGTTTTTGAGGAGATGAACTCGGAATTATCAAATAATGGCGACACGATAACGATAAGTGAAGTCTTAGTTATCTGTAAGTATAAGTATAGAAATATGAAAAAGTAAACAAAAAGAAAACAAATATATATATTTTACTTATGAAAGAGTGAATAAGTTTTTTTTATATATATATATATATATATAATATGGAGAGCAACCATCTACTTGTCTGTGGAAGAATTTGAGTCCAACCGAATTAAACACCATAATTGAAGCGGGCTATTAGAAAGGGTAAATTTCAGCCCAGCCACATTCAAAGAGTAGACTGGCCTGGTGAGTCATCTGAGAAAACACAAGGCACCCAACTATGATAAAAAAAACAAAAAACCAAAAAAACAGGAAATGGTCTTACTCGAACACGAGTTGACAGCCATTATATATATAATATATATATATATATATATATAATATTAATATTATAAATATATGAAAGTACGTAATAAACACTGTGCTTATTTTGATATGGCTTTTAGCCGACAATTTTTGGGAGGATATGTGCTTAATTAAAGTCATACCTAATTTTTGAAAATTAATCAGTTAATAATTAATGAATTAGGCGGGCATATATATTCAAATGTAAGGCTAAACAGATCGAGAAAATGTCAATGCCTGAATGTACATTTGACCTATTAGGTCTCATCCGCAAGGTTATAGACATGGGAGACTGCTCCGTGTGGACTCGAAACCTCGACTGCCAAGCTGACAGGCGGGGATTCTAACCACTACACCAGCTTGCCAATCCCAATTATTCGTCCGTTTTGAACTTATTATATTCCACTTTTATTGACTTGCTACACGACAGTATGAAGTATGTAAATAAACATTGTGTTTATTTGATATGGCTTTTTAGCCGACATTTTTTTGGAGATATGTGCTTAATTGAAGTCATACCTATTTTTGAAAATTAATCAGTTTAATAATATATATATATATATATATATATATATAATATATATATAGAGAGAGAGAGAGAGAGAGGAGAGAGAGAAGTGGCCGAGAAATAGTCCGGTTCAAGGTTTGATACCGTTCTCGCCAACTCAGCGCATAAATTGGGTAATCTGATCTGTGTGGTAAGGAATGAAGCTGACAGTAGTGTGGTGCTCTAACTCAGCAAAACAAGCCTCCGGCGTTGTATAGTTGAATTCATAGATAGATGAAGTTTTAGAATGTCATATTCATCGTTAATCCTTGGCGCTTGTATGTAATTAAACCATTGAAATGGATTTGGCTACTACTTCTAGAATTAGTAATGCTGATACTAACTACTACTACTACTACTAATTAAGAAGAAGAAGAAGAAGAAAGAAGAAGAAGAAGATAGAAGGGTAACAACAATTTCCTTGGTGGTTGAAATTTCGATTTCTTTTCGGTTTTTGGGTGCAGTCTTTCGTATTGAATTATTTTCCAGCACTTCAAAGCAGACACAATAACAAGAAAATAAAAAACCAGTTTAGATGCCTAGTGTTTTTTGTATTGCAAAATATAATATGGTTATTATTTTTTAGAACAAACGATGCCGGACTCGGGCTTTTTTGTGAACAAACTTGTTTAGTCGAGTGGAATTTCAAATCAAAAATCTTAGCAATTAACAGTAGCCTTCCTAGGTCAACGATTTCCGACTGATGCAAAGAAAATTGCCCATACCCTATCCTTCACACACAACTCATATATATATATATATATATATATATATGTGTGTGTGTGTGTGTGTGTGTGTTATGGGAATGGGGCATTGACTTTCGACTTGATTTGATATGCAGCGATTATGTATAATGTTTTCTAACGAGTGATATAGAAACTAAAAACTTTGTGCTCGGCAGTTTTATGTACTGGATGATATAATGGCTTGCGGGAAGTGCCCCAATCAATTTATATTTCATATTAGGACGAAACAATTGTACTATCGTATTATATTTGTCTGTAAATCAAATTTAAACGATACCTATTGTCTGCAATTTATTGCGTACCCATTCTTAAGTTTTTCTCTCTGTCTCAGCTGCCCTCTGTCCTCTCTTCTCTCTGTCAGTGTGTTTCTCTCTCTCTTCTCTCTCTCTCTCTCTCTCTAATATATATATATATATATATATATATATATATAATGCGTTGTCAGTATTAAAAATAAAATGAATTTTATTTTAATACTGACAACGCATTTATAAAATGAAATTTTATTTTTAATTTAAAAAAAAATCAGAAGCATTATAGTTTCTAAAAGACTCAAAAGAGCCTGATGTAAAATTATTTAAAAAAGTGTAAAGATTTATAAAAAAGTGTATATTGAATTATAAAATTGTTCGGAATACTCAACTATTAAATAGTAACCAATGTGTATGGTAAAATGCCGTGTGTTTTATGGATAAATATTCTTCAGAGGAGTTAAACATTCATATGTTGTTTTTTTCTAGCAAGTGAAATATAAAATGGAACTTAATCGACAGGGTGAAAATTGATATGTTGAAAAACAAAAGATGTTTACAAGAGCATGGGTCATCAGGAGAGAATGTGCACCGTTTCGGGGCCTTCCTCTGCAACGGTTTAAAAAGCAACATCGCCCCCTCTCACGAATTGAGGTCCCTCGGAATATCTCTCACTCCTTCTCTCTCTCTCTCCTCTATATATATATATATAATATATATATATAAGTGTGTGTGTGTGTTTTCCATTTTTGTTCTGCTCTTGATCAAGAAACACGGAGACATATTGTGTTTATATTTTTTTTAATTCCCAGGCTAGACCTCGAGCTCGGTGAGTGTGGAGTACCTAATTTTTACCCAGGTCTACTTGGCTGGAGTTTTAGTACTTGTTAGGGTCAGATAGAGGTTAAATAGAAAAAAAATATGTTTA
>CM042150.1:102980080-103060080 GCA_023376005.1 Doryteuthis pealeii
AAAGAGAGAGATATATATATATATATATTATAATATTTATATAATATATAATATATATATGAATTTAATATTTTTGAAAAACCAATGAATTTTTTTGATCAGACACAAGAAATCTGTTTCGACCGTTTTAATAGATTCAAGAGCAACATTTATGGAACACGGGATAATAACCGCAGAAGACAGGGGTATAAACGAACAAAACGCTATTATTCCAATGCTGGAATTTTAAAAAAAATGCGTGTTCTGTGTTAAAATAAAAAAATTTTATTTGTAAAAAATCAGTAACATTATAGTTATAATAAAACTCAAAAAGAGTTTGATGTAAAATTATATAAAAGTGTATAATGAGTATAAATTCGTTCATACCGATATTTCACAGAATATATAACACTTCCATTTTTCATACACTCCACCATATTCATTATCACTACACAGAATCACACACGCACTCACTACTATATACTTCATCCACCTTCATTATCTTCCGGCTCTTACTCGCACAAACACACATATCTCGGCATTTCTTCACATCTGAACGGGCTTTCATCCTACAAACATACCAGATTTATCACCACCAATGTTTGACAACTTCTTTTTTCATTATGATGTGGACTTGTAAATTCTTTTTTATAGCTGGTTTCTGACATTGAATAATTTTATATAATTTTACATACAATTCTTTGAGTTTTATGAACTATAAAGCTTCTGATTTTTTTATAAAAATATTTTTTTAAACAGAACATGCAATTTTTAAATTCCAGCATTGAATAACTAATTGGGTTTTTTTTTACCTCATCATCTTCTAACGGTATATTCATCTCCGTCTTCTCTCTATGTTGCTCTTTCAATGAATGAGATCTAATTAAAACGGTCCGACCAGAATTTCTGTCAGCCATTATATAACATCATTTGTTTTTTCAAAAATATTAAATTCATACTGTCGGTTATTTCCATCTTTTCATATATATATATATATTTTATTTATGTTTATATTATATATTACCCTTGGGTCAGAGCATACTACCAATCCGCTTGGTGGATATATTCAGGGTCCTATGCAATACAGGATACGGAGTGCTAATACATTATCATATGCTATAAGATCTTTGTTGGATTTTTCAACATCGACTTTCTATAAGTTCACTGGCTATTTCTCATAGCCCAATACTTATTGCTGATAAATGCTACAAAAGATGAAATAAATACTACGTGTGCACATATTAGTTGTTAATTAAAAACGAGTGAAATGTATAAAAATGTAATTAATTCTGGCTCATGACCCAGAGCGGACTGAGATGTGACGAGTTGTGTAAAATAGGGGGCGGAGGGTTATTATATTTCCGGAATTCCTATCTTTGCCTTAAATCGCGAGTTCCTTGTAAAACATATTGGCACAGAAGACGTGAATTTACTTTGTCAACGTTCTTTTTCATAGTTTCGACTCTTTGTCTCTACTTTGTTTTTTTCCTTTTCGTCATGGTGAAAGTTCCCCTGGAATTTCTGCACGTGTGTACATCGTAGCTGTTTTGTGTGTGCATATTCAACAAACCCCTTGAAACACTTTTTAGAAAACTATACAATATTGACGGTATTTATTAGATGAATGCTGATTCTTCTCTAATACAAAATGCGGATGTGGTGTAGTTCACATATATATATACTAACTTTATTCGATGAGGCCTTGACTTTATCTCTTATTGACAGATGACAGGGTTAATATCATGATCGAATCCGGATTCCACAATTCGAAATTTTGGATTCCAAAGTTATTATAAGAAGGAAACTCTATGTTGCGTTGATCGTCCTTTGCAAAAATAAAGGTACTTCTTCTCTGAATAACAAATGGCGAATGTCAGGAATATCATGTATACATTTTTCAATTCAATCCTAGAGGTAATAGTTCAAGCATGTCATACATTTTGGAAATCCGACACATCTTATATAGATTAAACATTTCAAGCGAATTCCCGATCCCATTTCGAAATTCTAGGATTCCCCGGTTTAAATTAACCTGGGCGATTTTTTTTCGGGGATTTTTTGGACTTAGGTCTTTTCCGATTTTTGGTACGCTAACAATTTTATAACATTAGGGATCGGTTTAGATCAGTCGGTAGACCATCCACCTGACAACACGGCTTCGGGTCCGATAACCCAGCCCTCGCCACTCAGCGTCTGAGTAGCCGCTTGAAACTGCGAGGTAAAGTGAAGGCTGATGGTAAATGGTATTCTCCTGTTATCGTGGCGAAGTAGTAGCTCGCACTGGTCGGTGATACTGGAGGTGGTCACTTTAGCATCCGCTGCTAATTTTACATATTGTCCAAAGTTTGATAAAAATTTAATATGAAATTCAATTGCATGAAGTTTTATTACTTGTCCAAGTCCCAATCAAGAGCCCTTCACAGGAACTATCTTAATTACTTTAGCCTTTACTAAGGCTAGACGGGCGGTTGGAGAGGCTCCCTCCGATCAATCATCTGGTCATGTCATATTGTTCTTACCCTATTGCGACCGAGGGTCTTAGTGTCCTGTGTCTGACATCAAACTGCATCTAGTGATGGGGTTTCAATTCTGGGGAGATTGAAATACGCCTTCATCACCATTATTTCCAGGTCTACTTTGATCAGGAGTGTTAGGGTGCCTTCTATCGGTTAAATAGATTAAAAATGTATATTTCAAAATGAATTTTAGATAAAGGGGATATCCAACAAGAATGAATAAAACCGTAAAATCCAACCAAGTTTATTAATTTTAACCCAATTTAAAATATACATGACTATTAAATTGATTGATTATAATGGCAGGTCAAACTGTTTAGTGTTATTTTATGCCTCGAGGTTATATCATTACGTACATTGTATGTTTACATTTACATTTTTGAGTAGTTGTTTATTAAGAGATTTTGAACATGGTAGGTGAGGTGCTCCACCTCAGACGCCAAAACAATCTCCTCGATCTAGCTCTAGGGAAAGGGGGGATAGACTCCCTCACGGTTTGGTTAATACAGACTTTAGGCCATATGATATCAAGTAATCATGTGTTTGTGTGTTTGTGTCTATTGATTTTAACGGCATGTTAACCCGTTTGGAGTTATGTCATGCCTAACGGTTAGGAAGTATTTATATTTATACTTTTTAGTTACTGGTTTTAACAATGTGTTAGCATTATTTGGGATTATGTTGTATGGTATTGATTAGTTTCATGTCTATATTCTATGGTAATGATTTTATTTCCCTTAAAAAAAGAGAGAATATCCTCCATGTTGACATTTTCAACAGATCTTTCATATTGGATATGCTGGATCCCAAGCCATATAGGAATGAGGAGGAATGAATAGTAGCTGATCCGCAGCTAAATCGGCTCTAGATTTAATCCCGAACTTTTCAAGATACCATATACTGGTTGAAACTAAAATTATAGATTCCTTCATACAAAATGGCAACAACACTGGAATAACAACATCCACAATAAATTCTTTCTAATCAAACCCACTTTGGGAGGCTGGAGACCAACTTTAAGGAAGTCTAGAATGGAACAAATCATTGTGTCCCGATTATACATTGGTCATACAAGACTAGCGCACTCCTATATACTCAAACAATCAATTATTCCTTTCTAATATAGATAATCAGTATGGGTTTTCCTATCTAATCCTAATCATTTTTACTCAGAACTATTCGACCCCAAAATGGAACTCTGACAGCTTCTACCAGTTTGAGTCAGACGTAGTAATATTTTAAGTAAAGCTTTGCATCGTTAGTTATGTTATTAACTGGTTTCATAGGGGGGTTTCGGGTATTCCAACACAATACCTCCCTCCGCCAGTCAGACCCCGTTGGAGTTGATCAAACTCTAACTCGCTGCCTTTTTGTCCAACGCCAACAGAAAAATAGCTTTAAATAGAGTATGCCAACGCAGTCCTCGGCCTTTGTACATCTGGTTGGCTAATTCTACAGCCAATCATCGTTCAGAGTAGTTTTTAGAATCAGGATCGCGTGGCTCAGACATTTTTTTAAATAATTCATTGGCATAGCTGGGATGATACTCTTGGTGTAAAGTTTGTAATCATAATGACCAGTCTCATCGTGAAGTGAAGAAATAGTTTTTTTTTTGTTTTTGTTTTTTTTTATTCTTTCTGTTGTAGATAATGATAGACGCTAGCAAATCCTGGCCATCATTATTCACTAATTACAAGTTTGATCCACTTCATTGTGGCTGACTGAATGTTGTTATCATCTTCGATCGATCGGTGTTAAGGCCGCGTATCATGTATCAATTTGTTGACAGTTGTATTTGTAGACTACAGACCCCCCTGCTGCTCCACCCCGACTGAGCTGGACCCCTGCTGCTCCGACCCCGATGAGCTGGACCCCTTGGCTGCTCCGACCCCGCGACTGAGCTGGACCCTTGCTGCCCCGACCCGACTGCACTTAGCTCCTCTAGGTGACGGTGTTAGTCTGTTCATTACCCGTTGATCTATCTTCTGGCTTGGTTGCCTGACAGGAGATCAAGGAATCAACCAATATCATTCTTTTGATTACCAGGAAACACAAGCTATCCACTGGCGAGATGGTTAGGGGCACTTGTGAAAACGGTTATCGTCGTAGAAAATGAAATCGCGATCCGAGTTCAAATCCTGATCAGATACTTGTGATTGCCTGGCCGAACGCTCTACCACTGAGTAAAGTAGGGCCTACTTGCATATAAAAATTATATTTTATAAAAAAAGAAGGTCTGCTAAATGTATTATGTTCTCAGAAAAAAAATTGTTATTCTTTTTATTTTACATATGCGACAAGTGTTTCTGATCTGTTGTCTTCTTCAGGCATTGAATTATTATTTTGGCAGAATATGTCCGATATTTGATAGGTTGTGTGTTTTTCTGCAACTTTTCTATTATAACAGATCAGAAACACGTGTCGCATATGTAAGATAAAAATAATTTTAAACATTTTTTCTGAGAACATAATACATTTTGTGGACCTTCGTTTTTTATAAAATATGAAATTTTCTCCCGTTGGAACCAGAACACATTTTTTTATATAAAAAATGATAAATAGTTCAGAATAGTGAGTTACTTTTCGATCACCCTGTATGAGCCATCGTACGTCGATTGTTTGTATGATGACCTTTTACTAATTCTTTTGTAATGTATTAAGATCTTTTGTACGGCGAATTAGTAAAAGGCCCCCGATCGGTTGGTAGACCAAGCCTACGATATAAAGATGTCTGCAGGAGAGCTATAAGGATATGCCATATTGACACAAACACGTGAGAGATAGACGCAAAAAATAGAGCGGCCTAGCGCCTCAACGTTAAGCAAGGCACGGAAAGGGATCAGACAGAGAGGAGAGTAGCCTCGACAGAAAAAAGAGCCAGAAAGAGAGAGAAAAGCCAGCAGCCCCAGGAAGTATCACAGTTTGTGTGCATTCAGTGCACCAAAGACTGTCACTCAAGAATTGGCCTGCAAGGTCACTTGCGCAGATGCAGATAAAATTCTTATTTTTATCTTGGACACTACGCCATCGTCCTTAGTGGACGGAAAGGATTCAATAATAAATGATAATAATGATCGATGGCAAGTGACTATACAGCTGCGTTTTGTTGGGTTCTACTTTCAGGATTTGTTCAGGATAGCACACACCATTCCTCTGTAACAGTAATCTTTCCAAGTAATTATCGTTTATCATTTAACTTCAAACGATTGTATAATTTTCTACCCACAAATTATATATAAGCAATGAGGGTCAGCACTGGGCGGCTGTGTGCCAGTGTTTGCAAGAGGAAGAAGAGGAATTATGCCAAATTTAACACAGATGGTGGGAGTGTCCGCTAAGCCCAGGAAAAATAATCTCCAAGATCTAAAGGGGATCAATATGCCAGAATAATTTGTCGTTCGTCTTTTTGTTTGTCCAACATTAAGTTCTTGGCAAGAATTAGAGGTTTTGTGAAAAGGACAGAGATCTTTAGTGGAGATTTTTCGATCTTCATATCTAACAGCTGCTCCTCCCATCCACACCCACGCCAGCCATCCGCCACCGCCAGCATTAACACTCAAAAATTCTATTTATTTTCCTGTGGAAAATAGTCTACGGTTTTAGGAAGTCTTTAAATATTGGGTCTTAAAAGGTCCAGGACTAAGGTCTCATACTACCCCAACCCCAAACCTGAATCTCTGATACATCCCCTCCAATCGAATCTATGATAAAGGGGCCCCACTCGGATATATATCAATTTTGCTAAAGTAGTATTTATACATGATATATGAAACCTGTCCGTCCGGGATCCCCAATCAGGCTTACATCGCCGGTCTGGATGTTTAGGGGAAACTACTCGCCAGCCTCCGGTTTTAAATTAGCCCAGCAACAAAAAAGAAGTTTCAAATCAATAATTGCTAATGTGATCAATCAAAAAAGCAGAGTGACTGTTTTTTTTTGTTTGTTTGTTTGTTTTTCTTTTCTTGTTTTTCTTTTTGTTTTGTTTTTTTTGTTTTTTCGTATATTTTTCAGGTTAGCAACACTAATTTTTTGATCAGCTGATAAATGCTGAGCTTGAAACTTAATACGTTTTTTTTTTATTACAAGTGTTCTTGGTTAGGTTTCGTTTTTTTTGTTTAATAATATAATATATATATATATATATATATATATATATATATATATATATATATTATTTGGGAATAAAAGGCCTTAAATACATGGGTATCGTGGTTATGGAGCATTTCCACTCGCGAGTATGCTCACGAGCTTCTTCAGACCACTGATATATCAGTGGTCTGAAAGAAGCTCGTGAGCATACTCGCAACAATGAAGATGAGGACAATAGTCTGAATAACGCAGATAATACTAATAATCAAGCTTCAACTCAAACATTCAGAGAAATAGTATGAAATTAGTATCACACGTTCTTTTAATATCCCACATTCTTTTGGTATCCAAAATTCTTGTAATATTTTGTATTTTTGTCTATATAAATAAAATGTTCGAAGAAAATTATACTGATAAAGCCAGGATTATTCAGTAGGGATTACCTCCCTTACCTGTCCTTGATTTCTACTTGGCAGCGCAAAAGGTCATTACCTTTCGTGTCCGCCAAAGTAGTTCTGCTAATGACCACTAGAGGACCTAATCAAGTTAGGATATGACGCGAGAGCGGCAAAATCAAATCCTATTTTCTATCCAGTATCACGCCAAGCGGCCGCCTGCCCCGGGTAAAGATCAAAGTGTAGTATCTGCACCCGGACCGGAAAACCGCAAAATCTTCTCGCTTGATTCCTGGGGTCTATTCCCCCAAGGCAGCATTTGCCCCCACACATAAAAAGGGTAAGGTTGTTTATTGCATGAGGCTCACCCCCCTCACCCTCTCTCGCTCTCTCTCTCCCCCCTCTCTTGTTTTCCATACATGTCATAGAGAACTTTAGTAAAAGGACTTTCTCCCTTTTAATTTCATTCCCACATATTTGTCTTCTCTCTCTCTCACTCTCTCTCTCTCTCTCCCTCTCTGTCTCTCTCTCTCTATCTATCTATCTCTCACTACCCGCCTCTCTTTCTCTCTTTCTCTTGTTTTCCGTACATGTCATAGAGAACTTTATTAAAAGAACTTTCTCCTTTAATTTCATTCCCACATATTGTTCTCTCTCTCTCTCTCTCTTCTCTTCTCTTCTCTCTCTCTCTTCTCTTGTTTTCCATACATGTCATAGAGAACTTTAGTAAAAGGACTTTCTCCTTTAATTTAATTCCTACATATTTGTCCTCTCTCTCCCCTCTCTCTCTCACTACCTCCCCTCTCTCTTCCCCTCTCTCTCTCTCTTTCTCTCTCTACCCCCCCTCTCTCTAGTTTTCCATACGTCATAGAGAACTTTAGTAAAAGGACTTTCTCCTTTAATTTCATTCCCACATATTTGTCCTCTCTCTCTCTCTCTCTCTCTCTCTCTCTCTCTCTCTCTCTCTCCTCACACACTCTCTCTCTCTCCTCTCTCTCTTGTTTTTCCGTACATGTCATAGAGAGCTTTATTAAAAGGACTTTCTCCTTTAATTTTAATTCCCACATATTTGTTCTCTCTCTCTCTCTCTCTCTCTCTCCTCTCTCTCTCTCTCTCTCTCTCTCTCTCTCTCTCTCTCTCTCTCTCTCTTATGTTTTCCATACATGTCATAGAGAACTTTAGTAAAAAGTCTTTCTCTTTCTTCTCTCTCTTTAGTTGTCCACATTCATTTTCCTCTAAATAAATTCTATTAAGTTCATTTCAATTGTATTCACTTCATTTATTATCAACAACTGTCAGAATGACCGCTCCGCAACAATTCATTTTCAATTTAGTTTTTTTCAATTAATACGAGGGTCATTCAATAAATAAGGTAAATTTTGCTTTAGAAGTTTGCATTAGGAACCACTGTTTACCGCTGCACATTTTTCAAGGAAATCAATATTGTTAGGGTACTGAAGACAAACAGTGTTTCGTTTCTTGATTCGGCTCTTCTTCTGACGTTCCTTATTGAATAAAGTTGTTGGCGTAAACGATATTGCACTTTTTTTCTCACCAAATTAGTACGCTAAGAATTTTGGAAATTAATAGAATCTGGGATACCAAACAATTCTTTTAGAAAAGCAGTTGTGGAACTATTTAGATCACAGATTGAAGATGGTGGATTTCATACCTTTCCCAAGCATATTAGTTTGAAATACCTTATTCTGTAAATTTCATATGATTTGCACATCTCATGGTTGGTTGATGTATTGAGTTTAACGGCATATCAACCCATCCGGGGTTATATCATGCCTAACAGTTAGGGTGTAATACATATTGTGTATTTATATATATATACTTTTAGTAATTGGTTTTAACAGTGTGTTAGCATTATTGGGGATTATGTTGTATGGCATTGATTTGTTTCATGTCTATATTCTATGGTATAATTTTATTTCCCTCAAAAAGGAGAGAATATCCTCTATGTTAACATTTTCAAACAGATCTTCCATATTTCATATTGCTTTAAAATAACGGTTTCTGATGTGAGCAAAAAACCTACATTCCATGAATAAGTGTTTAACTGTCAGGGGTGTTTGAAATGTTTCACATTGTGGTTGTTGTTCTTGTTTGAGTATATAGTAGTGTGTTAATTTTGTATGACCAATGCGTAATCGGGACACAATGACTTGATCCTTTCTAGACTTCCTTAAAGTTGGTCTCCAGCCTCCCAAAAGGGGTTTGATTAGGAAGAGTTTATTATGAATGCTGTTATTCCAGTGTTTTTGCCATTTTGTATGAAGGAATCTATTAATTTTAGGTTTCAAGTCAGTATATGGTATTTTAAACTTGCCAGAGATTAAATCTAGAGCCGATTTAGCTGCAGAGTCAGCTCTTTCATTCCTCCTCACTCCTATATTGCTTGGGATCTAGCATATATATGCACTTCTCAGTCACCAAATATTTCATGACAGACCTATATGCCTTGAAGCACAGTTTGATTTGCCACCATTTTAAATAGCCTCAAAATAAATATTTTTGCGAAATTAAAATGATTTTGCTTATAAACCAATTCTAGATAATGCTAAATTTACATTTTCTTTTCTAAAAAAGAATTTTGTTGCTTTTTTATTACAAAAAATTCTCGTATTTATTGACTGACCTTCGTATGTCTCTCTTTCTTTTTTTTTTTTTTTCTTTTTTAAAATGATTTTTTAAAGTTAAATATGTAAAAATAGTTAACGCTCCCGGGACATTAACAATAGTATACATTTTATGTTTGGCACGAAGCGAGAACAGTCGGTCGTTTCAATAACACCGTTATGCGTGGAAATCGGACCCGGACAAACAGACACAGCGGGTTTAATGTATTGCCCACTGTTATTTCTCTGTGTGTTGCACATATTAAAAACAATTCTTATGAAAATTTTAAAATAGCATTCCCACGACTTGAAGTCACGAGCCGCCACGGCCAGCGGGAAAAGGTACTTTGAACGTGACTCTACCATACGTTGCACAAATGCACAAATAGTTAAATTAATGTGCCCCAAAAACGTAGAAAGCAGCACCAGCAGCAGTTCACATCATGGTCTCCCACAAAGGCACACATAGACCTATCATTCTAGCAGGTCGAAAACTTTCTCTGTTCAAAGGTCATAGACCTTGTACAGCAATCATCCCATGTACTATATTTTGATATCAGTGTCTATTACTATCTGACGTAAAACGTTTTATAAGCATATATATATATATATATATATATCTTCTTATTATAATGGAGATTGTGTGTTTGTCTGTCTATAGCCGAAACTAAATCACTATTCAAGTCACAATTCCCTTAGTTATTGACGTCACATTTACCCTGAATTTATTTTTATTTTAAACCTCATTATTGATAAAATTGTTATCCTTATTAATACTGTTGACCATATCTACGTACTAATGCATGATAATTGTATTATATATACAACAAATAGCGGTTTACAGTGTGAACGAGAAGGCTAATTTGCATATTGATATTTAAAATTTGATTTTAATAAAATATATGCTTAGTATATTGATTTCTAATTGTTTAGTTTTCTCTTAAGGAATCTGAGCAAAAATCTCTGGGATAAATCTTAAAAGAAATCCATAAACAAGACGAAAGAACTGTAATTTTTAAATACTTCATAATCCAACTAAATAGATAAATAAGAAAAAAATAAAAGACGAGGGTGACGAAAACTGATGGAAGAGTTAAATCTAAAGCTGTTTCTATTTTTCGATTATACCCCTCAGTTTATCATTTTCTAAATAGTTTATAATTTGATACAATATTTTTATTACATCAAAACCTAAATACTTGCACCCGAAGGGTGCATATATTTGCTAGTATATATATTATATATATGTGTGTGTGTGTTGTGTGTGTGTGTGTGTGTGTGTGAAGAAAAGGAAGTGAATCCGACTGTATGTAGCATATTGAAAAAGATTGAAAAAACACAGGTTTAAATGAGTTAAGTGGTGAGTTTATTGGCCCGATGTTGCAGGTGTTTCGATCTATTGATTAGATCATCTTCAGGGCCAGCGTCGGCCATAAACTCACCACTTAACTCATTTAAACCTGTGTTTTTTCAATCTTTCTCAATATGCTACATACAGTCGGATTCACTTCCTTTTCTTCACACACACACACACACACACACACATATATATATATATATATTTATATATATATATATATCTGAAACACTCCCAGGTATAATTCTTTCCTCCCCATTTGCCTTCATATTGCCCCACCATTTCTTATGGTTTAATCTCCCTCTTTTTATCCATTTAATATACATTGTCGTTACTTTTGACGAATCACCAGTCGAAAGGGCCCTTAAGTTTTTCCTTTTTCTTTCTTTTATCTTTCGCTCTATCAAATTTGCTAATCCATAAAAGTATGTCATTATTTTTAAATTCTATCTTCCCTCTTGCCCCCTCTCTCTCTCTCTCTCTCTCTCTCTCTCTCTATCTCTCTCTCTCTCTCTCTCTCTCTCTCTCATTGTCTCTATTATTAACAATATCGGTTCCTTGCAAATCCTCTGCACATCCTTGTTGCATGTATATATTTGCTTTTCAGCTAACACTGGTGTTTTTCCATGTATATGTGTCCACAGTGAAACGTCATTTATGAGTTCGTTCTTTCTTCTAAAGCAGTGTCCAGCATGTCTTGTTCATCTTAATCGGATGGTTTGTGATAGGTCGCAAGTGGCCGTGCAACTGCTTTTTGTGGGGTGTTTTTTTTCCAGGATGTGTTCAAGACAGTACGAAACATTTTTGTGTAGTTTCTGTCTAGTTTTTTTTACCCCTTTACATCAAATTCTAAGTTTGGTAGCTATACATTAGTATTGATACGGCTACAGATTGGAAGATTTCCCGTTTTATCTTTTCAGAGCGATCAGATCTCCATATGATTGATAATCTCCGTCTTGGTTAAAACCCGATTGATTCTTATTTATCTACCAATTTGTATTTCATTCAGATACCTTGTTGTTGTGTAATGGTTAACAAGCTATTTTCGCATTTCAATCCTAATTGGGTAGTCCATATGATAAAGAGGCTTCTGGTCATGCACCTTTTACCACCGCTTAAGCAGCTCAACTTTATCCCTTACTTATGCTAAACGGGCGATCGGAGTGGCGCCATGCGATCAATAGGCTGGGCACATCAAGCCCTATCACCTATATGATTGTTCCGACATTATTACCCTTTGTTCAGTTATTCTAGTATATAAGGTGTGTGATAGATCCCCACCTATACTTATAGACTGGCCAAGGTCACGTGATTGACTTAATAGTTTTATTATTCTATCTGGTCTAAAACATATTTGATAGAATTTCAGTCCTTATTTGGCCATCAAACCCTCGTAATACACTTCCATACAAACTGTATAGAAGTGGAGACTTTATTTATCAATCAAAATTCCTAATACACATTCATAATAGTTTTATTATTCTATCTGGTCTAAAACATATTTGATAGAATTTCAGTCCTTATTTGGCCATCAAACCCTCGTAATACACTTCAATACTAAGTCTATAGGAGTGAAGACTTTATTTATCAATCGGGTTTTGTACAAACAAATTTTTGTTCCTTATCTTCTCAATGAATGAAAATCATTACGCATTCAGACAACATATTGATGAGAATCTTCGCAGCATTTAATATCCTTCATAAATACTTATCACGTCTCTGATACTATTGTGTAAATGTCATCAGATATTAATTAAATCTCCAAAATGAAATATAAAGCACATTATATTAAGTATATTGAGTAAGACCGGAAGAGATGGAAATAATAATTCGCCTCTTCGTGTGTGCGCGTCACATTGCCAATTAGATAATTTCATAGATTTATTCGAAGTGTTCGGGTTGGGACGCGAGACCAGTTATTAGGACCTTAAACAAGTCTTTCATTAAATGTTTTATTGACTGTCGGCAATAAAATATTCACCACATTAATTCCATCTTCATCACTTTATTACTTTCAATTTAATAAGTTCCTTTTATTTATTTCTTTTCTTTTCTTTTTCTTTTTCTTTTTCTTTTTCTTTTTTTTATTCTTTTAAGGGAAGGTCTCGTGATAATTATTGGAGATCAAGTAACAGCAAGTTTTCTGATATTTGCGATACCTTTCAACAATTTCAATATTTTAACGAAAACACGTAGGTTTCCCACTTTTATACACGGATAGCAAAAGCATGGTCAGCCACAAATAGTTTATCAGTCATATGGAGGTCCGATCTCCCTGGCAAGCTGAAGCAACAGGCTATGGTTGTGTCGGTGATGCTGTATGGCTGAACCACCTGGACCCTAACAAAGCGTCTTGATAATAAGCTAGATGGGAGTTGCACAAGAATGCTGCGTGCAGTCTTGAATAAGTCGTGGAAACAGCACCCCACAAGGAAACAGCTGTACGGTCACCTGCCCTCCATCTCACAAACTATCCGATTGAGACGGACAAGGCATGCAGGACACTGCTGGAGAAGCAAGGATGAACACATAAGCGACGTTCTCCTGTGGAAGCCAACACATGGACATGCAAGTGTGGGGCGCCCAGCAAGGACCTACATTGACCAGTTATGTGAAGATGCTGGCTGCTCCGCAGAGGAGCTTCCGGGTGTAATGAATGATAGGGAAGGTTGGCGAAAGATTGGCATGGATACCCGTGCTGCATGCGCGACATGATGATGATGATGATGATGATGATATAGGGAATTATTATGTTGACGTAGAAAATTATACGCTCTCTCTCTCTCTCTATATATATATATATATATATATATATATATATATATATATATATATATATAGAGAGAGAGAGAGAGAGAAGAGAGAGAGATTTTTAGATAGACAGGTATGATGTTGTCATGGTGTCCATGTATGCTTTTTTGTAGGTATATGTGATGAATGTTAGGAAAAAATTGGTTGTCTTAGAAGCATGTAAAATATTTGTTCAAGTCTAAAGATCCGAATAAAAATAAAAATATTGAGTATTGTTTTCTTAACGTCTGCCGCTGTTTCGGTTCCCTAAATCGACTCTAGAGGTACATTCTGAGCACTATCTTATATTTATTATCCCGTGGTCTAATGGTTAGAGTCGTAGGAAATGGACTCGTCAACGCGAGTTCAATTCCTGGACGAAGCTGCTGGCATTTCACATGGCGCTAATACCCTTGGGAAAGGTACGAATCCAATTCTCCCTCCAGCTATGGGTAAATAGTAAGACAGACTGGGCTCTTTAACCATGGCTAGGTAACCAGTCTAGGAGAAGGAAAACCCTGAATTCAAACCTGTTAAACTCCGCTTAAAAAATTGACCCTGTGTCACATCCTGCTCTTGCGGAGGGGTTGGTAAATATGTATATTTATTATCCCGACCAATTGTTTTGTTTTTTCCCTTTTTTCCGACGGTCAAAATTGTGAGGCGTTGGGGTTTTCTTCCTTATTTTATTTTTTTGTTCCGTTGAGTTTCTGTTGAGAGAGAGAGAGAGAGAGAGAGAGCACCTAGTCTCCGTACCGGCTGATCTCTGAATACTAATAGCTAAGACCTTTCCAGGTGCCGGGGGGCCTTTCGCCAAGCCAGTTCTAGCCCACTCGCCTAAAAAAAACTTTGGTTCATTGTCTGGCGCCTGCAGGGTGATACCGATTGAACTGAGCAGTTTTTCGACCCCCGGGAGGTTTGATTCCTGCAGGGCACCCCGGATCAAACAGACCAAGTGTCATATCCAAACACCATGGGAACCTAACAGGTACTACCACTCCAGGGCAGAGTGGACCTGGGAGTAATGGTTATGAAGAGATATTCCACACTCACCAGAGCTCAAGAATCGGAACTTCACCGCTAGTTTACTGTCCTATCTAAGACAGTAGGACCCTCAGACAACGCCGTCTAGCACATTTATGGTAAAAAGTGTTGGGGGCTTGCCATAATAGTAATAAGTTCGGGACAATCATATAGGTCAACCTTACCGGAATTTGCTACTGCTGCTCCTACAAATGCTGGTAACGTTATATATACTCTTCAGTCGGTATTATTTAATGAAGAAAAGGAGGAAAAGGTGAAGCTTGTTTCGGTAAGTTATTTTGTCCTTAAAAAACTTTTGAAAAAGTATTTTATTGCCTCTTATAAACAACAGATTTGCATTTAGATTCTAACACGGCTAATTTGTCTCATGATATATATCTATATGTTTGTGTTGTCTGGTGTGTCTTGTATCATTTCCTGTGAGCGTCCAAGGGTGTTCATGTCCATGGGCGTAGCTTCACACTATTAGGCATAGCCTCCCTTCAATAGTAGTTTAACAAGAATAAAGTTTTTCTTTTACTTATTCTTTATAACTTGTACCTACTATTGATAAATAAATTTCTTATTTCTAGAAGTGACTATCCTATTTATGTCTAATACCAAGGATATAATCCAACAATATGTTTTTATTAATTTACCAAATTTTAAAAGTATAGTAAATATCAATAAAAATAAGGAAGTGAATCCGACAGCATATCAGAGGAGAAATTTGAAGAAAAAAAACACACATATATATATACACATAGATGTTATTAATTAATGTATTTATTGGCTAATATCGCAATAGCTCAGTCTGTATAAGACCATCATCAGAGCCGGTCTGTTATAAAACTATTTAAAAAAAAACTGTTTTCTTCATTTTATAACAGATCGGCTCTAATGATGATCTTATACAGACTGAAATATTGCAATATTAACCAAAAAATACAATATTAATTAATAACATGTGTGCGTTTTTTTTTTCTTCAATTTTTTTTCTGATATAAAAATATAGAAATAAATGATTTGGTAATTTATGAGGAACTGCGCCCCGGTCTCCTGCCTCAGAAATTGCTACCCGGTGACTATCAAAATAACGTCCCCAGCTATGTCGTCTCGGCGGTGTTACTTGAAAGAAAAACCAAATTAGGGCATTAAATGTATTTTAGAGGGGGGGGGCTTCTCTTTTTTGATATGAACTGATGGAGATGGGTGGATAGATATATATAAACAAAGTAAAAAATGAACAAATTGAGGTAGATAGATAGATAGATAAATACATATCCATCTTCATATCTAAACAAAAATTACGACAAATTTCTATAAACAAATTTCTAGACAAATGACGATAAATAAATAAGAATTACGACAAAAAAAGAGAAGCCCCCCCCTCTAAAATACATTTAACGCCCTAAGTTGGTTGTTTTTTTTTCAAGTAACACCACCGAGACGACATAGCTGGGGACGTTATTTTAATAGTCACCGGGTAGCAATTTCTGAGGCAGGAGACCGGGACACACTTCCTCATAAATTACCAATGATTTGTCTGATAATGTTATTTACATTCGCACAATTCTTATGCATTTACACCGTGGAATTTACACCGGTAATGCTTGTATGCATTTTCCTGTCACTCAATTATCAGAATCAAATTGGTTAACAATAGTGCCAATCATTGCAGAGAAAAATCCTACGAGCAACGAGCTCGATTTGAAAAGACGAAATTTCTACAACATTCGTGTGACACCATTTTAATCCCAGCCAGAGCAATAGTTATTTTTCTTTACGTGTCGAATTTATTTTCATCTTTATTTTTTATGTGGAGACTTAAAATTTTGCTTGGATTTCCTTTGTACAATCAGTTCTATTTGGCGCATTATTAAAAAAAGAAATTCACGAATCTGAAAGATTATATTTTACAATGCCTGATATTTAGGAAGAGAAACTTATGTATAGGTTTCTATTTAGCTTGACTTAACAGTGAAGATATTAAATCGAGCACGCTACGTTAGATGGAATTGCTACACTGCTTGACAAATTCCGCCGCTGCGCTGTCGGTGGGGTTAGAATACATTGATTGTATAGCCCCACCAGTGAGGTAAAACCACCCCCACAAAAACGAGGTATCCTGGGTAGGACACGAAACAGTATCTGATTGTGCGGCCCCAGTTCTGGTGATCTGGGGAGTGTAGAATACCCATTCATTACTGTAAACCACGGTCTGTCCAACGGTCTTATTGTGTTCCCTTGTTAGTTGGTTGAAGTTTACGGTATGCCAATTCTTGTTGGGTTATTTCATGCCAAAGTCGTTTTGTTTTATTCATTCTTGGTGGGTACTCAAAATTCTTGTTTTAAATCACGTTATCACATTCCCAAACTAATTGTTTCTATTTAACCCATACATGGGACGCTAACAGGTACGACTACACTAGGTCAGACTAAAACCGGGAGTAATGGTGATGAAAGGGTACTCCACACGCCCCAGAGTTCCAGAATTAGAACTTCCCCATTAGATGCAGTTTAACGTTATACCCAAGTTTAAGGCCTTCAGACACCGCCTTCTAGCACTTATTTCATAAAAAGGGGACCTCTCCGAATGCCCATTGAGCCTAATTTAAGGACCAAATGGACGGGCTGCATGTCATGGACTGCTCAGCCACTAGGATTCCGTCCTTAAGCATCATGGATCGCCAGCCACAGTCAACAGACGGACGCGATTGGGGAAGGGTCTTACCCATCTGCAGATGTGCAATCAGTGTATATTTGCAGTCCCAGCCGACGGGATTATTTTAGACTTCCACTCCTACATATACCAATGTTATTTGCTTTCTTAAAAGATAGAACTATTCTTATAAATTTTCTCCCAAAACCTTATTCCCATTTTGTTGGAGTATTTTGTGTCATAAGGTGTGCTAAATACCACGACTTATATTCATAGTCTGTTTCGAAACAACGGTGGCTGAATTGGCCAATCAAAAACACCCAAACATGTATTTAATTTACAATTCAAAGGCGTTGATAAATTGTCCTGAAATTACTCGCTGGGAGAACTGCTAAAGGGAGGACGGTCAACAGACGAGGATTATACAATATTTTTATTTCCAGACATGATTAACTCTGATACTTCTACTTTATGGACAGATCAACAGCTCTCTCTCTTTCTCTCTCTCTCTCTCTCTCTCTCTCTCTCTCTCTATATATATATATATATATATATATATATATATATATATACTTATCTGTGTATGTGTGTTTTCAGTTGCCAACACAACTATATATATATATATATATACAGTCGTGAACAGAAAAAATGGGCCAAGATTGAAAGAAGGAAGAAAATAGATTTTTCGATATTTTTTAGGAATTTACTGAAATTTAACTGCAAATACCTATTTTTCAGATTAATAATATTATAGTATATAATAATTTAGTGGTAAACATGCGTCCTAAAAAGGTAAGACCACATCTGGGCGAGGATATGAAAAACCGAATTGCAGGATTAAGGCAGTTTAATATGACTTACAAGCAGATTTTGCGATATTTTGAAAAAAGAAAATGTGACAACATCTCTCTCTACTGTGAAGCGAATTGGTCAAAGGTTCGAAATCGAAGGTTCAGTAAAAAGGAAATCTGGATCTGGTCGCCCTAGAGCACCCACTGTGAAGGACGACCACAGGCTTAAAATTACTGTTTTGAAGGACCGAAAGAAAACTTATGTTGACCATAGCAAACAATTCAAAACAGCGGATGGAAATTCCATTTCTAGAATGACAATATCTTGACGATTGAAGGAAATTGGATTTTGTTCAAAAAGGTGCGCAAAGAAGCCATTATTATCTAAGAAGAACATCAATGATAGAAAGACATTTGTCTCGTGTTATGGCAAGAAAGATACAGAATGGTTTAGGAATGTTTTCTGGTCCGATGAATCAAGATTTTGTCTTTTTAGTGATGCTCCCGAACGCTGCATTCGAAGATCCGCAGAAAGATTATCGCCAAGTTGCATAAAAACGACAGTGAAACACGGGAATGGAGGGATAATGGTATGGGGAACCTTTAATGCCGCAGGAGTTGGGGAACTTATTAGATATGAGGCGTCAATCACTGCAAAGGAATACATTCGAATATTAGAAACAGGACTGTTTCCAAGTATCCAGAAGCTGGGAGTATCTCATAACATTATTTTTTCAACAAGATAATGCACCTGCACACACCGCTAAAGTCACTAAGAAATGGCTTGCCGATAATTCAATTGATGTGATGTTTGGCCTGGCCAAAGCCCCGATTTAAACCCAATCAGAATATGTGGACCATAATATCTCGTGCATTGGCTGGAAGAACTTTTTCGAACCAAGAAAAACTGTAGGAAGCTCTGCAAAATGAATGGAATAGCATCCCCTCTTCACAGTGTTCCAAGTTGGTTGAGAGCATGGTTAAAAGGATTAATCTTTTAAAGAAATCAAAGGGGAAAGCGATTCCATACTAAGCATTTATTAAAGTAAATGTCTTGTTCTGTGTATATAAGACTCGTTTTTGTTTTTTGTTCAATTGTATTTTATTTAATTTAGATTTTGTACAATAAAATGTATAATACTTGCTTGGCCCATTTATTTTGTTCACGAGTGTATATATATATATATATATATGTATATATATATATATATATATATATATATGTGTGTGTGTGTGTGTGTGTGTGTGTGTGTGTGTGTGTATGTATGTGTGTGTGTGTGTGTGAAACTTGCTCTATGGTAATATCATGTTCACTATTTCTGCCGTAGTTTCTATTGAAATAAATAGGAGGCATTACTTTTGGAGCATCCCTTTAGCATTGTTTTGTTTTCGTCATGTGAAAACTGCGTTTTATCTCCTGCGTGAGTTTCGGCTTGACAACGTTTTGCATAACTGAACTGTTTTCTTTTACTTTTATCTGAACAAACAAAAGCAAAAAAAAGAAAAAGGAGAAAAACTTTGCTGATTTAATTTTAAAGAAACTTCTTTTAAAATTATTTTAACGTTTCTTTTACAAAGAGAAATGCACCAAGTTGGGGTTTATGTATTTCATTTTAATATTTTATGTTGTTATGTTTAAATGAATTTCTCATCGACCTTGTTTCTCGTGTGAGCATCTGGATAGGTTTGGTTTCTTTGTTTCATAACATATTAACCTTTGTGGGCTATTTTACTGCCAAATCCATTCTTATTTTCAGAGATTTATGGAGATTATTTGGTTCATACCTTTCCCAATTGTATTAGTCCCAAAGTGAAAGTAATAACGCGACTGGAGTCCATCACGTTAGCCACTACGCCACGAGGACTCCCATCAAATGCAATAGAAAAGACTAAACATTGACGTACATTATAACTTAAAAAGACGTTATTAAAACTTGATAGAATTAAAATAACATTATGATTTTCTTAATAAAGCTACCCACTGACTATTATATACGTATATGCCAAATAAAATTTTAAAAAATTACAAATATATAATACTGGACAATTATTGATCAAAACCTAATTTCTTAAGATTCCTTATGTAAACTTGTACAAAATAAAAAAACGGCCTCCGGGCGATGTAAAAATGGGTTTTTGAAACATATTGCCTGAGGGGTGGGAGTAAAAAAATTCAATGTCATCGAGTTTGTACTCTAAGTGCGTAAAATCATCAAATTCATTAAAGGATTAAAAAATTAAACAATTTGAAATTAGATTAGATATCCCAGGACTGTGATATTCAATGAATGTGATAAACGCTATTTCTTACTACATATAATACACGTTGATCATAGGTATTAACGAGTTAGCATAATGATATATATATATATATATATATATATATATATATATATATATATATAGTCGTCCACAAACAGGTGTTTTGGCGTTTCACGCCTCTTCAGTGTGGCTTGACAAAAAAACTATCCCTGGTTAGGAGCGAACTCCGACTGACTATTTGCCAGCCTAATTTTTTACCCTCTCTGCCACTTTGACAGCTGCTGTAACGGTGGGACTGGTGTTTAAACTATTAATATATTTTACGATAACAGAGAGATCTAGTCTGCGAGCAAACGATCATTGCTTATATCTAGAAACAGTAAATATAGCATTATTTATATATATATATATATATATATATTATATATATATATATGGGAGAAATATGAGGAGGTTAATCCGACAATATGTGGAGAAAAGTAGACAAACACGGATGTTATGGAATCTGGATGTTTATTGTCAAGTGACAATAAACATCCAGTTTCCATAACATCCCGTGTTTGTCTACTTTTCTCCACACACACACACACACACACACACACACATATATATATATATATATATATATATATATATATATAATGCGATGTTTACTGTTTCTGGATATGCATGATAAATATTCTGATAGAATAATCAAATTCTATGTATTATGTTTTGTATTTGTTGTTATGGGAACTAAATTTTTTAATCTATATAGATAATTTGGAACATCTTCTATAGACGGACCAACGTTTTTATGTAGTGCTACCAAATTTAGTATGTATAATTATTACTATTAAGAGAGTATTTAAAACTAAACACATTGATCATTTCGAAAATCCTCTATATATATTTACCAACTCCTCCGCACGAGCAGGATGTGACACAAGGTCAATTTCTTAAGCGGAGTTTAACAGGTTTGAATTCAGAGTTTTCCTTCTCCTAGACTGGTTACCTAGCCATTGTTAAAGAGCCCAGTCTGTTCTGCTATTTACCCATAGCTGGAGGGAGAATTGGATTCATACCTTTCCCAAGGGTATTAGCGCTAAGTGAAATGCAATTACCACGTCCAGGATTTGAACTCGGTCGACGAGTCCATTTCCCATGACTTTAACCATTACACCACGCGCTTCCTATAAACCCTCTATAGACGGACCAGGATTGTTATGTAGTGCTGCTAAATTTAGTATACATAGTTTGGTTTGTTGGATTTTACTGCATGTCAACCTTTGCTGGGTTATTTTATGCCGAAGATGATTTTTCTATTCGTGCTTGATGGTTAAACAATCTTTTTAAATTCAGTTTTTAAATACATTTTTAAAACATATTTTTTTTCTATTTAACCTCTATCTGACCCTAACAAGTACTAAAACTCCAGGCCAAAGTAGACCTGGTAATAAATAGGTACTCCACACTCACCGAGCTCGAGGTAGCCTGGGAATTAAAAAAATATAAACACCAAAATATGTCTCCGTGTTTCTTGATTCAAGAGCAAGAACAAAATGGAAAACACACACACACACCTATATATATATATATATATATATATATAGAGAGAGAGAGAGAGAGAGTGAGAGATATTCCGAGGGACCTCAATTCAGTGAGAGGGGCGATGTTGCTTTTTAAAACCGTTGAGAGGAAGGCCCCGAAACGGTTGCACATTCTCTCCTGATGATCCCATGCTCTTGTAAACATCTTTTGTTTTTTCAACATATCAATTTCACACTGTCGGATTAAGTTCCATTTTTATTTCACTTGTCTATGAAAAAACTATACATATGAATGTTTACTCCTCTGAAGATATTTATCCATAAACACCACGGATTTACCTACACATTGGTTACTTATTTAATAGTTGGAGTATTCCGAACAATTTTGATAATTCAATATACACTTTTTTTATATAATTTTACACTTTTTTAAATAATTTTACATCAGGCTCTTTTGAGTCTTATTAGAAACTATAATGCTTCTGATTTTTTTTTTAAATTAAAAATAAAATTCATTTTATAAATGCGTTGTCAGTATTAAAAATAAAATTCATTTTATTTTTAATACTGACAACGCATTTATATATATATATATATATATATATATATATATAGAGAGAGAGAGAGAGAGAGAGAGAGAGAAACACACTGACATTGAGACAGAGAGACAGAGGGCAGCTGAGACAGAGAGAAAAACTTAAGAATGGGTACGCAATAAATGCAGACAATAGGTATCGTTTAAATTTGATTTACAGACAAATATAAATACGATAGTACAATTGTTTCGTCCTAATATGAAATATAAATTGATTGGGGGCACTTCCCGCAAGCTCATTATATCACCCAGTACATAAAACTGCCGAGCACAAAGTTTTTAGTTTCTATATCACTCGTTAGAAAACATTATACATAATCGCTTGCATATCCAAATCAAGTCGAAAGTCAATGCCCCATTCCCATACACACACACACACACACACACACACATATATATATATATATATATATATATGAGTGTGTGTGGAAGGATAGGGTATGGGCAATTTTCTTTGCATCAGTCGGAAATCGTTGACCTAGGAAAGGCTACTGTAATTGCTAAGATTTTTTTGATTTGAAATTCCACTCGACTAAACAAGTTCTGTTCACAAAAAGCCCGAGTCCGGCATCGTTTGTTCTAAAAAAATAATAACCAATATTATATTTTGCAATACAAAAAACACTAGGCATCTAAACTGGTTTTTTATTTGTCTTGTTATTGTGTCTACTTTGAAGTGCCTGGAAAATAATTCAATACGAAAGACTGCACCCAAAAACCGAAAAGAAATCGAAATTTCAACCACCAAGGAAATTGTTGTTACCCTTCTTCTTCTTCTTCTTCTTCTTCTTCTTCTTCTTCTTAATTAGTAGTCGTAGTAGTAGTAGTATCAGCATTACTAATTCTAGAAGTAGTAGCCAAATCCATTTCAATGGTTTAATTACATACAAGCGCCAAGGATTAACGATGAATATGACATTCTAAAACTTCATCTATCTATGAATTCAACTATACCAACGCCGGAGGCTTGTTTTGCTGAGGTAGAGCACCACATCTACTGTCAGCTTCATTCCTTACCACACAGATCAGATTACCCAATTATGCGCTGAGTTGGCGAGGAACGGTATCAAACCTGGAACCGGACTATTTCTCGGCCACTGCTCTCTCTCTCTCTCTCTCTCTCTCTCTCTATATATATATATATATATATATATATATATATATATATTATTAACTAATTAATTTTCAAAAAATTAGGTATGACTTCAGTTAAGCACATATCCTCCAAAAAATTGTCGCTAAAAGCCATATCAAATAAACACATTGTTTATTTACTTACTCTCATACTGTCGTGTAGCAAGTCAATAAAAAGTGGAATATACATAAGTTCAAAACGGACGAATAATTTGGGATTGGCAAGCTGGTGTAGTGGTTAGAATCCCCGCCTGTCAGCTTGGCAGTCGAGGTTTCGAGTCACACACGGAGCAGTCTCCCATGTCTATAACCTTGCGGATGAGACCTAATAGGTCGAAATGTACATTCAGGCATTGACATTTTCTCGATCTGTTTAGCCTTACATTTGAATATATATGCCCGCCTAAATTCATTAATTATTAACTGATTAATTTTCAAAAATTAGGTATGACTTTAATTAAGCACATATCCTCCCAAAAATTGTCGGCTAAAAGCCATATCAAATAAGCACAATGTTTATTTACGTACTTTCATATATATATATATATATATATATATATATATATATATATATATAATGGCTGTCAACTCGTGTTCGAGTAAGACCATTTCCTGTTTTTTTGTGTGTTTTTTTGTTGTTTTTTTTATCATAGTTGGGTGCCTTGTGTTTTCTCAGATGACTCACCAGGCCAGTCTTACTCTTTGCATGTGGCTGGGCTGAAAATTACCCTTTCTAATAGCCCGCTTCAATTATTGGTGTTTAATTCGGTTGGACTCAAATTCTTCCACAGACAAGTAGATGGTTGCTCTCCATATATATATATATATATATATATACAAAAAAAAACTTATTCACTCTTTCATAAGTAAATATAGTATATATTTGTTTTCTTTTTGTTTACTTTTTCATATTTCTATACTTATACTTACAGATAACTAAGACTTCACTTATCGTTTTCGTGTCGCCATTATTTGATAATTCCGAGTTCATCTCCTGAAAAACGAAATCTGAAAAATAAGTAGAGAAAAACAGAAGGACAGAGATTAACCTTAAATCGCTTTATGGCTGTCAGCTAAAACCGTATTGTCCAATAAAATGTTTTTAAAGCGATCCGCTGATCTCCCGTGGGACAATTGCCTAAAAGACATCTTAAAAATTTCCAATACGATGCACAAAACCATCAAGTATTTAGAAATAATTGTACGCTGCCTGAATAAATTAATAGGTTAGTCTTATACATTAAGACTTATAATTTAGTATCACAATACTAAAACTTAATTCGCCCTGTCGGTGGTGCAGTAGAATACCCCGACTTCAGAGGGGTAAAATCTCCCAATGGGAGATCGTGGATGGTGACCCGTGAGGTTTAAGGATGGAAACCTGGTAGCTGAGCTGTCCATGACATGCAATGCTCCACTTTGGCCCTGTGGGGTTATTTTCGTATTTGCCTGGAGAGTTGTCTGCCCGTGGAGTGTCGCTGGTTCCCGCTAGGTGCCTGGTCTATTTAAGCGAGTGATTTGAACTTCTTCCCTCTCTTTGCCTGCTGATAGCTACGAGACCACATGGGTTAGACAATTGTGATTCCCTTCTCGTTGGGGCTTCGGCCCTCAACGCCGGACTAATCAATGTAAGTGATTTATACAGCATGGACTATTCTTAGTCTCATGTCTGTTGCTTTTATGTTTATCCTTTTTACATGTAACTTTATATTACTTATGTATGTATGTATTATGTACCCTGTTAATTCTTGTGCTGTTATATAAAATGTTTTGTTTATCAACCCTTGTCGGAGTTTGTTTGCGTTCCAACGAGTTATGACTTTGTCATAACCTTTGAATCTTACAGTTCTTACTAAGCAGAGACGGGCAGTCGTAGGCCCACCCGGGACAATCAAATTGGTGCTAAAGCTTGACGTGACTAGTCAATTGTTCGGAGGGAGCATCTCCATCTGTCCTTCTAGCCCAATAGTTCTCAACCTTTTTTTACCTATTGACCCCCTTTTAATCCTATTTAAATCTGGTGGACCCTCCCATAGCCATTCGTTGTTTAAAAATCCCATTGTATTTTTATAGTTAGATACATTTTACTTGCCTGGGTCCCAAAAAATGTTATATGGTCCCTGTGGGTCCATATGGACCCCGGTTGAGAACCACTGGTCTAGCCTAAGGGTCAAAGTGGAGTGTTGCATGTCATGGAATACAGAGTCATCAGGATTATGTCTTTAATTATCACTGGTCGCCACCCACGGCCAACATGTGGCCCACTGGCGGTGAATAGTTTCTTGAAACCATACAATTTTTATAAATTGTGAATATTATAAATAGTTCGTGAAATTTATAATTGTTTACAAAGAATTATCTGGGGAGGTACTTGTGGTGTAATGGTTATTGTCGTGGAAAATTAACACGGCAAAACGAGTTCAAATCCTGGACGAAGCTGTTTGCATTTCAATTAGCACTAATACGCTTGGGAAAAAGTATTAATCTAGCTATGGGTATATAGTAAGGCAAAGGAGGGTATTTAACCACGGTATGGCAACCAGTCTAGGAGAAGGAAAACTTTGAATTCAAATGTTTTAAACCCAGCTTTAAAAATGACTTTGTGTTCCCTCCTGCTCTTTCAAAACTTTGTTTTGGGGCATCGTCTCACTCAAACCAGAATCTAAAATCCTAATTTAAGCAGACCGTCCCACTAAATCTACAAACGACAACCCACTAAGATATCGTCACTAATTTGTCTGTAACTTGTGTCATTTATCTCGCCTGTGAGCTTGCTGACCTGATTATTTATTTATTTATCACTGGCTCGCACTTAAGATTCTATATCTCAAAAGATGGCGTAAGGAGCTTTCGCATGAAATTAGTTATTCCGTAGAATAAAATAAGCGCTTCTTAGTCCGCACCACACTTCGGATTATTTACTTACCCAGTCGACGGGACTTGTAGTAGTAGTATCAGCATTACTAATTCTAGTAATCCTGACTCTCTCCTCTACAAACGTTTCACCTCTCCACAAGAGGTGGTGTCCTTTTGTATTACATTAAATTGCATTTGATGATGAACATTCAGTTCTGGAGGTTAAATAACCTTTCATTGCCATTACTAACTGGTTTATTCTGATCCATAGTGAAAGTACATGTTAGGGTCCCATCATGGATCAAATATATCTATTTAGAAAATTATTCGATAGGACCGTGTGCAAAAGGAATTCTCAAGAAAGAGTAAAAGTCAGCGGAGTGGCCTATTGTCGGTATCAATCGGACAGCGAGGGAGTCTATACCTGTCGGAGTCACAGTTTATGAAGATAATAGTCTCATGTTAAAAAAGAGAATCTCGCCAGACGAATACGGCGTAAGCTGATTTCGGCTCCTCCTCCTAGTCCGTAAAATAGCGGATTACAAAGTGAAGACGGCCCTTATTTTGTGTGTTCTGGTCATGTTTTCTGCACATTTGTACGAGCGGATTATAAAACGAGAAATAGAACAATACGAAGGCGTTGCAGATATTTTATTTTTATTTTATCATAGACAGAGGATTGTTTGGAAAGCAATTTCTTCTTTTTTTTTTTTATAAATACAATCGTGAAGAAGACTTGCCAGGATCGATGATTGATAGTGATGGGTAGCAAGAGAGAATCATGGGAATCCGTGCTGACCACGCGACATTATGATTATGATGATGATGATGATATCTTATTATAATGGAGATTCGGTATTTGTAACTGAAACTACGTCATCGCTTACTTCACAATATCCTCCGGAATTGCTTCAGTTCATCAATGATTATTTAATTTATAACCAGAATAATTAACATAGAGAATAAATCTTATTTATAAATGATGTCTCTATGAAAATCTGAGTTAGATTTGCCTCAAAACAACCCATGTCCTTAATACATTTAAAATCCTCCAATATGTCGTATATATCACTAAGGGTTTACATAATATATGGTGTGGTTCACTAGCATACTGATTTTAACAAAACCGAGTTCAGTTAATAATCACTTAGTCTTATTTATCTCTAATATCATTGTTTTATTCTCCAACGTATTAAAATCAGTGAAGGGTTTTATATAGCAACCAATTAAAATATAATCAAAATAAGTGTAATATTTTTATATGCGTTCTAATTTAATTTCATTAGTCTTTATATTTCAATATATTTCATTACATTAAAATTTAAACACTTACGCGCGGAGAGCGCGTATTCTTGCTAGTATTTTTAATAACTGAATACGCGTTCATTGCTATTATAAATCCACTAAACAAATTTAAATAAATATAACTTGTGCAGAATTCTCTTTGAAATGATTTAAAAGGCAATTTTTATCTAAAAATGATTTTAGATATATCCTGTTCAACAGAAGAAAATAAAATAAAATTCCACGCATGCGTCGTGCTCAATTATAGTGGAAAATGAAGCAGCAATGCTTTCTGGTGGCCATGTTGAATTCGAAATATGTCATCTATTTAACTTGTATATGAGGTTTGTGTGAAAAGCTATTTAGCTCGAAATTGTGTGAAAATGCTTTTAAAAATTTAACTGTTTCCCTCGTGGCAGGATCTTAACGTTTACTTCTTAAAGCGTTGAATGGTCGTTCAATATTTAGATAAGAAAGCGTACAGCTAAGATTACTTTCCTACGTGAAAAGTATACGTAGAATAAGTAGAAAACTCGTCAAATATTCATTAATATCTATATGTATATATTGTCAAGCTGCTTACAACAACGAAATGCAAAAAGGAAATAATATGACCATACGCGTACGTATCTTGTATTAATAATGGAGATTCGCTTCCCGGTTTTTGTCTGTAACAAAAACTGCGTCACTGCTTACGTCACACTGCCTAAAATCGTCATAAATAGAATACACTCAAAAATTTGAGCATGCAATGTTAGATAGTCCTCATTGGTTTTTTATCAAGTTTTAATAAATACATACCTGGTATTATCTATCTATATATGGTTTTTATTTTATTTTGATATATATTTAAAGTTATCAGAACTAAGTTTCCATTTCAATTTTTTTTATTTTTTACTCCTTTAATAAATTTATTTTATTTTTTACTCCTTGAATAAATTTGATGATTTTACTTTACTTATGATACAAACTCTCTGATATTAAATTTTCAACTCCCATCCCTTCACAGGCAATATTTATTTTACGTCGCCCAGAGGGCGTTTTTTATTTTGCTAGTTTTATTAATAATTAAGGTTTCAATTATAATAAAATCAAGGAGAATGTGCTGTAAAAAATAAGGAAATGCGACTTGAGTACTAGTATAGTTTCGTTTAAAGAAAGGAAAAAAACAAATGGTTAGCAAGCTAGTAGACATAATAAACATATAAAATACATTCTTAAATTTCTCATATTTGTATTTATGCTGCGGTAACCAAACAAAAACGGCACACCATAACGAGATCTTTGTTCGAGCAATTGGCTTGAAATTCAATATTTGTAAATATATATTTACCAACCCCTCCGGACAAGGCCAATTTCTCAAGTGGTTTGAATTTGGAGTTTTCGATCTCCTAGTCTAATTGCCGTACCCCGTTTCAAGAGTCTGCCCTGCTAGTTAGTCAAAGCTGGAGGGAGAGTTGTTGGGTGCATACCTTTCCTAATGGTATTAGGACTATGTAAAATGCAAACAGTCTTGCACAGGATGGCTGCACCACCTGGACCCTAACGAAGCGCCTTGAGAATAAGCTAGATTGGACCTGTACAAGAATGCTGCGTGCAGTCTTGAATAGGTCGTGGAAGCTGCACCCCACAAGGAAGTAGCTGTATGGCCATTTGCCCACCCCCCATGTCACAACCCATACAAGTAAGACGGACTAGGTATGCAGGACACTGCTGGAGAAACAAGGACGAGCTCATAAGCGACGTTCTCCTGTGGAAGCCAACACATGGACATGCTAATGTGGGCCGCCCAGCCAGGACCTACATTGACCAACCATGTGAGGATGCTGGATGCTGCACAGAAGAACTCATAGAGGCAATGAATGATAGGGAAGGTTGGCGAGAGATTGTCATGGATATCTGTGCTACTTACGCTACGTGATGATGATGACTTTTTAAACATATCCATTTTACGCAACAACAACAAACGGTACTACCACTCCGGGTCAGAGTGGCCATCGTAGTTATAGAAACAAAGGGTACTCCACTTTCAGCCGAAATAAATCATCACCACCAGATGTCATACAGAGGACACATCTTCTGGGGGAGTTCTTACCCTTCTGCAGAAGAGAGCGTATTCCAAGCGATGCCGACGGGGCTACATATCAACTTAACACACGCGCATACCTGTATATTAACTTGGAGGCGCGTGGTGTAATGGTTCGAGTCGTAGGAAGCAGACTCGTCGACCCGAGTTCAATTCCTGGATGAAGCCGTTTACATTTCACGTGGCGCTAATACCACTCCGGGTGAAAGGTATAAATCCAATTTACCCTCCAGGCAGAAATAGCAGGGCAGACTGGGCTCTTTAACCAGGACTAGATACCAGTCTAGGAGAAGGAAAACTGAATTCAAACCTGTTAAACTCTGCTTAAGAAATTGACCTTGTGTCACATCCCTGTTCGAGTGCAAGGGTGGGTAAATATATAATATATATACATATTAACTTGGAATATTATATATTTATATATTAACTTGTCATATATATAATATATATATATATATATATGTGGTGTGTGTGTGTGTGTGTGTGTGTGTGTGTTATTATTGATCGACACACACACCATATATATATATTATATATATATATATTAACGTGGATATATTATATATATATATAATTATATATATAATTACCTTGACAGCATATTATCAACTTGGCATATAAATATGGTAACTTGACCACACATATATTAACTTGGCATATAATAATATATATTTTGTCTTCAAATATAATATATATTATATGTGTGTGTGTGTATATATGTATATCGTATTAACTCGACCATAATATATATTAACTTGACATGTATACATACATATATATTATATACATATATATTGAATTTACCGTACATATATATACATAGTAATTGCCACTTTTTCACAAAAGTCCATATATATATATATATATTAATATATATATTTATATATTTATATTTATTATATATTATAATATATATAATATAATATATATATATATTCTTTTTTTCTTTTTTTTCTTAAGTTTCCTCCTTGTCCTATTTTTATTTCTTATCCTTAACATTTAACAGTGCCAATGCCGAAAATATCATCACGACCTCAGTTCTCGTCTTGTCAGGCTTTCAGACACGCGACGTTGGGCGATAATACTCTGAGAAAAAAAACAAGTGATGCTCCAGTGACAGACTGAACCGCATCCATTGGACGTTGTTTATTGAATGTTGGCGATGATAGCTTAAGAAGGGTACGCAAATATAAGAAGAAGAAGAAAATACGAATCAAGAAAAATAATGAACGCAAAAACAAACAAAAAAACACACCAAAGAGGAAAAAAACCAATTTTTAAAAAGATTTCCCCTCCCCCCCCTCTCTTGTCCTCTCTCCTCTCTCTCTCTCTCTCTTCTCTCTCTCTCTCTCTCTCTTTACTCACACAAGATTTCTGCTTATTAATCTCTCTTTTTTCTTTTTTTTTTTGTTTTGTTTTTGGTTCATTATTTTTCTGAATTCGGTATTTCTTCTTCATTCTTATCATTTTTGCCGTTACCCTTCTTAAGCTATCATCGCCAAAATTCAATAACACGATCCATATGGATGCGGTCAGTCTGTCACTGGAGCATCACTGTTTTTTTCTCAGGTAATTATCGCCCAAACGTCGCGTGTCTGAAACCTGACAGACGAGAACTGAAGGTCGTGATTGATATTTTGGCATGGCCACTGTTAAATTTAAGGATAAAGAAATAAAATAGGACAGAGGAAACTAAGAAAGAAAAAAAGAATATATATATATATAATTATATAGTATATATATATATATAAATATAAATATATATAAATATATATATATATATATATATATATATATATATAATGGCTTTTGTGAAAAAGTGGCAATTACTATGTTATATATATGTACGTAAAATTAATATATATGTATATAATTAATGTATTATAACATGTCAAGTTAATATATATATGTCGAGTTAATAACGTAATAGCATATAATACACACACACACATATATATATATATATATTTGAAGACAAAATATATATTATATAATGGGGCCAAGTTAATATATGTGTGTGTCAGTACCATATTTATATGCCAGTTGAAATATATATGTGTCAAGGTAATATAATTATAATATAAATATATATATATAATATATATATGCCACGTTAATATATATATATATATATATATATATGAAGTGTGTGTGTGTCAATTTAATACACACACACACACACACACACATCACACACACACATAATATATAATATATATATTATATATAGACAAAGTTAATTATAATATATATATTCCAAGTTATATGTATATATAATATATATATATTACCAAACCCTTGCACTCGACAGGAATGTGACACAAGGTTCAATTTCTTTAAGCAGAGTTTAACAGGTTTGAATTCAGTTTCCTTCTCCTAGACTTGGTTATCTAGTCCTGGTTAAAGAGCCCAGTCTGCCCTGCTATTTCTGCCTGGAGGGTAAATTGGATTTATACCTTCACCCGGATGGTATTAGCGCCACGTGAAATGTTAAACGGCTTCATCCAGGAAATTGAACTCGGGTCGACGAGTCTGCTTCTACGACTCTAACCATTACACCACGCGCCACCAATTAAATATACAGGTATGCGCGTGTGTTAAATTGATATGTAGCCCTGACGGCATCGCTTGGAATACGCTATCTTCTGCAGAAGGTAAGAACTCCCCCAAAGATGTGTCCTCTGTATGACATCTGGTGGTGATGATTTATTTCGGCTGAATATGGAGTACCCTTTGTTTCTATACTACGATGGCCACTCTGACCGGAAGTGGTTACCGTTTGTTGTTGTTGCGTAAAATGGATATGTTTAAAAAGTCATCATCATCATGTAGCGTAAGTATCACAGATATCCATGACAATCTCTCGCCAACCTTCCCTATCATTCATTGCCCCTGGAGTCTTCTGCGCAGCATACAGCATCCTCACATAGTTGGTCAATGTATTCCTGGCTGGGCGGCCCAATTTAGCATGTCCATGTGTTTGGCTTCCACAGGAGATGTCGCTTATGAGCTCGTCCTTGTTTCTCCAGCAGTGTCCTGCATACCTAATCCGTCTTACTTGTATGGTTTGTGAATGGGGGGGCAAGTGTCCATACAGCTGCTTCCATGTAGGGGTGCAGCTTCCACGACTTGTTCTAGACTGCACGCAGCATTCTTGTACAGGTCCCATCTAGCTTATTCTCAAGGCGCTTCGTTAGGGTCCAGGTGGTGCAGCCATCCTGTGCAAGACTGTTTGCATTTCACATAGTCCTAATACCCTTAGGAAAGGTATGCATCCAACAACTCACCCTCCAGCTTTGACTAACTAGCAGGGCAGACTCTTTAAACGGGGTACGGCAATTAGTCTAGGAGATTGAAAACTCCAAATTCAAACCACTTGAGAAATTGGCCTTGTCCGGAGGGGTTAGTAAAAATATATTTACAAATATTGAATTTTATGCGAATTGCTCGAACAAAGATCTCGTTATGATGTGCCGTTTTTGTTTGGTTACCGCAGCATAAATACAAATATGAGAAATTTAAGAATGTATTTGATATGTTTATTATGTCTACTAGCTTGCTAACCATTTGTGCTTTCCTTTCTGTAAACGAAAACTATATTACTACTCAAGTCACATTTCCTTAGTTTTTTTTACATCACATTCTCCTTGATTTTATTATAATTGAAGCCTTAATTATTAATAAAACTAGCAAAATAAAAATGCCCTCTGGGCGACGTAAAATAAATATTGCCTGAGGGGATGGGAGTTGAAAATTTAATATTAGAGAGTTTGTATCATATGTAAAGTAAAATCATCAAATTTCTTAAAGGAGTAATAAAATAAAATAAATTTCTTAAAGGAGTAAAAAAATATAAAGATTGAAATGGAAACTTAGTTCTGATAACTTTAAATATATATTAAAATAATATATATATATATATATATATATATATATATATATATATATATATACCAGGTATGTATTTATTAAAACTTGTTTAAAAAAACAATGAGGACTATCTAACATTGCATGCTCAAATTTTGAGTGTATTCTATTTATGACGATTTCAGGCAGTGTGACGTAAGCAGTGACGCAGTTTTTGTTACAGACAAAAACCGGAAGCAAATCTCCATTATTAATACAAGATACGTACGCGTATGGTCATATTATTTCCTTTTTGCATTTCGTTGTTGTAAGCAGCTTGACAATATATACATATAGATATTAATGAATATTTGACGAGTTTTCTACTTATTCTACGTATACTTTTCACGCAGGGAAAGTAATCTTAGCTGTACGCTTTTCTTATCTAAATATTGAACGACCATTCAACGCTTAAGAAGTAAACGTTAAGATCCTGCCACGAGGGAAACAGTTAAATTTTTAAAGCATTTTCACACAATTTCGAGCTAAATAGCTTTTCACACAAACCTCATATACAAGTTAAATAGATGACATATTTCGAATTGAACATGGCACCCAGAAAAGCATTGCTGCTCGTTTTTCCACTATAATTGAGCACGACGCATGCGTGGAATTTTATTTATTTTCTTCTGTTGAACAGGATATATATAAAATCATTTTTAGATAAAAATTGCCTTTTTAAATCATTTCAAAGAGAATTCTGCACAAGTTATATTTATTTAAATTTGTTTAGTGGATTTATAATAGCAATGAACGCGTATTCAGTTATTAAAAATACTAGCAAGAATACGCGCTCTCCGCGCGTAAGTTTTAAATTTTTAATGTAATGAAATATATTAAATAGAAAGACTAATGAAATTAAATTAGAACGCATATAAATATTACACTTATTTTGATTATATTTTAATTGGTTGCTATATAAAATCCTTCACTGATTTTAATACGTTGGAGAATAAAACAATGATATTAGAGATAAATAAGACTAAGTGATTATTAACTGAACTCGGTTTTGTTAAAATCAGTATGCTAGTGAACCACACCATATATTATGTAAACCCTTAGTGATATATACGGCATATTGGAGGATTTTAAATGTATTAAGGACATGGGTTGTTTTGAGGCAAATCTAACTCAGATTTTCATAGAGACATCATTTATAAATAAGATTTATTCTCTATGTTAATTATTCTGGTTATAAATTAAATAATCATTGATGAACTGAAGCAATTCCGGAGGATATTGTGAAGTAAGCGATGACGTAGTTTCAGTTACAAATACCGAATCTCCATTATGATAAGATATCATCATCATCATCATCATCATCATAATGTCGCGTGGTCAGCACGGATTCCCATGATTCTCTCTTGCTACCCATCACTATCAATCATCGATCCTGGCAAGTTCTCCTCACGATTGTAAAAAAAAGAAAAAAAAAGAAAAAGAAATTGCTTTCCAAACAATCTTCTGTCTATGATGAAATAAAAAAAATATCTGCAACGCCTTCGTATCGTTCTATTTCTCGTTTTATAATCCGCTCGTACACATGTGCTGAAAACATGGCCAGAACACACAAAATAAGGACCCTCTTCACTTTGTAATCCGCTATTTTACGGACTAGGAGGAGGAGCCGAAATCAGCTTACGCCGTATTCGTCTGGCGAGATTCTCTTTTTTAACATGAGACTATTATCTTCATAAACTGTGACTCCGACAGGTATAGACTCCCTCGCTGTCCGATTGATACCGACAATAGGCCACTCCGCTGACTTTTACTCTTTCTTGAGAATTCCTTTTGCACACGGTCCTATCGAATAATTTTCTAAATAGATATATTTGATCCATGATGGGACCCTAACATGTACTTTCACTATGGGTCAGAATAAACCAGTTAGTAATGGCAATGAAAGGTATTTAACCTCCAGAACTGAATGTTCATCATCAAAATGCAATTTAATGTAATACAAAGGACACCACCTCTTGTGGAGAGGTGAAACGTTTGTAGAGGAAGAGAGTCAGGATTACTAGAATAGTAATGCTGATACTACTACTACAAGTCCCGTCGACTGGGTAAGTAAATAATCCGAAGTGTGGGTGCGGGACTAAGAAGCGCTTATTTTATTCAACGGAATAACTAATTTCATGCGAAAGCTCCTTACGCCATCTTTTGAGATATAAGAATCTTAAGTGCGAGCCAGTGATAAATAAATAAATAAATAATCAGGTCAGCAAGCTCACAGGCGAGATAAATGACCACAAGTTACAGACAAATTAGTGACGATATCTTAGTGGGTGGTCGTTTGTAGATTTAGTGGGACGGTCTGCTTAAATTAGGATTTTAGATTCTGGTTTGAGTGAGACGATGCCTCAAAAAAAAAGTTTTGAAAGAGCAGGATGGAACACAAGGTCATTTTTAAAGCTGGGTTTAGAAAATTCGAATTTAGAGTTTTCTTTCTCCTAGACCGGTTGCCATACCTTGGTTAAATACCCTCCTTTGCCTTACTATATACCCATAGCTAGATTCATACTTTTTCCCAAGCGTATTAGCCCTAATTGAAATGCAAACAGCTGCGTCCAGGATTTGAACTCGTTTTGCCGGTTAATTTTCCACGACAATAACCATTACACCACAAGTACCTCCCCAGATAATCCTTTGCAAACAATTATAAATTTCACTAACTATTTATAATATTCACAATTTATAAAATTGTATGGTTTCAAGAAACTATTCACCGCCAGTGGGCCACATGTTGCCGTGGGTGGCGACCCGTGATAATTAAAGACATAATCCTGATGACTCTGTATTCCATAACATGCAACACTCCACTTTGACCCTTAAGCTAGACCAGTGGTTCTCAACCGGGGTCCATATGGAGCCACAGGACCATATAACATTTTTTGGGACCCAGGCAAGTAAAATGTATTTAACTATAAAAATACAATGGGATTTTTTAAACAACGAATTGCTATGGGAGTTCTACCAGATTTAAATAGGATTAAAAAAGGGGGTCAATAGGTAAAAAAAAAGGTTGATAACTATTGGGCTAGAAGGAAGATGGAGATGCTCCCTCCGAATAATTGGCTAGTCACGTCAAGCTTTAGCACCAATTGATTGTCCCGGGTGGGCCTACGACTGCCCGTCTCTGCTTAGTAAGAACTGTAAGATTCAAAGGTTATGACAAAGTCATAACTCGTTGGAACGCAAACAAACTCCGACAAGGGTTGATAGACAAAAAAATTTATATAACAGCACAAGAATTAACAGGGTACATAATACATACATACATAAGTAATATAAAGTTACATGTAAAAAGGATAAACATAAAAGCAACAGACATGAGACTAAGAATAGTCGATGCTGTATAAATCACTTACAGTGATTAGTCCGGCGTTGAGGGCCGAAGCCCAAACGAGAAGGGAATCACAATTGTCTAACCCATGTGGTCTCGTAGCTAACAGCAGGCAAATAGAGGGAATAAGTTCAAATCAGTCGCTTAAATAGACCAGGCACCTAGCGGGAACCAGCGACACTCCACGGGCAGACAACTCTCCAGGCAAATACGAAAATAACCCCACAGGGCCAAAGTGGAGCATTGCATGTCATGGACAGCTCAGCTACCAGGTTTCCATCCTTAAACCTCACGGGTCACCATCCACGATCTCCCATTGGGAGATTTTACCCCTCTGAAGTCGGGGTATTCTACTGCCCCACCGATAGGGCGAATTAAGTTTTAGTATTGTGATACTAAATTATAAGTCTTAATGTATAAGACTAACCTATTAATTTATTCAGGCAGCGTACAATTATTTCTAAATACTTGATGGTTTTGTGCATCGTATTGGAAATTTTAAGATGTCTTTAGGCAATTGTCCCACGGGAGATCAGCGGATCGCTTTAAAAACATTTTATTGGACAATACGGTTTTAGCTGACAGCCATAAAGCGATTTAAGGTTAATCTCTGTCCTTCTGTTTTTCTCTACTTATTTTTCAGATTTCGTTTTTGAGGAGATGAACTCGGAATTATCAAATAATGGCGACACGATAACGATAAGTGAAGTCTTAGTTATCTGTAAGTATAAGTATAGAAATATGAAAAAAAAAAAAAAAAAAACAAATATATACTATATTTACTTATGAAAGAGTGAATATTTTTTCTATATATATATATAATATATATATATATATATAGAGAGAGAGAGAGAGAGAGAGAGAGAGAGAGAGAGCAACCATCTACTTGTCTGTGGAAGAATTTGAGTCCAACCGAATTAAACACCAATAATTGAAGCGGGCTATTAGAAAGGGTAATTTTCAGCCCAGCCACATTCAAAGAGTAGGACTGGCCTGGTGAGTCACCTGAAAAAACACAAGGCACCCAACTATGATGAAAAAAAAAAAACCAGGAAATGGTCTTACTCGAACACGAGTTGACAGCCATTTTTATATATATATATATATATATATATATATATATATATATATATATATATATATGAAAGTACGTAAATAAACACTGTGTTTATTTCATATGGCTTTTAGCCGACAATTTTTTGGAGGATATGTGCTTAATTAAAGTCATACCTAATTTTTGAAAATTAATTAGTTAATAATTAATGAATTTAGACGGGCATATATGTTCAAATGTAAGGCTAAACAAATCGAGAAAATGTCAATGCCTGAATGTACATTTTGACCTATTAGGTCTCATCCGCAAGGTTATAGACATGGGAGACTGCTCCGTGTGTGACTCGAAACCTCGACTGCCAAGCTGACAGGCGGGGATTCTAACCACTACACCAGCTTGCCAATCCCAAATTATTCGTCCGTTTTGAACTTATTTATATTCCACTTTTTATTGACTTGCTACACGACAGTATGAAAGTATGTAAATAAACATTGTGTTTATTTGATATGGCTTTTAGCCGACAATTTTTTGGAGGATATGTGCTTAATTGAAGTCATACCTACTTTTTGAAAAATAATCAGTTAATAATATATATATATATATATATATATATATATATATATATATAGAGAGAGAGAGAGAGAGAGAGAGAGAAGTGGCCGAGAAATAGTAAGGTTTCAGGTTTGATACCGGTCCTCGCCAACTCAGCGCATAATTGGGTAATCTGATCTGTGTGGTAAGGAATGAAGCTGACAGTAGGTGTGGTGCTCTAACTCAGCAAAACAAGCCTCCGGCGTTGGTATAGTTTAATTCATAGATAGATGAAGTTTTAGAATGTCATATTCATCGTTAATCCTTGGCGCTTGTATGTAATTAAACCATTGAAATGGATTTGGCTACTACTGCTAGAATTAGTAATCCTGATACTACTACTACTACTACTACTACTACTACTACTATTACTAATTATGAAGAAGAAGAAGAAGAAGAAGAAGAAGAAGAAGAAGAAGAAGAAGAAGAAGAAGGGTAACAACAATTTCCTTGGTGGTTGAAATTTCGATTTCTTTTCGGTTTTTGGGTGCAGTCTTTCGTATTGAATTATTTTCCAGGCACTTCAAAGCAGACACAATAACAAGACAAATAAAAAACCAGTTTAGATGCCTAGTGTTTTTTGTATTGCAAAATATAATATTGGTTATTATTTTTTTAGAACAAACGATGCCGGACTCGGGCTTTTTTTGTGAACAGAACTTGTTTAGTCGAGTGGAATTTCAAATCAAAAAATCTTAGCAATTACAGTAGCCTTCCTAGGTCAACGATTTCCGACTGATGCAAAGAAAATTGCCCATACCCTATCCTTCCACACACACTCATATATATATATATATATATATATATATATATATATATATATATATATATATATGTGTGTGTGTGTGTGTGTGTGTATGGGAATGGGGCATTGACTTTCGACTTGATTTGGATATGCGAGCGATTATGTATACTATTTTCTAACGAGTGATATAGAAACTAAAAACTTTGTGCTCGGCAGTTTTATGTACTGGATGATATAATGAGCTTGCGGGAAGTGCCCCCAATCAATTTATATTTCATATTAGGACGAAACAATTGTACTATCGTATTTATATTTGTCTGTAAATCAAATTTAAACGATTCCTATTGTCTGTGCATTATTGCGTACCCATTCTTAAGTTTTTCTCTCTGTCTCAGCTGCCCTCTGTCTCTCTCTCTCTCTGTCAGTGTGTCTCTCTCTCTCTCTCTCTCTCTCTCTCTCTCTCTCTTCTCTATATATATATATATATATATATATATATATATATAATGTGTTGTCAGTATTAAAAATAAAATTCATTTTATTTTTAATTTAAAAAAAAATCAGAAGCATTATAGTTTATAATAAGACTCAAAAGAGCCTAATGTAAAATTATTTAAAAAAGTGTATAATTATATAAAAATTGTATATTAAAATATCAAAATTGTTTGTAATGCACTCCAACTATTAAATAAGTAACCAATGTGTAGGTAAATCCGTGGTGTTTATGGATAATTATCTTCAGAGGAGTAAACATCCATATGTATAGTTTTTCCGTAGACAAGTGAAATAAAAATGGAACTTAATCCGACAGTGTGAAATTGATATGTTGAAAAAACAAAAGATGTTTACAAGAGCATGGGATCATCAGGAGAGAATGTGCAAACCGTTTCGGGGCCTTCCTCTCAACGGTTTTAAAAAAGCAACATCGCCCCCCCCCCTCACTGATGTGAGGTCCTCGGAATCTCTCTCTCTCTCTCTCTCTCTCTCTATATATATATATATATATATATATATATATATATATATATGTGTGTGTTTTCCATTTTGTTCTTGCTCTTGAATCAAGAAACACGGAGACATATTTTGGTGTTTATATTTTTTAAATTCCGAGGCTACATCGAGCTCAGTGAGCGTGAAGTACCTATTTTTTACCAGGTCTACTTTGGCCTGGAGTTTTAGTACTTGTTAGGGTCAGATAGAGGTTAAATAGAAAAAAATGTATTTAAAAATTGAATTTAAAAAGATTGTTTAACCATCAAGCCTGAATAGAAAAATCATCTTCGGCATAAAATAACCCAGCAAAGGTTGACATGCAGTAAAATCCAACAAACCAAACTATGTATACTAAATTTAGCAGCACTACATAACAATCCTGGTCCGTCTATAGAGGGTTTATAGGAAGCGCGTGGTGCAATGGTTAAAGTCATGGGAAATGGACTCGTCGCCCCGAGTTCAAATCCTGGACGTGGTAATTGCATTTCACTTAGCACTAATACCCTTGGGAAAGGTATGAATCCAATTCTCCCTCGAGCTATGGGTAAATAGCAGAGCAGACTGGATTCTTTAACCATGGCTAGGTAACCAGTCTAGGAGAAGGAAAACTCTGAATTCAAACCTGTTAAACTCCGCTTAAGAAATTGACCTTGTGTCGTATCCTGCTCGTGTGGAGGAGTTGGTAAATATATATAGAGGATTTTCGAAATGATCAATGTGTTTAGTTTTAAATACTCTCTTAATAGTAATAATTATACATACTAAATTTGGTAGCACTACATAAAAACGTTGGTCCGTCTATAGAAGATGTTCCAAATTATCTATATAGATTAAAAAATTTAGTTCCCATAACAACAAATACAAAACATAATACATAGAATTTGATTATTTTATCAGAGTATTTATCATGCATATCCAGAAACAGTAAACATCGCATTATATATATATATATTATATATATATATATATATATATATATATATATATATGTGTGTGTGTGTGTGTGTGTGTGTGTGGAGAAAAGTAGACAAACACGGGATGTTATGGAAACTGGATGTTTATTGTCACTTGACAATAAACATCCAGATTCCATAACATCCCGTGTTTGTCTACTTTTCTCCACATATTGTCGGATTAACCTCCTCATATTTCTCCCATATATATAATATATATATATATATTATATATATATATATATATTAATATATGCTATATTTACTGTTTCTGGATATAAGCAATGATCGTTTGCTCGCAGACTAGATCTCTCTGTTATCGTAAAATATATTAATAGTTTAAACACCAGTCCCCCTGTTACAGCAGCTGTCAAAGTGGCAGAAAGGGTAAAAAATCAGCCTGGCAAATAGTCAGTCGGAGTTCGCTTCTAACCAGGGATAGTTTTTGTGTCCAGCCACACTGAAGAGGCGTGAAACGCCGAAACACCAGTCTGTGGATGACTATATATATATATATATATATATATATATAAGTATATTTTTGGCAGCATTTTTTTCTTTTATACAAGTTTTGTTGAACTGTACAGACAATTCTTGTCAGACAAGTTTTGGGTTGATCCTTTCTAATTTTCGGGCCATCTTTTTGGTGTCAGGGTGGAACTGGTGTAACAGTCCACCAAAGGTTTCGATACGAGCGCTTTCGGCAATACAGTTTGCCATCATCAGGTAGGAAACGATGGTATGGTTTCGTGTCTCGTTTTTAACGAGAACGAGTAGTAGCAAGGAATTAGAAGTGGGAGGTAATAACCATAGGTAGAGGGAGGTTGTAGGAATGGTAGTGGTTCGAGCGAGCGGTGCAGTAGTGATTTTGGCCGAAAATTGGAAAGGATCAACCAAAAACATGTCCGACAAGAATTGTCTGTACAGTTCAACAAAACTTGTATATATATATATATTATATATATATATATATATATATATATATATATTCCTTTGTGTGGACATCTATGTGTGATAAAACATTAATGTTTTCTTTTTTCTTTTCTTTTTTCGAAAATTTGGCATCATATTTCGCACCCAAGATAATAAAGATTATCTACATCATGCTACTCCTCAATACCTATGATCAACGTGTATTATAAGAAATAGCGTTTATCACATTCATTGAATATCACAGTCCTGGAATATCTAATCTATCAATAATGGAGATTCGCTTCCGGTTTTTGTCTGTAACAAAAATTACGTCACTGCTTACGTCACATTACCCAAAATCGTCATAACAGAGACTAAATACACAGAAAATTTTAACATGCAACATTACACAGTCCTCATTATTTTTTAAAACAATTTTTTAAAACAGTTTTTATAAATACATGACTAGTATTATATATCTATAGATAGTTTGTTTTATTTTAATACATATTTAAAGTTTACATTTCAAATTGGTTTATTTTTTAATCCTTTAATGAATTTGATGAGTTTACTTACTTAGGGTACAAATTCGCTTTTGAATTTGACATTGAATTTTTTTACTCCCAACCCTCAGGCAATATGTTTCAAAAACCTATCTTTTCATCGCCCGGAGGGTGTTTTTTATGTTGTACTAGTTTACATAAGGAATCTTAAGAAATTAGGTTTTGATCAATAATTGTCCAGTATTATATATTTGTAATTTTTTAAATTTATTTGGCATATACGTATATAATAGTTAGTGGGTAGCTTTAATAAGAAAATCATAATGTTATTTTAATGCTATCAAGTTTTAATAACATCTTTTCAAGTCATAATGTACGTTAATGTTTAGTATTTTCTATTGCATTTGATGGGAGTCCTCGTGGCGTAGTGGCTAACGTGATGGACTTCAGTCGCGTTATTACTTTCACTTTGGGACTAATACAGTTGGGAAAGGTATGAACACCATAATCTCCATAAATCTCTGAAAATAAGAATGTATTTGGCAGTAACATAGCCCACAAAGGTTGATATGTTATTTAAACAAAGAAACCCAATCTATCCAGATGCTCACACGAGAAACAAGGTCGATGAGAAATTCATTTAAACATAACAACATAAAATATTAAAATGAAATACATAAACCCCAACTTGGTGCATTTCTCTTTGTAAAAGAAACGTTAAAAGAATTTTAAAAGAAGTTTCTTTAAAATTAAATCAGCAAAGTTTTTCTCCTTTTCCTTTTTTTTTTTTTTGCTTTTGTTTGTTCAGATAAAAGTAAAAGAAAACAGTTCAGTTATGCAAAACGTTGTCAAGCCGAAACTCACGCAGGAGATAAAACGCAGTTTTCACATGACGAAAACAAAACAATACTAAAGGGACGCTCCAAAAGTAATGCCTCCTATTTATTTCAATAGAAACTACGGCAGAAATAGTGAACATGATATTACCATAGAGCAAGTTTTCACACACACACACACACATACACACACACACACACACACACACACATATATATATATATATATATATATATATATATATATATATATATATATATATATATACACTCGTGAACAAAATAAATGGGCTAAGCAAGTATTATACATTTTATTGTACAAAAATCTAAATTAAACAAAATACAATTGAACAAAAAACAAAAACGACTCTTATATACACAGAACAAGACATTTACTTTAATAAATGCTTAGTACAGAATCGCTTTCCCCTTTGATTTCTTTGAAAGATTAATCCTTTTAACCATGCTCTCAACCAACTTGGAACACTGTGAAGAGGGGATGCTATTCCATTCATTTTGCAGAGCTTCCTACAGTTTTTCTTGGTTCGAAAAAGTTCTTCCAGCCAATGCACGAGATATTATGGCCCAAATATTCTTGATTGGGTTTAAATCGGGGCTTTGGCCAGGCCAAAACATCACATCAATTGAATTATCGGCAAGCCATTTCTTAGTGACTTTAGCGGTGTGTGCAGGTGCATTATCTTGTTGAAAAATAATGTTATGAGATACTCCCAGCTTCTGGATACTTGGAAACAGTCCTGTTTCTAATATTCGAATGTATTCCTTTGCAGTGATTGACGCCTCATATCTAATAAGTTCCCCAACTCCTGCGGCATTAAAGGTTCCCCATACCATTATCCCTCCATTCCCGTGTTTCACTGTCGTTTTTATGCAACTTGGCGATAATCTTTCTCCGGATCTTCGAATGCAGCGTTCGGGAGCATCACTAAAAAGACAAAATCTTGATTCATCGGACCAGAAAACATTCCTAAACCATTCTGTATCTTTCTTGCCATAACACGAGACAAATGTCTTTCTATCATTGATGTTCTTCTTAGATAATAATGGCTTCTTTGCGCACCTTTTTGAAGAAAATCCCATTTCCTTCAATCGTCTAGATATTGTCATTCTAGAAATGGAATTTCCATCCGCTGTTTTGAATTGTTTGCTATGGTCAACATAAGTTTTCTTTCGGTCCTTCAAAACAGTAATTTTAAGCCTGTAGTCGTCCTTCACAGTGGATGCTCTAGGGTGACCAGATCCAGATTTCCTTTTTACTGAACCTTCGATTTCGAACCTTTGACCAATTCGCTTCACAGTAGAGAGAGATGTTGTCACATTTTCTTTTTTCAAAATATCGCAAAATCTGCTTGTAAGTCATATTAAACTGCCTCAATCCTGCAATTCGGTTTTTCATATCCTCGCCCAGATGTGGTCTTACCTTTTCAAGACTCATGTTTACCACTAAATTATTATATAATATAATATTAATGATCTGAAAAATAGGAATTTGCAGTTAAATTTCAGTAAATTCCTGAAAAATATCGAAACATCTATTTTCTTCCTTCTTTCAATCTTGGCCCATTTTTTCTGTTCAAGAGTGTATATATATATATAGTTGTGTTGGCAACTGAAAACATACACACACATAAGTTATATATATATATATATATATATATATATATATATATATATATATATATATATATATATATATATATATATATAGCTGTTAATCTGTCCATAAAGTAGAAGTATCAGAGTTAATCCTGTCTGGAAATAAAAATGTTGAATAATTCTCGTCTGTTGACCTGTCCTTCCTTTAGCAGTTCTTCCAGCGAGTAATTTCAGGACAATTTATCAATGCCTTTAAATTGTAAATTAAATACCTGTTTGGGTGTTTTTGATTGGCCAATTCAGCCACCGTTGTTTCGAAACAGACTATAAATATAAGTCGTGGTATTTAGCACACCCTATGACACAAAATACTCCAACAAAATGGGAATAAGGTTTTGGGAGAAAATTTATAAGAATAGTTCTATCTTTTAAGAAAGTAAATAACATTGGTATATGTAGGAGTGGAAGTCTAAAATAATCCCGTCGGCTGGGACTGCAAATATACACTGATTGCACATCTGCAGATGGGTAAGACCCTTCCCCAATCGCGTCTGTCTGTTGACTGTGGCTGGTGACCCATGATGCTTAAGGACGGAATCCTAGTGGCTGAGCAGTCCATGACATGCAGCCCGCCCCTTTGGTCCTTTAATTCGGCTCAACGGGCATTCGGAGAGGTCCCCTCCGATCAATCGGCTAGGCACGTCAATCCTAGTATCTACATGATTGTCTCAACCCTATTTCCCTTATGACAACCCCCAACCCCTTTTATGATATATGTGCTAGAACGCGGTGGCTGAGGGCCTTAATCTTGGGTATGACGTTAAGCTGCATCTAATGGGTAAGTTCTAATTCTGGAGCTCTGGGGCGTGTGGAGTACCCTTTCATCACCATTACTCCCGGTTTTAGTCTGACCTAGTGTAGTCGTACCTGTTAGCGTCCCATGTATGGGTTAAATAGAAACAATTAGTTTGGGAATGTGATAACGTAATTTAAAACAAGAATTTTGAGTACCCACCAAGAATGAATAAAACAAAACGTCTTTGGCATGAAATAACCCAACAAGAATTGGCATGCCGTAAAATTCAACCAACTAACAAGGGAACACAATAAGACCGTTGGACAGACCGTGGCTTACTGTAATGAATGGGTATCCTACACTCCCCAGATCACCGGAACTGGGGCCGCACAATCAGATACAGTTTCGTGTCCTACCCAGGATACCTCGTTTTTATGGGGTGGTTTTACCTCACTGCTGGGGCTATACAATCAACGTATTTTAACCCCACCGACAGCGCAGCGGCGGAATTTGTCAAGCAGTGTAGCAATTCCATCTAACGTAGCGTGCTCGATTTAATATCTTCACTGTTAAGTCAAGTTAAATAGAAACCTATACATAAGTTTCTCTTCCTAAATATCAGGCATTGTAAAATATAATCTTTCAGATTCGTGAATTTCTTTTTTAATAATGCGCCAAATAGAACTGATTGTACAAAGGAAATCCAAGCAAAATTTTAAGTCTCCACATAAAAAATAAAAATAAAGATAAATTCGACACGTAAAGAAAAATAACTATTGCTCTGGCTGGGATTAAAATGGTGTCACACGAATGTTGTAGAAATTTCGTCTTTTCAAATCGAGCTCGTTGCTCGTAGGATTTTTCTCTGCAATGATTGGCACTATTGTTAACCAATTTGATTCTGATAATTGAGTGACAGGAAAATTCACACAAGCATTACCGGTGTAAATTCCACGGTGTAAACGCATAAGAATTGTGCGAATGTAAATAACATTATCAGACAAATCATTGGTAATTTATGAGGAAGTGCGTCCCGGTCTCCTGCCTCAGAAATTGCTACCCGGTGACTGTTAAAATAACGTCCCCAGCTATGTCGTCTCGGTGGTGTTACTTGAAAGAAAACAACCAACTTAGGGCGTTAAATGTATTTTAGAGGGGGGGGGGCTTCTCTTTTTTTTTGTCGTGATTCTTATTTATTTATCGTCATTTGTCTAGAAATTTATTTATAGAAATTTGTCGTAATTCTTGTTTGTTTATAGAAATTTGTCGTAATTCTTGTTTAGATATGAAGATGGATATGTATGTATGTATGTATCTATCTATCTATCTACCTCAATTTGTTCATTTTTTACTTTGTTTATATATATCTATCCACCCATCTCCATTTGTTCATATAAAAAAAGAGAAGCTCCCCTCTCTAAAATACATTTAACGCCCTAAGTTGGTTGTTTTCTTTCAAGTAACACCGCCGAGACGACATAGCTGGGGACGTTATTTTGATAGTCACCGGGTAGCAATTTCTGAGGCAGGAGAAATCATTTATTTCTATATTTTTATATCAGAGAAAAAATTAGAAAAAAACAAACCCCACACATGTTATTAATTAATGTTGTATTTATTGGTTGATATTGCAATATTTCAGTCTGTATAAGATCATAATCAGAGCCGATCTGTTATAAAATGAAGAAAACAGTTTTTTTGAAAATAGTTTCATAACAGACCGGCTCTGATGATGGTCTTATACAGACTGAGCTATTGCGATATTAGCCAATAAATACATTAATTAATAACATCTATGTGTATATGTGTGTGTGTGTTTTTTTTTCTTCAAATTTCTCCTCTGATATGCTGTCGGATTCACTTCCTTATTTTTTATTGATATTTACTATACTTTTAAAATTTGGTAAATTAATAAAAACATATTGTTGGATTATATCCTTGGTATTAGACATAAATAGGATAGTCACTTCTAGAAATAAGAAATTTATTTATCAATAGTAGGTACAAGTTATAAAGAATAAGTAAAAGAAAAACTTTATTCTTGTTAAACTACTATTGAAGGGGGGCCATGCCCAATAGCGTGAAGCTAAGCCCATGGACATGACCACCCTTGGACGCTCACAGGAAATGATACAAGACACTTCAGACAACACAGACATATAGATATATATCATGAGACAAATTAGCCGTCTTAGAATCTAAATGCAAATCTGTTGTTTATAAGAGGCAATAAAATGCTTTTTCAAAAGTTTTTTAAGGACAAAATAACTTACCGAAACAAGCTTCACCTTTTCCTCCTTTTCTTCATTAAATAATACCGACTGAAGAGTATATATAACGTTACCAGCATTTGTAGGAGCAGCAGTAGCAAATTCCGGTAAGGGTGACCTATATGATTGTCCCGAACCTATTACTATTATGGCAAGCCCCCAACACTTTTTACCATAAATGTGCTAGACGGCGTTGTCTGAGGGTCCTACTGTCTTAGATAGGACAGTAAACTAGCGGTGAAGTTCCGATTCTTGAGATCTGGTGAGTGCGGAATATCCCTTCATAACCATTACTCCCAGGTCCACTCTGCCCTGGAGTGGTAGTACCTGTTAGGTTCCCATGGTGTTTGGATATGACACATGGTCTGTTTGATACGGGGTGCCCTGCAGGAAGCAAACCTCCCGGGAGTCGAAAAACTGCTCAGTTCAATCGGTATCACCCTGCAGGCGCCAGACAATGAACCAAAGTTTTTTAGGCGAGTAGGCTAGAACTGGCTTGGCGAAAGGCCCCCCGGCACCTGGAAAGGTCTTAGCTATTAGTATTCAGAGATCACCCGGTACGGAGACTAGGTGCTCTCTCTTTCTCTCTCTCTCCTCTCTCTCTCTCTCTCTCTCTCTCTCTCTCTCTCTCTCTCTCTTTCTCATAGAAACTCAACAGAACAAAAAATAGAATAAGAAAGAAAACCTCAACGCCTCACAATTTTGACCGTAGGAAAAAAAGAAAAAAAAAACAAAACAATTGGTCGGGATAATAAATATTAGATAGTGCTCAAAATGTACCTCTAGAGTCGATTTAGGGAACCTAAACAGCGGCAGACGTTAAGAAAACAATACTCAATATTTTTATTTTTATTCGGATCATTAGACTTGAACAAATATTTTACATGCTTCTAAGACAACCAATTTTTTTCCTAACATTCATCACATATACCTACAAAAAAGAATACATGGTCTCCATGACAACATCATACCTATCAATCTATCAATCTCTCTCTCCTCTCTCTCTCTCTCTCTCTCTCTACACACACACATATATATATATATAGGGAGAGAGAGAGAGAGGGGGGAGAGAGAGATGTTACATAATCTATGCGGTTGCATAAGATTATTGTCAATCCCCTGTAATTCTGAGGGGATTACCCTTTTCATACCATGGCCGGGTCCTTCAATGAAAAATTACAGAAGCCCGCCAAAATACGTGAAGTCACGTGGGACCTGTTCGGTCCCCAGTTTGCAGTTAGACGTCAGGCAGAGAAGTCGGCCATTTTAGGTCCTGCCTAAAACTGGAACTCACGCGCGCTATGTTAGTCAGATATTTAGTTACATGAAATGTATAGTTAAGGAAATAAAAGTTTGTATAATTAATATGTTCTTGTGGTTGATGAATGTCTTGGTAACAAGACAAAGAAATGAATCCAGGACGACCAGCCAGCAAGAACATAGCAAAAGAAAGACCAGACCTTAGAAGATTCCAGACCAAGTCAAGATGTTAGAAGATATACCAAAGACGATCAGAATAGCAAAGCCGGTCAGAAGAACAGATGTCCTAGATATAGAAGCAAGTAAGAAGTAAAGCAGTAATGAAGGGCTATGCAACAGAGAGAGAGAGAGAGAGAGAGAGAGAGAGAGAGAGAGAGAGAGAGAGAGAGAGAGAGAGAGAGAGAGGAGAGCGTATAATTTTTCTACGTCAACATAATAATTCCCTATATAAAAGTGGGAAACCTACGTGTTTACGTTAAAATACTGAAATCTTTGAAAGGTATCGCAAATATCTGAAAACTTGCTGTTACTTGATCTCCAATAATTATCACGAGACCTTTCCTTAAAAGAATAAAAAAAGAAAAAGAAAAAGAAAAAGAAAAGAAAAGAAAAGAAATAAATAAAAGGAACTTATTAAATTGAAAGTAATAAAGTGATGAAGATGGAATTAATGTGGTGAATATTTTATTGCCGACAGTCAATAAAACATTTAATGAAAGACTTGTTTAAGGTCCTAATAACTGGTCTCGCGTCCCAACCCGAACACTTCGAATAAATCTATGAAATTATCTAATTGGCAATGTGACGCGCACACTCGAAGAGGCGAATTATTATTTCCATCTCTTCCGGTCTTACTCAATATACTTAATATAATGTGCTTTATATTTCATTTTGGAGATTTAATTAATATCTGATGACATTTACACAATAGTATCAGAGACGTGATAAGTATTTATGAAGGATATTAAATGCTGTGAAGATTCTCATCAATATGTTGTCTGAATGCGTAATGATTTTCATTCATTGAGAAGATAAGGAACAAAAATTTGTTTGTACAAAACCCGATTGATAAATAAAGTCTTCACTCATATACACTTAGTATGGAAGTGTATTACGAGGGTTTGATTGCCAAATAAGGACTGAAATCCTATCAAATATGTTTTAGACCAGATAGAATAATAAAACTATTAAGTCAATCACGTGACCTTGGCCAGTCTATAAGTATAGGTGGGGATCTATCACACACCTTATATACTAGAATAACTGAACAAAGGGTAATAATGTCGGAACAATCATATAGGTGATAGGGCTTGATGTGCCCAGCCTATTGATCGCATGGCGCCACTCCGATCGCCCGTTTAGCATAAGTAAGGGATAAAGTTGAGCTGCTTAAGCGGTGGTAAAAGGTGCATGACCAGAAGCCTCTTTATCATATGGACTACCCAATTAGGATTGAAATGCGAAAATAGCTTTGTTAACCATTACACAACAACAAGGTATCTGAATGAAATACAAATTGGTAGATAAATAAGAATCAATCGGGTTTTAACCAAGACGGAGATTATCAATCATATGGAGATCTGATCGCTCTGAAAAGATAAAACGGGAAATCTTCCAATCTGTAGCCGTATCAATACTAATGTATAGCTACCAAACTTAGAATTTGATGTAAAGGGGTAAAAAAAACTAGACAGAAACTACACAAAAATGTTTCGTACTGTCTTGAACACATCCTGGAAAAAAAACACCCCACAAAAAGCAGTTGCACGGCCACTTGCGACCTATCACAAACCATCCGATTAAGATGAACAAGACATGCTGGACACTGCTTTAGAAGAAAGAACGAACTCATAAATGACGTTTCACTGTGGACACATATACATGGAAACACCAGTGTTAGCTGAAAAGCAAATATATACATGCAACAAGGATGTGCAGAGGATTTGCAAGGACCGATATTGTTAATAGAGACAATTGGTGGGAGAGAGAGAGAGAGAGAGAGAGAGAGAGAGAGAGATAGAGAGAGAGAGAGAGAGAGAGAGGGGGGGGCAGAGGGAAAGATAGAATTTTAAAAAATAATGACATACTTTTATGGATTAGCAAATTTTGATAGAGCGAAAGATAAAAGAAAGAAAAAGGAAAAACTTAAGGGCCCTTTCGACTGGTGATTCGTCAAAAGTAACGACAATGTATATTAAATGGATAAAAGAGGGAGATTAAACCATAAGAAATGGTGGGGCAATATGAAGGCAAATGGGGAGGGAAAGAATTATACCTGGGAGTGTTTCAGATATATATATATATATAAATATATATATATATATATGTGTGTGTGTGTGTGTGTGTGTGAAGAAAAGGAAGTGAATCCGACTGTATGTAGCATATTGAGAAAGATTGAAAAAACACAGGTTTAAATGAGTTAAGTGGTGAGTTTATTGGCCGACGCTGGCCCTGAAGATGATCTAATCAATAGATCGAAACACTGCAACATCGGCCAATAAACTCACCACTTAACTCATTTAAACCTGTGTTTTTTCAATCTTTTTCAATATGCTACATACAGTCGGATTCACTTCCTTTTCTTCACACACACACACACACACACACACACACACACACACATATATATATATATATATATACTAGCAAATATATGCACCCTTCGGGTGCAAGTATTTAGGTTTTGATGTAATAAAATATTGTATCAAATTATAAACTATTTAGAAAATGATAAACTGAGGGGTATAATCGAAAAATAGAACAGCTTTAGATTTAACTCTTCCATCAGTTTTCGTCACCCTCGTCTTTTATTTTTCTTATTTATCTATTTAGTTGGATTATGAAGTATTTAATAAAATTACAGTTCTTTCGTCTTGTTTATGGATTTCTTTTAAGATTTATCCCAGAGATTTTTGCTCAGATTCCTTAAGAGAAAACTAAACAATTAGAAATCAATAATACTAAGCATATATTTATTAAAATCAAATTTTAAATATCAATATGCAAATTAGCCTTCTCGTTCACACTGTAAACCGCTATTTTGTTGTATATATAAATACAATTACATGCTATTAGTACGTAGATATGGTCAACAGTATTAATAAGGTATAACAATTTTATCAATAATTGAGGTTTAAATAAAAATAAATTCAGGGTAAATGTGACGTCAATAACTAAGGGAATTGTGACTTGAATAGTGATTTAGTTTCGGCTATAGACAGACAAACACACAATCTCCATTATAATAAGAAGATATATATATATATATATATATATATGCTTATAAAACGTTTTACGTCAGATAGTAATAGACACTGATATCAAAATATAGTACATGGGATGATTGCTGTACAAGGTCTATGACCTTTGAACAGAGAAAGTTTTCGACCTGCTAGAATGATAGGTCTATGTGTGCCTTTGTGGGAGACCATGATGTGAACTGCTGCTGGTGCTGCTGTTTCTACGTTTTTGGGGCACATTAATTTAACTATTTGTGCATTTGTACAACGTATGGTAGAGTCACGTTCAAAGTACCTTTTCCCGCTGGCCGTGGCGGCTCGTGACTTCAAGTCGTGGGAATGCTACTTTTTAAAATTTTCATAAGAATTGTTTTAATATTGTGCAACACACAGAGAAATAACAGTGGAAATACATTAAACCCGCTGTGTCTGTTTGTCCGGGTCCGATTTCCACACATAACGGTGTTATTGAAACGACCGACTATTCTCGCTTCGTGCCAAACATAAAATGTATACTATTGTTAATGTCCCGGGAGCGTTAACTATTTTTACATATTTAACTTAAAAATCATTTATAAAAAAAGAAAAAAAAAGAAAGAGAGACATACGAAGGTCAGTCAATAGATACAAGAATTTTTTTTTTATTATAAAAAAGCAACAAAAATTTTTTTTAGAAAAAAATGTAAATTTAGCATTATCTAGAATTGGTTTATGAGCAAAATTATTTTAATTTCGCAAAAATATTTATTTTGAGGCTATTTAAAATGGTGGCAAATCAAACTGTGCTTCAAGGCATATAGGTCTGCCATGAAATATTTGGTGACTGGGAAGTGCATATATATGCTAGATCCCAAGCAATATAGGAGTGAGGAGGAATGAAAGAGCTGACTCTGCAGCTAAATCGGCTCTAGATTTAATCTCTGGCAAGTTTAAAATACCATATACTGACTTGAAACCTAAAATTAATAGATTCCTTCATACAAAATGGCAAAAACACTGGAATAACAGCATTCATAATAAACTCTTCCTAATCAAACCCACTTTGGGAGGCTGGAGACCAACTTTAAGGAAGTCTAGAAAGGATCAAGTCATTGTGTCCCGATTACGCATTGGTCATACAAAATTAACACACTACTATATACTCAAACAAGAACAACAACCACAATGTGAAACATTTCAAACACCCCTGACAGTTAAACACTTATTCATGGAATGCAGGTTTCTTGCTCACATCAGAAACCGTTATTTTAAAGCAAACAATATGGAAGATCTGTTTGAAAGTGTTAACATGGTGGATATTCTCTCTTTTTTGAGAGAAATAAAAGAATATAGACATGAAACAAATCAATGCCATACAACATAATCCCCAATAATGCTAACACACTGTTAAAACCAATTACTAAAAGTATATATATATGAATACACAATATGTATTACACCCTAATTGTTAGGCATAACATAACACCGGATGGGTTGATATGCCGTTAAACTCAATACATCAACCAACCATGAGAAGTGCAAATCATATGAAATTTACAGAATAATGTATTTCAAACTAATATGCTTGGGAAAGGTATGAAATCCACCATCTTCAATCTGTGATCTAAATAGTTCCACAACTGCTTTTTCTAAAAGAATTGTTTAGTATCCCAGATTTTCAAATTTCCAAAATTCATAGCGTACTAATTTGGTGAGACAAAAAAGTGCAATATCGTTTACGCCAACAACTTTATTCAATAAGGAACATCAGAAGAAGAGCCGAATCAAGAAACGAAACACAGTACCCTAACAATATTGATTTCCTTGCAAAAAGTGCAGCGGTAAACAGTGGTTCCTAATGCAAACTTCTAAAGGAAAATTTACCTTATTTATTGAATGACCCTCGTATTAATTGAAAAAAAATAAATTGAAAATGAATTGTTGCGGAGCGGTCATTCTGACAGTTGTTGATAATAAATGAAGTGAACACAATTGAAATAGAATTTATTTAGAGGAAAATAAATGTGGACAACTAAAGAGAGAGAAGAAAGAGAAAGTCTTTTTTACTAAAGTTTTCTATGACGTATGGAAAACTAGAGAGAGGGGGAGGTAGAGAGAGAGAGAGAGAGAGAGAGAGAGAGAGAGAGAGAGAGAGAGAGAGAGAGAGAGGGGGGGCAAATATGTGGGGAATGAAATTAAAGGAGAAAGTCCTTTTAATAAAGTTTCGTGTGACATGTACGGAAGAGAGAGAGAGAGGAGAGAGAGAGAGAGAGAGAGAGAGAGAGAGAGAGGAGAGAGGGGAGAGAGAGAGAGAGGAGAGGGGAGAGAGAGGCAAATATGTGGAACGAAATTAAAGTAGAAAGTCCTTTTACTAAAGTTCTCTATGACGTATGGAAAACTAGAGAGAGGGGGAGGTAGAGAGAGAGAGAAAGAGAAGAGAGAGAGAGAGAGAGGGGAGATAGAGGGGGGCAGTGAAGAGAGAGAGAGAGAGAGAGAGGGGAGAGAGAGGAAAAATATGTAGGAATTAAATTAAAAGAGAAAGTCCTTTTACTAAAGTTCTCTATGACATGTATGGAAAACGAGAGAGAGGAGAGAAGAGAGAGAGAGAGAGAGAGAGAGAGAGAGAGGAGAGAGAGAGAGAGAGAGAGAGAACAATATGTGGGAATGAAATTAAAAGGGAGAAAGTCCTTTTACTAAAGTCATGATATGTATGGAAAACAAAGAGGGAGAGAGAAGAGAAAGAGAGAGAGAGAGAGAGAGAGAGAGAGAGAGAGAGAGAGAAGAGAGAGAGGGGGGGTGAGGGGGTGAGCATCGTGCAATAAACTTAATCTTACCCTTTTTATGTGTGGGCGCAAATGCTGCCTTGGGGGAATGGACCCCAGGAATCAAGCGAGAAGATTTTGCGGTTTTCCAGTCCGGGTGCAGATACTACACTTTGATCTTTACCCGGGGCAGGAAGGCCACTTGGCGTGATACTGGATAGAAAATAGGATTTGATTTTGCCGCTCTCGTGTCATATCCTAACTTGATTAGGTCCTCTAGTGGTCATTAGCAGAACTACTTTGGCGGACACGAAAGGTAATGACATTTTGCGCTGCCAAGTAGAAATCAAGGACAGGTAAGGGAGGTAATCCCTACTGAATAATCCTGGCTTTATCAGTATAATTTTCTTCGAACATTTTATTTATATACACAAAAATACAAAATATTACAAGAATTTTGGATACCAAAAGAATGTGGGATATTAAAAGAACGTGTGATACTAATTTCATACTATTTCTCTGAATGTTTGAGACGAGGCTTGATTATTAGTATTATCTGCGTTATTCGGACTATTGTCCTCATCTTCATTGTTGCGAGTATGCTCACGAGCTTCTTCAGACCACTGATATATCAGTGGTCTGAAGAAGCTCGTGAGCATACTCGCGAGTGGAAATGCTCCATAACCACGATACCCATTGGTATTTAAGGCCTTTTATTCCCAAATATATATATATATATATATATATATATATATATATATATATATATATATATATTTGAGAGAATATGTGCTTTTATATATATATATATATATATATATATATATATATATATTAAACAAAGAAACCGAAACCTAACCAAGAACACTTGTAATAAAAAAAACGTATTAAGTTTCAAGCTCAGCATTTATCAGCTGATCAAAAATTACTGTTGCTAACCTGAAAAATTTACGAAAAAACAAAAACAAAACAAAAAAAAAAAACAAGAAAAGAAAAACAACAAAAACAAAAAAACAAAAACAAACAAACAGTAACTCTGCTTTTTTGATTGATCACATTAGCAATTATTGATTTGAAACTTCTTTTTTGTTGCTGGGCTCATTTAAAACCGGAGGCTGGCGAGTACTTTCCCCTAAACATCCAGACCGGCGGTGCGAGCCGGATTGGGGATCCCGGACGGACAGGTTTCATATATCATGTATAAATACTACTTTAGGAAAATTGATATATAGTCGAGTGGGGCCCCTTTATCATAGATTCGATTGGAAGGAATGTATCAGAGATTCAGGTCTTAGTCCTGGACCTTTTAAGACCCAATATTTAAAGACTTCCTAAAACCGTAGACTATTTTCCACAGGAAAATAAATAGAATTTTTGAGTGTTGATGGTGGCGGTGGCGGATGGCTGGTGTGGGTGTGGATGGGAGGAGCAGCTGTTAGATATGAAGATCGAAAAATCTCCACTAAAGATCTCTGTCCTTTTCACAAAACCTCTAATTCTTGCCAAGAACTTAATGTTGGACAAACAAAAAGACGAACGACAAATTATTCTGGCATATTGATCCCCTTTTAGATCTTGGAGATTATTTTTCCCGGCTTAGCGGACACTCCCACCATCTGTGTTAAATTTGGCAATAATTCCTCTTCTTCCTCTTGCAAACACTGGCACACAGCCGCCCAGTGCTGACCCTCATTGCTTATATATAATTTGTGGGTAGAAAATTATACAATTGTTTGAAGTTAAATGATAAACGATAATTACTTGGAAAGATTACTGTTACAGAGGAATGGTGTGTGCTATCCTGAACAAATCCTGAAAGTAGAACCCAACAAAACGCAGCTGTATAGTCACTTGCCATCGATCATTATTATCATTTATTATTGAATCCTTTCCGTCCACTAAGGACGATGGCGTAGTGTCCAAGATAAAAATAAGAATTTTATCTGCATCTGCGCAAGTGACCTTGCAGGCTAATTCTTGAGTGACAGTCTTTGGTGCACTGAATGCACACAAACTATGATACTTCCTGGGGCTGCTGGCTTTTCTCTCTCTTTCTGGCTCTTTTTTCTGTCGAGGCTACTCTCCTCTCTGTCTGATCCCTTTCCGTGCCTTGCTTAACGTTGAGGCGCTAGGCCGCTCTATTTTTTGCGTCTATCTCTCACGTGTTTGTGTCAATATGGCATATCCTTATAGCTCTCCTGCAGACATCTTTATATCGTAGGCTTGGTCTACCAACCGATCGGGGGCCTTTTACTAATTCGCCGTACAAAAGATCTTAATACATTACAAAAGAATTAGTAAAAGGTCATCATACAAACAATCGACATACGATGGCTCATACAGGGTGATCGAAAAGTAACTCACTATACTGAACTATTTATCATTTTTTATATAAAAAATGTTGTTCTGGTTCCAACGGGAGAAAATTCAATATTTAAAAAAACGAAGGTCCGCAAAATGTATTATGTTCTCAGAAAAATGTTTAAAATTATTTTTATCTTACATATGCGACACGTGTTTCTGATCTGTTATAATAGAAAAGTTGCAGAAACACACACAACCTATCAAATATCGGACATATTCTGCCAAAATAATAATTCAATGCCTGAAGAAGACAACAGATCAGAAACACTTGTCGCATATGTAAAATAAAAAGAATAACAATTTTTATTCTGAGAACATAATACATTTAGCGGACCTTCTTTTTTTTATAAAGTATAATTTTTTATATGCAGTAGGCCCTACTTTGCTCAGTCGGTAGAGCGTTCGGCAAGGCAATCAAAAGTATCTGATCAGGATTTGAACTCGGATCGCCGATTTCATTTTCTACGACGATAACCGTTTCACAAGTGCCCCTAACCATCTCGCAGTGGAGTAGCTTGTGTTTCCTGGTAATCAAAAGAATGATATTGGTTGATTCCTTGATCTCCTGTCAGGATCAACCAAGCCAGATAGATCAACGGGTAATGAACAGACTAACACCGTCACCTAGAGGAGTTAAGCGCAGTCGGGTCGGAGCAGCAAGGGGTCCAGCTCAGTCGGGGTCGGAGCAGCAAGGGGTCCAGCTCAGTCGGGGTCGGAGCAGCAAGGGTCCAGCTCAGTCGGGGTCGGAGCAGCAGGGGTCAGCTCAGTCGGGGTCGGAGCAGCAGGGGTCTAGTAGTCTACAATGCAACTGTCAACAAATTGATACATTGATACCGCGGCCTTAACACCGATCGATCGAAGATGATAACACATTCAGTCAGCCACAATGAAGTGGATCAAACATTGTAATTAGTTGAATAATGATGGCCAGGATTTGCTAGCGTCTATCATTATCTACCAACAGAAAGAATAAAAAAAAACAAAAACAAAAAAAAAACTATTTCTTCACTTCACGATGAGACTGGTCATTATGATTACAAACTTTACACCAAGAGTATCATCCCAGCTATGCCAATGAATTATTTAAAAAAATGTCTGAGCCACGCGATCCTGATTCTAAAAACTACTCTGAACGATGATTGGCTGTAGAATTAGCCAACCAGATGTTCAAAGGCCGAGGGTTGCGTTGGCATACTCTATTTAAAGCCATTTTTCTGTTGGCGTTGAACAAAAGGGCAGCGAGTTGGAGTTTGATAAACTCTAAGGGAGTCTGACTGGCGGAGGGAGGTATTATGTTGGAATACCCGAAACCCCCCTATGAAACCAGTTAATAACATAACTAACGATGCAAAGCTTTACTTTAAATATTACTACGTCTGACTCAAAGTGGTAGAAGCTGCCAGAGTTCCAATATGGGGTCAAATAGTTCTGAGTAAAAATGATTAGGATTAAATAGGAAAACTTGAACCCATACAGTTGTGTGCTGATTATCTGTATTAGAAAGGAATACTTGATTGTTTGAGTATATAGGAGTGCGTTAGTTTTGTATGACCAATGTATAAACGGGACACAATGACATTTTCTTTTCTAGACTTCCTTAAAGTTGGTCTCCAGCCTCCCAAAGTGGGTTTGATTAGGAAGAGTTTATTGTGGATGTTGTTATTCCAGTGTTGTTGCCATTTTGTATGAAGGAATCTATTAATTTTAGGTTTCAAATCAGTATATGGTATCTTAAAATTGTCGGGGATCAAATCTAGAGCCGATTTTGCTGCGGAGTCTGATCTTTTATTCCCCCTCATTCCAGCATATCCAATATGAAAGATCTGTTTGAAAATGTCAACATGGAGGATATTCTCTCTTTTATGAGGGAAATAAAATTATACCATAGAATATAGACATGAAACTAATCGATAACATACAACATAATTCCCAATAATGCTAACACATTGTTAAAACCAATTACTAAAAAGTATAAATATAAATACTTCCTAACGGTTAGGCATGACATAACTCCAGACAGGTTAATATGCCGTTAAAATCAATAGACACAAACACACAAACACATGATTACTTGATATCATATGGCCTAAAGTCTGTATTAACCAAACCGTGAGGGAGTCTATAGCTAGATCGAGGAGATTGTTTTGGCGTCTGATGTGGAGCGCCTCACCTACCATGTTCAAAATCTCTTAAACAACTACTCAAAAATGTAAATATAAACGTACAATGTAGGTAATGGTATAACCTCAAGGCATAAAATAACACTAAACAGTTTGACCTGCCATTATAATCAATCAATTTAACAGTCATATATATTTTAAACTGGGTTAAAATTAATAAACTTGGTTAAAAGTAATTAAGATAGTTCCTGTGAAGGGCATTAATAAAACTTCATGAAATGAATTCGTATTGAATTTTATTAAACTTGGACAATATGTAAAATGTAGGCAGCGGAGTGACCTACTGTCAGTATCAACCGGACAGTGCGGGAGTCTATCTACTTTTCGCCAGCGCTATACCAGGGAGATTATTTATCCATATAAGGTGGGGCGCCTCACCTACCATCAGCTCTTCACTTTACCTCACAGATTCAAGCTGTGCTACTCAGACGCTGAGTTGGCGAGGGCTGGTATCGGACCCGAAGCCTAGTTGTCTTTAGGTGGATGGTCTACGACTGATCTAAACCGATCACTAATGTTATAAAAATTGTTAGGGAACCAAAAATTTTTCGGGAAAGATCAAGTCAAAAATCCCCGAAAAAAAATCGCAGTAATTAAAACCGGGGAATCCAAAATTTCGAGATGTGGATCGGGATTCGGCCTGGAATTTTTTTAATTTGCTAACAGATTTGGTCTGATTCCAAAATGGTATGATATGTTGAACTATAGCCTCTAGGATTGAATTTGAAAAATGTAATACATTGATATTCTGACATTCGCATTTGTTATCAGAGAAGAAGTACTTTATTTTTGCAAAGGACGATCAACGCCAACATTGAGTTTCCTTCTTTATTAATAACTTGGGAATCCAAAATTTCCGAATTGTGGAATCCGGATTCGGCTCATGATATTTTTAATTTGCTCGCAGTTTTGGCCTGGTTCCAAAATGGTATGATATATTGGGCTAAGGCCCCATCGAATAAAGTTAGAAAAATGTGACACACTGCCACACTGCCATTCGCATTTTGTATTAGAGAAGAATCAGCATTTTTCTGCAAATGGTAATTACCGTCAATATTGTATAGTTTTCTTTGTTAAAAAAGTGTTTCAAGGGGTTTGTTGAATATTGCACACTACAAAACAGTGAGTGAACACGTGCAGAAATTCCAGGGGGAACTTGTCACCATGACGAAAAGAAAAAACAAAAGTATAGACAAAGAGTCGAACTATGAAAAAGAACGTTGACAAAGTAATCACGTCTCTTGTGCCAATATGTTTTACAAGGAACTCGCGATAAGGCAAGATAGGGAATTCGGAAAAAAGAACCCCCGCCCCCTATTTTACACAACTGCGTCACACGTTCATGTCCCCCGGGGTCATGAGCCAGAATTATAGTTACATTTGTTTATACATTTCACTCGTTTTAATTAACAACTATTATGTGACACGTAGTATTTATTTCATCTTGTAGCATTATAAGCATATAGTATTGGGCTATGAGAAAAATATGCCAGTAACCTATAGAAAGTCGAGTTGAAAAAATCCAACAAAGATCTATAGCATGATAGGTTTGAATTAGCACTCCGTGATCCTATTGCATAGGTGACCGTTTAAATATATCCACCCAAGGCGGAGGTAGGTATGGGGTGTTCTCTGAACCCAGGTATATATATATATATATATATATATATATATATATATATATATATATATATGAAAATAGATGGAAATTAATCCGACAGTATGAATTTAATATTTTTGAAAAAACAAATGATGTTTATAATTGCTGACAGAAATCTGTTTCGACCGTTTTAATAGATCGGTCATCATTAAGAGCAACAATGAGAGAAAGACGGGATGATATACCGTTAGAAGAAAGGGTAAAAAAAAACAATATTATTCAATGCTGGAATTTAAAAAATTGCATGTTCTGTGTTAAAAATAAAATTTTATTTAAAAAAAATCAGAAGCTTTATAGTTCATAATAAAACTCAAAGAATTTGATGTAAAATTATATAAAAGTGTATAATGAGTATCAAAATTGTTCATGATATATTCCAGCTATTAAAAAAGTAATTTACAAGTCCACATCATAATTGAAGAAAGATGTAAAGTTTCAAAGCATTTGTGGTGTTGATAAATCCGTAGTGTTGTAGATGAAAGCCTTCAGAGGTGTAAAAATCCAGATATTTTGTTTTTTCATTAGACAAATATGAAAAATAAATGGAAATTAATCCGACAGTATGAATTGAATATTTTTGAATATATGAATTTATATATTTCTGGAATATATCATGAACAATTTTGATACTCATTATACACTTTTATATAATTTTACATCAAACTCTTTTGAGTTTTATTATGAACTATAATGCTACTGATTTTTTACAAATAAAATTTATTTTATTTTTAACACAGAACACGCATTTTTTTAAATTCCAGCATTGAATAATAGCGTTTTGTTTATACCCTTTCTTCTAACGGTTATTTATCCCGTCTTTCTCTCATATGTTGCTCTTGATCTATTAAAACGGTCGAAACAGATTTCTGTCAGCAATTATAAACATCATTTTTTTTTTCAAAAATATTAAATTCATATATATATATATATATATATATATATATATATATATATATATATATATATGATATATATAGATAGATAGATAGATAGATAGATAGATAAAAGGGTATGAAAACTCACAATCCTTTAAAATGAAAATATTTTATATCATTTTCATAGCTAATATTGAACAATATTTCGATTTAAAAATCATCATCAGAGCTTATTTTTAATCCGGACTCTTTCTCTCTCGATGAGTCTCGATGATACATACATATATATATATATATATATATATATATATATATATATATATATATATATATATATATATATTGTTAAAATAAGGGTTGGCATTTTAGACATTTAGTTTTTCTGTTGTTAACATCCTAGTCTGTATGTTGCGTAAATATAAATCCATGTCTGTATTGAGTTTCGAGTTCAATTGTTCTCTTAATTTAAGCCTCACGGGTCGCCACCCACGTCTAAACAGGTCGCCCCATTGGGGGAATTTCCCCCTCTACAGAGGTGCAGTTGGTCTATTCTACAGCCCCAGCTGACAGGGCATTAGAAATAGATTGAAACTTTACTTTCGTCAGTTGAGAAACCGCATAGAGTGCATATCTCATTTCCTCCTAGGGTCCAACGACTGACTCGAGTCATGTACTGTCAGTTATGCTATGTGTGTTAAAGCCGTCAAAGTAATAAAGACATATGCAAAGGAAACTGTTTTTGTCATTCACCCCAGCAATAGAGAAATATGAAACGGTCTGGGGTTTCGACAAAAGACGGCATGGAGAAAAGACAAGATGGCGACGAGAGAAGAACACAAAAAGATGAGTGGGGTCGGTATACAGAGAGGACGACTATATAACAAGATGAGCATTCATTGATTCCATTGCACTACATGTGAGAGTCTGAGATTTATGCATAGATTAAAATTGTCTACGTATTAATAGAATTCCAACTTGTTGAAACTTCGATGCTAATTCTAGTCAAATATAAATGATTAATGAGTTTTACTGTCCCATCTCTCATTCTCCTAATCCTGGCTTATCGTCCTGTCGACTGGATCTGTAGAATACGCCGATTGCACCTCTGCAGCTGGGTAAAATTTCCCATTGAGGCCACCTGTCTGCCATGGGTGGCGACCTCGTGATGTTCAATGAATGAACCCAGTGCTGAGCATTCCATGATATGCAACAATCCACTAGCCCTAACATAGGCTAAACTGGTGATCGGAGAAGCCCACCAAGATCAATTAGCTGGTCACTTCAAACCCTCGCACCTATATGATTGACCCGACCCAACTGCCCTTATGGCAATTCCCGAACCATTTTTATCATATATATGCTAGAAAGTGGTGACTGAGGGGTCTTAATGTGTTTGGTATGACGTTAAACTGCATCTATTGGTGGAGAGCCAAATCTTGAGTTCTGGAGAGTGTGGAGTACCCCTTCATCACCATTGCTCCCAGGTCCAACCTGAGCCGCAGTGGTAGTACCAGTTAGGGTCCCATCTATGGGTTAAATAGAAGAAAAAATGTATATCAAAAATTCGTTTAAAAATTTAGTTTAAAAAAACTTGAATACCTATCAAGAATAAAACAAAACATCTTCGGCATAAAATAACCCAGCAATAGTTGATATGCCTTAAAATCTAACCAACCAACCAATACTGCCTTACTCAAATAGACATGAGGGTACTCCCAATGATAAGATCTCCAATATATTTATCCAGATTCATTTTGATATATTTATGGAAGGATGAACATCAGTAATTTCGTTAAGACTTGGTCTACTTTCCACTAAACACAAACATTGGAATAATTCTATGTCTTTATTCAAATTACCAAGTTAAGGAGGTAGGAATAGCTTACTGAAGACAGATTCCATATTTGCGACTGTTCCTTTTGGTCACATCGCTAAAACTTACTCTCTTCTTGTTCGCATGATTTCATTAACCATCAGAAACTAGCTTACGAGGGCAACGAAAGGCTAAGCCTTGTCTATCATCTTACGTGCATTTTCCAAACTCTGAATGACCTGATACATTTTAAATTGTATACAAACGTGCACAATTAATAAGCAATGTATTAATTATGTGTTGTGGGGTTTTTAAGGGTCAAAATAAGACAAACGACTGATGAAAATGGATACAAATGTATTGAACAAAAATGAGTAGAAATTAGAGAAAAGAAAGTGGAGTTGCTTCCGACCATACAGTTGCGAACTGTCTCGCGTTGTTTGTGGTATTTACATGTTTCCCACTTTTACACGATATGGCACAAGGCCGTTTTATGTGGGTACCACCCACAAGCCGAGACTCATGGGTGGCAGGTAGAAAAATTGCGTCGATCCCGTTGGCATTTCCCCCCAAGGGGGGCGCCTGGGATCGACGCTATTAACCAAACGCAACCGATCCAGTGGCCGAAGCACACTGGACCAGCAAGCCTACGCAAGTAAGCTTAGTCGCAACTCGCGTTGCTTGTGTCCCAAGCCACAATTGTCCCTGCTACTTATAGTAGTTGTCGGCGCATTCCATTTATGTACATAGGTTTATATCACCTATAACACTATGTAACAACATGAACAATGACCGATAGGGACAGGTTGTGAGATAGAGTCATGGGAACTTTTAAGCACGACATGATAATGATGATGATTTATTTATACTAGCAAATATATGCACCCGCCGGGTGCAAGTATTTGAATTTTAATGTAATGAAATATGTTAAATTTGAAATACTTTTGAAACTAAATAAAAATCCAAATAAAATGATTTGAAACAGAGGGGGTATAATCGAAGAATAGAACAACTTTGAAACTAAGTCTTCCATCATTTTCCATCACTCCCTCCTTTTATTGCTGAATTTTCCTAATTTAACTATTTAGTTAAATTAGGAAGTAAAGAATAAAATTACTGTTATTTCTTTATATTAATGGATTTCTTTTAAGATTTATCCCCGAGATTTTTTGCTCATATTGATTAAGAAAAAAAAACAATTAGAAATCAGTAATACCAAGCGCATATTTAATAAAATTAAACTTTTAATATCAATATGTAAATTAGCTTTCCTGTTCACACTGTAACCCGCTATTTTGTTGCATATATAAATACAATTGCATGTTGTTAGGATGTAGATAAAGTCAAAAGTATTAATAATGTAAGATAATTTTATTAATAATTGAGGTTTAAATAAAAATAACAACCATGGACAATGTGGCGTAAATAACAAAGGGGATTGTGAGTTGAGAAGTAATATAGTTTCGGTTACAGACAGACAAACACCCAATTTCCATTATAATAAGATGTCTATAAATCAACACATATAAATCATTTCTATTTTGATAATCTTTCTCATAAAGTCAGTTTGGTGCAAGAATAAAAAGAAATAATCCCAACTTCTTAACTCCGCCTTCTTATTTGTTCATTTAACTGTAACTTAGCAACGAGACAAAACTCTTGTCGTGTTTACCTTTATCGGAACATTATCTGAACAAAAGGGTAAATTCAATTTTTGGACATTCGCCGTATATATTTCATTAAAGATACATTATTCTTTTATCTGAAAAAATATCATGCTATGTCCAGAATAGGAAAATTAAGTGACTTTGTATAACGATAAAAAAGTATTTATATATACATAAACAGTGCTCAATATAGCTGATAGAGCACATAGGTAGGATATCGTAGACTCATTGACGAACGTATTTGATTCCTACGTGTATCCTGGGTATTACGTTAAACTGCATTTTGTGGTGAGGTTCCAATTCTGGGCACTGAGGAGTATGGGGGTAACCATTTATTACTATTACTCCCAGATCCACTCTGAACCAGAGGAGTAGTACCTGTCAAGGTCCCATCTATGGATTAAATAAATAAAAATGAGTTTTAAAATGTAAAAAAAAATGAGTTTTGAATAAAAATGAATGCCGGAAAGGATGAATAGAATAAAAACGTTTTCTGTACAAAATAACCCAACAAGGGTTGACATGCCGTTAAATCAAACCAAACTACCAACCAACAAACAACCAAACCAAGCAATGATTCATATGTAGTTAGATATTACAATTTATAGTATTAGGATATATCTATATACATATTTGTCAAACCCCTCCGCACGAGCAGGATATGACACAAGGTCAATTTCTTAAACGGAGTTTAACAGGTTTGAATTAAGAGTGATCCATCTCCTAGACAGATTGCCTAACAAATGTTGAAAGGGCCAAGTCTGCCCTACTATTTACCCATAGCTGGAGGGAAAGTAGGATTCATACCTTTCCCAAGGATATTAGCGCTAAGTGAAATGCAATTACCACGTCCAGGATTTGAACTCGGGGCGACGAGTCCACTAAGAGTTTTCCTTCTCCTCGACAGATTGCCTAACAAAGGTTGAAGAGCTCAGTCTGGCATACTATTTAATCATAACAGGAGGGAGTGTAGTTGGGTTCACATCTTTCCCAAGGGTATTAGCACTATGTGAAATACAAAAATCCTTGATCAGGATCTGAACTCGGGTCGAAGAGTCCATTTCCTACGACTCCACCCATTATGCAACGCGCCTCCAACCTACAGAATATAGATGTTTTTTTAAGAACATTAGTTGTAATTATAATTCACCTGTGGTTTCAAAGCAGCATATTGACTGTTTATCATCAGGACAAAGTGCCTTTGTTCTGATCATAAACGACTAATACGCTGCTTTGAAACCAATGGTAACAAACGCTTTTTAATTCAATGGTATCTCATAAAACACACACACACACACACACACCACACACACACACACACACACACATATATATATATATATATATATATATATATATATATATATATATATATATAAAGTTGAAAAACAAGTGAAATCTGATATTCCTGATGTTATTTAATTAAAAATATCTTTTGGCAGTTTTATAAGAATTAAAAAAATAAACTATTGATTTCCCAGTTTGCGAAATCATTGTCTTAAAGATTTTAATTAAAAATCTTGTAACTTCAGAGAATTAAGAGGCGACAACAACTAGAATTCACTCACTACTATTAAGCGCATGATAATGACAACAATAACATAAAAAAGAAAACGAATTTTCTCGTTTTCTTTAAGACGAGTTTTTTTTCTCTTCTTGTGTAACGGGCGAATAATAGAATCGTGTAATAGAATCTTCCTCTGAAAGTTCATTTAAGAGCTTTTTCATTTCAGACTTTGTAAACAAGAAGGTTAAAACTCTCTCGTCTCTTCCATGAGAATAAATGCGACTGCGTAAGTGTGTCAGTGTGTCACATTTTTCAACTTTACTCCTAGAGGACGTAGCCTTTCACGTCGTACCATCGTACTTCGAGTCGAGATGACTCCGTGAGCAAATCAAAACATTACGGGCCGAATCCGGACCTGCAATCCTGACATTTTAATAAATGATAATTTCAGTGTGTCAGTGTGTTAGATTTTTCAACTTTACTCCTAGATGACGTAGTCCTTCATATCATACCATCTTGGAATCGGGATGGCTCTGTGAACAAATCTAAAAAAAAAACATTCCGGTTCGAATCCGGAACAGCAATCCTGAAATTTTGGATTTCCAAATATTGATCTCCGATAATAAATCCGAATGTCCGTTTTTCAGTTCGTCACATATTTTTAACTTTACTCCTAGAGGCCGTTGTACAACATGTCATACCATTTTGGAATCAGGCAGACTCTGTGAGCAAATTAAAAACATTCCGGGTCGAATCCGGACCTACAATCCTGAAATTTGATTCGTAGGTGGAACCTTAACAGGTACTACCTCTCCGTGTCAGAGTGGACCTGGGAGTAATTGCAATGAAGGGGTATTCCACACTCGCCAGAGCTCTAAAACTGAAACCTCACCACAAGATGCAATTTAGCATCATAACCAGGATACTTTATAGTATGATAACATAACAACTTCCTATTAAATCTATGCATATATAAAGGGCAGTTGGTATTTATGTATTTCCGGGGTAAACTGCACAAATTAGACAAATTACAACACAGTAAATATATATACACATTCACTATCACCGGATCTTGCTTTTTGAGCAAAATTTATTAAAAAAAATTGATTTATATTCCTGAAGATAATTAAAAAATAAAATTTAAATAGTAACAGCATGGAATTTTCTTTTTGCATTTAATATTTTAAATCATCATCATCATCATCATCATCATCATCATCATCATCATCATCATGTCGAGCTTGCAGTACGGATATCCATGACAACCTCTCGCCAACCGTCCCTATTATTCATTGTCCTCGGGAGGTCCTTTGTGCAGCATCCAGTATCCTCGCAGTGCCTATGAATGAAGGTCCTTGTTGGGCGGTCCACTCAGGCGTGTCCATGTGCTGGTTTCCATAGGAGAAAGTCATTAATTTGTTCGTGCTTGCTTCTCCAGCAGTGCCCAACGTCTTGTTCGTCTCACACGGATGATTTGTGTGATGGGGGCAGGTGGCCATACAGTTGCTTCCTTGTAGGGTGCTGTCTCTACGATTTGTTTAATATCGCGCGCAGCGTTCTCGTCCAGCTCCTATCTAGATTATTCTCTAGGTATTTTGTATGAGTCCAAATTATTCATAACCATCATGTCGCGCTATTAGCACGGATATCTATGACTACCTCTCACCAGCCGTCCCTATCACTCATTGTTCTCGGGAGGTCCTCTACGCTGTTAGAATCGTTTGAGCCATCGTGGAGCCCTTAAGCAAGAGCGCTTATCCAGTGGAATTGGATCCTTGATAAAAAGTCCTGGGTATTTGTAAAGATCTGGTGATCCTGTGTTACATAGCGGCCTTCTTTGCTACTATAAATCGTATAAGTAAGTAGTCGTGGCGGGTATATATGGTCACGTAGCGAAGTATATAGTAGTAAGCTACTACCGACTACTGGGCTTCAATAAACAACAGATACGTATGTACAAAGAGAGGACCCTTCTTTATTTTCTTCGGTGTGTGGGTGGTGAAGGCGCAGAGCTTACAATGAGTGCACGAGGGGTGTTTTCTGACGGGAGACGTGAAGTGTCCTTTTTGGCTGCTGTCTGGCATCTCTGTGTGTCGGTTCGAATCTTCTCGCCTTTATATTGATAGATACGCCTCCGCATCTTTGTATTTTGATCTGATAACGGACATTTGTTATAAATTTCTTTATCTTCTCCCTGCTTCCTTGACCGGAAACCCTCTCTTCCGTTTTTTAACTTCTTTGTTAGCTTTTACCTGGAAAAAAGTCCTTTGTCATTTTTTTCGTCTTTTCTTTGTTTAATTTAACCGGAAATTCCTATTTTCATTTGTACAATATACAACACATGTAAGTCCGTCCTTAAGTATTGGTAAAGATCTGGTAATCCTGTAAGTCCGTTCTGACTGAGTGCAGTTATAATTATGTCCAATGTGTGTGTGTGTGTGTGGGGGGGGTTAAGTATTGTATCAACCACGCAGTATTGCTAGTAATTGGCTGTAAGAATAATTCACGTGACCTTGGCTAGTCTATAAGTCCAGGTGAGGAATTAGAGCGCACCTTATATGTAAAAAAAAAACAAAAAAATCCAACATACGCAGCATCCAGTGTCCGCACAGAAAAAGTTTAGAAATGTTCATGTTAACGTTTTATGAACATGCAGTTTCACAGAGGAAAAATTCAACAGACAATAATCATGATATAACAAACAACAATGAAAGTATAAAACACGAACGAAGATATAAGTACCAAACAGTTAAAGATATGAAACTCTGGACTGCCTCTACAGATGATTTACTGATAATTGTGAAATCTTGTGAACTACCGAGCACAATTCTTGGATGAGCCGATAACAGAAGAATGGCACACGTATCAAAATGTGTAAAGAAAGGAAATTAGAACTCATTGACAAGGATGATGTTGACACTCTCTGACAATGGATGTTAACTACTCTTAAACCTGTTGCCGTGGAATAGGAAATAAAACATAAATAAAATGTAGACTGTCCACCGGAAGGTGTTCAGTAAGAGGGGGGTTGAACTCATTGTGGTATGATGTAATTTTTGACGACTTGTGGGCGGATAGAGAACATACATATATATACATTGTTAACTATATTATCAATATATATATATATATATATATATATATATATATATATATATTGCTAACTATATATTTATATATATATTATATATGATGATGATGATGATGATGATGATATATGTATATATATATATATATATATATATATATATATATATGGTTTCTGACTATCCTGCTGAAGTCCCGGTTTCGATTTCTGTCGGAGGGAAATCGTTAGTATACATCGCTGATGAGACTTAATAAAGTTGAAACAGTCTGTACGATGTACTACACACAGAATAATTCTTTACCGAAATTCACTTGTCATTATTATCTTCTATAATTATCGAATTTTATGCGATATACGCATTGTAATTGCTTTCAAGCAAAAATATAAATAATTATATATACTTTATTCAACAATGCTTCTAAAATAAACAAACATCCAAAAGTATTATTTCCTTCGCCTTTGGTCTAGCTGATCCCGACTTTAGGCCACCCCAACAACTTTTACTTTCTATATGTGGGTAATCGCAAAAAGTTAGGTTTCCAAATCCCAGGGACGCAGAGAAACTGTTCGTGAGGCTCTTGGCAACACTGTTGTGTTTGTTGTGCGTAAACCTGTACCTCACTTTGCGCGTCCCACTGCCAGGCTTAGTCTTGGCTTTATGGTCGTTTGTAATGGAAATCCCGATTGATGCAACAGTCAAGTATGAAGTGTGTGCAGTTCGATTTTTGAACACAAAATGCATTAAACCTATCAAAATTCATCGCCAATCAACGGAAGTGTGTGGCGAGTTATGCATGAATGTCAAAACCTTCCGCAAGTCGTGTAGGGAGTTTGCATCGACAATGAAGTTCAACGCTTCCTCAGTGGCATGGTGCTGAGTTGGTAGGACACGGGCATACAAAAACTGCCACAGCGTCTATAAAATTGCATCGACCAAAATGGCGATTATGTAGAAAAATAGTTAATTGTTCAAACTTTAAAAGGATATAAACATCATTGACTATAAACGTTTCTGTGATTTCTAAATATTTTGGAGAACTTCCATTCGGGACTACTCTCGTATATAAACGAAAAAAGACCTCAATCATTATTATATATCTGTTTTTGCTTCTTCCCTGAAGTCTACCGCCCTGTTGGTGGGGCGTTAGAATGCACCGACTGCACCTGGGCAGAGGGGTAAGACTCCCCCCAATGGGGCCACCTGTTGGCCGTGGGTGGCGACCCGTGATGCTTAATGATAGAACTCAGGTGGATGAATACTCCACTTTGGCCCTATCTTGGGCTAGACGGGCGGTCGGAGAGGTCCCCTCCGATCAATCGACTGGTCCCGTCAAGCCCTAGCACCTATACGATTTTCCCAACCCTATTGCCCTTATGGCAAGCCCCAACCCCTTTTTATCATATGGGTGCTAGAAGGCGGTGGCTGTGGGTCTACATGTCCTGGGAATGACGTTAAACTCTATCTGATGGTGAGGTTCCAGTTTTGGAGGTTTGGGGAAGGTGGAGCCCCCCTTCATCACATTTGCTCCCTGATCCACTCTGACCCGGAGTGGTAGTACCTGTTAGGGTCCCATCTATGGGTTAAATAGAAAAATGTATTTATAAAAAAATTGTATTATCCATTAAAAATTGATTTATTTCAAAACTTTATCGGCATTAAATGACCCACTGAGGTTGATATGCCGTAAAACAAACCAAACCAAACCAAACCAAAACCTGAAGTCTAGAAAGGAACAAGTCATTGTATCCCGATTAAACATTGGTCATTCAAGACTAATGCACTCCTATATACTCAAACAAGAACAACAACCACAATGTGGAACATGTCAAACACTTTTGACAGTTAAACACTTATTCATGGAATGCAGGTTTTTTGCTCACATCAGAAACCGTTATTTTAAAGCAAACAATATAAAAGATCTTTTTTAAAATGTCAACATGGAGGATATTCTCTCCTTTTTGAGAGAAATAAAATTATACCATAGAATATAGACATGAAACAAATCAATACCATACAACATAATCCCCAATAATGCTAACACATTGTTAAAACCAATTACTAAAAAGTATAAGTATCAATACACGATATGTATTACTTCCTAACCGTTAGGCATGACATAACCCCAGACGGGTTGATATGCCATTAAAATCAATAAACAAACACACAATTCTTCCCTATTAAACAATTCTAACTATTAAGCACAAAAGATTATTTCTCATCTTTGCTAGATTTTTACTTTACATACAAATTTACCGTAAAAATGCCGAGAAACGAGTTAAATACCTAGTACTTACATTGGTCTAGCGCTGTTGAAAAGGGGATAGACTTACTCGCTGATTGGCTGATACCGACTTTAGGCCGCCCCGTCAACTTTACTTTTACTTTTACATTGGTTTGTACTTAGTAACATACGGTGAGCTTTCCACTTGCCCCCGATAGCAGTCATCTCGACAATATTCTCGAGGTCATCGAAAATCGATTGGTTACCATGCCCCGTATTAAAAAGCGTAAAAACTTTCATCACAAAGCCGCTATCTTTATGGAAGAAGATTTCTTTCCTTTTTCAGACGTAGATCCATTGTTAGTGAGTGATAGTTGACATTCTGGGAAAGGTCAAACCCATTCGGATAGACGCCAAAATTTCGACTCTGGCAGGCGTTTATTGCTAAACTTGGAAAGCAGTACCCCCTTCATAGACGGGGGTCGGCCGTGACGCATGGCCAAATAGACAGACAGACCACCAATTAGTCAGTATTAATCGATCGTTCGATTTCTGTTTTTGCTTGATTTGGTCTGAACGATCAAGCCGACATTCCTTGGTACCGTAATGATTTCGATATAAGACGCACAATTTTTCGAGATTTTTCAGCTCAAAAGTTAGGAGTGTGTATTATACACCAGAACGCACAATCTTTCCAGATTTTTCAGGGAAAATTTTAAGGGTGCGTATTATACACGGGAACGCGCTATTTTTTCAGATTTTTAACTCAAAAGTTAGGGGTGCGTATTATACACCAGAACGCACAATCTTTCCAGATTTTACAGGGCAAATTTTAAGGGTGCGTATTATACACGAGAACTCGCTATTTTTTCAGATTTTCAACTCAAAAGTTAAGGATGCAGGGACAGTATTTTTTCTAAAAAAATAGAGGTTCGTATTATACACAAAAACGCAATATTTTTTCCAGATTTTCAGCTCAAAATTTCGGCGCGTGTATTATAAATGAGAACTATATAGTAAATGTAAAGTCACCGCAGTGTCCTATTGTCGGTATCAGTCGAATATCGAGGGAGTCTATCCCATTTTCACAAATGTCAGATTAGGGAGACTGTTTTCGTCTTAGATGGAGCGCCACACCTACCCCACAGTCAGGACTAACCGATAAAATATGAGCAACTGTTTAATAAAGGTTAAGTTTAGCTGGTACATATAAACCGTCAGTGCGTATTATACAGGATAATATTTTTCCAGAATTTTATAGTTCAAATTTATGGGTGCGTGTTATATATGAGTCCGTGTTAAAGATTACGGTATTTTTCTACTGACAGTATTTTGGTTTGGTTTGGGTTTTACGGCATATCAACCTCGGTGGGTCATTTAATGCCGACAAAGTTTTGAAATAAATTCATTCTTAATGGATAATCAAATTTTGTTTATAAACTCATGTTTTTCTATCTAACCCATAGATGGGATCCTAACAGGTACTACCACCTCGGGTCAGAGTGGACCAAGGAGCAATGGTGATGAAGGGGTGTTCCACATTCCCCAAACATCCAGAAATGAAACCTCGCCATCAGATAGAGTTTAAAGTCATTCCCAGGACATGTAGACCCTCAGCCACCGCCTTCTAGCACCCATATGATAAAAAGGGTTGGGGTTTGCCATAAGAGCAATAGGGTTGGGGCAATGATATAGGTGCTATGGCCTGACATCACCAGCCGATTGATCGGAGGAGGCCTCTCCGACCGCCCGTCTAGCCTACTGAAAGAAAAACAGATAAGTTTGATCAGATGGATATAAAACATTATTGCTGACTTTATAAAATATGGTTGCTATCAGGTTTCGTAGGCGGATAGTAAAAATGCGTTGATGATAGAAACAGCATAAAAAGACGCACGTAAGATAAAAAAAATCAGAGTGTCGACTACGTGTGTATAATAGCTCTGCGGTTATCAAAATCTCAGAAATCTTTATAGTTAGAATAATTTCCTAAACCTTTTTATAGTAAATATAATTTACAAGACATTTTTATAATCCTTAACAATGCATATAGTAAAAATTATTTGCAGTGCATATTTACAGTAAAAATCATTTGTAATGCTTTTTCATAGTAAAAATCCTTTCCAATGCATGTTTATGGCAAAAATCATTTGCAATGTATTTTTATGGTAAAAATCATTTTCAATGAATTGTTCTAGTAAAAATCATATATAATGCATTTTCATAATACAACTCCTTTGTAATACATTTTATAGTAAAAATCATTTCCAATGCATTTTTATAGTAAAAATCATTTGCCATGCTTTTTATAGTAAAAATATTTTCCAATGTATTTTTATAGTAAAAATCATTTCCAATGCATTTTTATAGTAAAAATCATTTCCAATGCATTTTTATAGTAAAAATCATTTCCAATGCATTTTTATAGTAAAAATCATTTGCCATGCTTTTTATAGTAAAAATATTTTCCAAAGTATTTTTATAGTAAAAATCATTTCCAATGCATTTTTATAGTAAAAATCATTTCCAATGCATTTTATAGTAAAAATCATTTGCCATGCTTTTTATAGTAAAAATATTTTCCAATGTACTTTTATAGTAAAATTAATTTGCAATGCTTTTTATCGTAAGAATAATTTGCAATGATTTTTCATAGTAAGAAACATTTGCAATACTTCTATTATATTAAGAATAATTCCTAATCCATAGATCCTCATCTCAGAAATTTAGACCGACAATATTCCTTTAAAGTCGGATCCTGTAACTTATACACGTGGACTAGGACAAAAATTTCCTCGGTCTTCGGTGACGAGAACGTCAGACTACTCCGGGGCCCCCGATAGTGCAATAGAGAGATGCTTTTTAAAATTATGAACCTGGAGACAAACGAAAAAGATACCGAAGCTTTTTTTGGCAATAACTCCGTTCTAATGCGATTTCCGTTGAAGCTCAGTGAATTTTTTGGCTTGTTTGTTAAATATCTACTCATAGTTCATTACGTCTCATTCATGTTGATTTAGTCTTGGCCATATTATTTCTTCTTTTTTTTTTTACTGGGAAAAGGAAAGACAGCTTGTATGGTTTATCTGATATATAACTCAGTTCTCTAATCAAGCTTATTGATAATAATTTTTTTAGCATCTGTTTTGACCTTACGACTGCCCATCTCTTCCTCCGGAGTATCTTACATTTGACATCTGTCAAGGTCAGGTAATAAATGATTTTGAAAACCTGTTGTAGAAAATGAAATAAAGAGAGAAAAAAAAGGAGAAGAGAGAAAGGATGTTTCAGTATCACTGATTTCTATATTCAAGACAGATCGGCACGTTCACACCAAATGATAGATGTATCAGTTGTGAAAATACTTATTCTTCGAGTTGGTCAAATTCTTGGTGAATAGAAGATGGTCTTTCTTAAGAATCAAACTGGATTGCATCGAGCAACCTCCAGAAAAAAATAGGCAATAAAGTAGAAAATTTCAGAAGCATTTGTGATGCAACGGTTATCTTCATGGGAAATGGTTACGACAAATCGAGTTCAAATCCATTTTCGTAAAATTGGTTTGGTTTGTTTTGTTTTACGGCATATCAACCTCAGTGGGTCATTTAATGCCGATAAAGTTTTGAAATAAATCAATTCTTAATGGATAATACAGTTTTTTTATAAATACATTTTTCTATTTAACCCATAGATGGGACCCTAACAGGTACTACCACACCGGGTCAGAGTGGACCAGGGAGCAATGGTGATAAAGGGTGCTCCACATTCCCCAAACCTCTAAAACTGGAACCTCACCATCAGATAGAGTTTAACGTCATTCCCAGGACATGTAGACCCGCAGCCACCGCCTTCTAGCACCCATATGATAGTTTTCGTAAAAGTAATCGAGTATGATGATTTGCAGTGTAATTATGTAATTACATTTTATAATTTAATTATAATGTAATTATATTTTAGATTTGCTGATTAACTTAATGATAGGTTGGTTGATTTGTTTTATGGCATATCAACCATTTCCGGGTCATTTAATGCCAAATCAAGATATTTTGATATGTGGTTACTTACAGTAGCTGCTGTTGCTTATCACCCATCTAAGTCTTGAACAAGTTCATCGCTGCTTAAATTTGCCAGTCTATCGGAAATTGGTGCTTTCAACTTAACCGTAAGATTTATTGAATGAACAAGTGAATTACGATATAATTAGACATTTTGCGTTTTCTTTCACCTTTTTAATTTCAGTTGCTTTTTTATTGCAAATCACCCAGGTTGTTATTTCCACACACACATTTTCCTCCAGCTGTGGTTAAATAGTAGGGCAAACTGGGCTCTTTTATCTTGGTATGCCAGCCGGATTAGGAGAATGAAAACTCTAAATTCGAATTGGAGAGGGATGTGCTCCGTTGGTCTATTGATAGCCAAACATGTTACATGAATAGCACCCCACGAACAATCTAGATTAATGGTCTTTTTTAAAAATTCAATTCTCTTTAGACTCAGAGACAACTCTGTTCGTCTATTTTAGGTGCTCGTTGTGTAATGATTATTATCAAAAACTGACCTTAGGTGACATGTTATCCGTCTCGGGAGTAATGAATAAATACATGCCTGGGCCAAATTTTAGATTAGTAAATACTTTATCGTGTATTAATATTCTTTAACTACATGCCTATATTGTTCGTCTTTGGGATATAAAAAGATTCTGTATGTCTGTATGTATGTCTGTATGTTTGTAAAACAACCGAGCGCACGTCAGATTCTAAATGAAAATTTATAGAGATCAGAAAAGACCAAAATTCAATAAAATCCACGCACTGATTTTTGGCTGAGTGGGGGTTAAACATTTTTACTCCTCATTTTCCATGAGAAAAACTACATTAAAACAGAATAAAGTTTTAAATGAATCATATATATATATATATATATATATATATATATATATATATGTGTGTGTGTGTGCGTGTGTGTGTGTGTATAAGGTATCCAAATGACTGTAGTAAGGGATGATTTCACCTGAGATCCTCAAAATCTCACTGTATAACCATACTGTATGCTCCTGTAGGTGCAAACATATATTCATACAAGGATTTTTATAAATCCCTCAAGAGAGCTCAATGTATAATAATCAATAAATTAGATTAAATACAGAGCAATATATATATATATATATATATATATATATATATATATGAAGTAGTCAAACAGTGTGTTTGAAAATGGCGAGGGCCGACAATTTGTGGGAGATTATGTGATTTTCAAACACACTGCTTGACTACTTCATACTGTCGTGCCATAAGTCACCCAAAAGGTGCGATATACATATCAGTTTAAAATGAACGAGAAATTATGCCGAAGCCATCTAGTGTAGCGGTTAGAATGTCCGCCTGTCAGCCTGGGTTCGAATCACGCACAAACCACTGCCCTGTTTATAGCTCTGTTGATGAGGCCTAATGGGCTGAAATGTACATACAGAAATGACTTTTTTCTCGATTTGTTTACGCTTTACATTTAAACCGATATGCACGCCTAATTCATTTAGTTATAATTAATTAATTAACCAAATTAGGTAATGACTTTAATTAAGCACATAATCTCCCATATATATATATATATATATATATATATATATATATCTTATTATAATGGAGATTGTGTGTTTTTCTGTCTGTAACCGAAACTATATTACTACTCAAGTCACAATTCCCTTAATTATTTACGTCACATTCTCCATGATTTCATTCTTTTAAACCTTCAGTTATTAATAAAATTGTTTTACATTATTAATACTGTTGACCATATCTACGTACTAATAACATGCAATTGTATTTATATATACAACAAAATAGCGGTTTACAGTTTGAACGAGAAGGCTAATTTGCATATTGATATCTAAAATTTTATTTTAATAAATATGTGCTTGGTATTATTGATTTCTAATTGTTTAGTTTTATCTTAAGAAATATAAACAAAAATCTCGTGGATAAATCTTAAAAGAAATTTATTTACAAGAAGAAATAACTGTAATATTATCCTTTACTTCCTATTTTAACTAAATAGTTAAATTAGGAAAATTTACCAATGAAAGAGGGGAGTAATGGAAAATGATGGAATAGTTAGTTTCAAAGTTGTTCTATTTTTCGATTATACCCCCTCTGTTCCAAATCTTTTTATCTGCATTCTTAGTCAGTTTCATTAGCCTTTCTAATTTAATATGATATTTTATTATATCAAAACTTAAATACTTGCACCCGGAGGGTGCATATATTTGCTAGTATATATAATTGATTTACCCATAAGGGAACATTCGTGGAGACCAGCAAAGATCAAATTTCAATAAAAATCCACACCCTATTTTTGACCGTGAAAGGGTTGAAACTTTATACACTTCATTGTCCATGATAAAAGTTAAATAAAAGTATAAGAGTAAAAATCTGATATATAAAGAATAAAAATGATTAGAATATAAATCAAATTAATAACGGAAAAAACATAATAAAACTTAAACGAAAGACAAATAAACTAAAACTTCAAACAAGAAGAACAAAGATAAACTACTCAAATATATAAAAAATGAAAAAAAATGATCTTTATTAAAGTAATTGTTGTGATGTTAATCCAACAGTAAAAAAGAAGTCAAGTCGAGGTAGGATAAAATAAGACAAGTGTATTTACAATAATGGTACAGGAACGGTTAGCTTGCCGTTAAACGGTAACAGTACAACCTTTTCACTCGGTGTCTCACTATTTATAGTGAGAACCGGTGTATATTCTCCACTGTAGGAACGGCCGGTACAACAATAATCGTAAACATTGATAAGAGATTTATTTTTACCTTTTTAAAATCTCGGGAAACTTTTGTATAAAACATGCCTACAAAACAATTCGCTGCATAT
>CM042150.1:103062580-103120080 GCA_023376005.1 Doryteuthis pealeii
CAAACGTATTGAACACTTGTATATTCATTCATAATTACGACTTATTATTCGGTTAATTATTTCTATCGACGTCGAAATTGCGACTCGCTCGATTTTTTATCACACACTTTTATAAACATATATATATATATATATATACATATAGGAGAGAGAGAGAGAGAGAGAGAGAGAGAGAGAGAGAGAGAGAGAGAGAGAGAGAGAGGGTAGAGAGCGGGCAATATAGAGAGTTTTGAAACGGAATAAAAAAGTGGAGAGAGAAAAGGGAGAGGGGTGGTTGAGATAAAGTTGTTTGTTTTGGTTATTTTTCTTTAATGGCATATCAGTCCTTTTCGGGTCATTTTATGCCGAAACAAGTCATTTTGATAAACAAAGGACTCAGGTTGCTTACAATACCTGCTATTGCGTAAGTTGTCAGCCAATTAATTACTGAACAAACTCATCGCTGCTTAACTTCGGTGATCGGATAGAGAGCAAGGGGAAATTTCTTATTACTCCAATCTAAAAAAGGGGAACCACTCTGAACGAAATTTATCTGTTAATTAATCTACCCATTATTTTCCCATTAAAATAACCCTAAACCCTGACGCTAACCCTAACCCTAAACCCTAAGCCTAACCCTGTTTTCTTTTTTTTACTTTCTTTAATGGGAAAATAAGGTGTAGATTAATTAACAGATAAAATTCGTTCAGAGGGGTTCCCCTTTTTAGGTTGGAGTTATAGGAAATAATCGAGTAAGGGGGAATTTATATATATTCAGAGAGAAGGGAAAATATATAGAGAGAAGGGAGAAAAGAAAGAGAGGAGGTGATATAGATGGAAAGAAATAGGGAGGGGTATGATACAGATATAGGAAGGGGTAAGATAGATAGATAGATGAAGAAAGAGAGAGAGAAAGAGAGAGAGAGAAAGAGAGAGAAAGAGGGGGGATTTTGACAGTAATGTTGGCAGTATTAAGGTTAGTTAAGAATTAGATTAGGAATAGCAAAATAATAACAATAATTAATTTTTTTTTTTACAAAATAGGATTAGTAAAAATTAAGTGTAGAAGTAATAGTATTTTTTGTTCTATTACTATAAATTTTAAAATTTCTTAATGAAATAATTGTAAATTGTAACTTTCTATTACTGAATGAAATGTTTTGATATTTCTGAATGGAATTACCCACCTTATATCAAAAAATGGGGGGTGTTGTTTTTTTCCGATATAAGGTGTGTGCCAGACGGCTACTTTTACTTATAGACTCGCCGATAAACATGTGACCAACCTATTGTCCAATCACTGGCAGTGCTCTGCTGCTGTTATTATTATTTATACTGGCTGATTCTAATCTTAGCCCACTACTACTTGGATCTTCTTGGACGACGGACCAAAAGGATTCTATACCACAGGACTTATTGACTTACCAAAGGATTCTATATCACATGACTTATTTACTTACCAAAGGATTCTATATCACAGGACTTATTGACTTACCAAAGGATTCTATAACTCGGGACTTACTTACTTATTTACTTTAAGTTCTTTACAACTGGCCAAGGATGGCGGCCAGATACTTAACAAGAGAGAGAAAGAGGGGGGACAAAAATAGAAAATACATTAATTGCCTGTTTCGTAACGAAAAAGGAATTGGCGACCAGAGTTCAAATTCCGTACGAAACTGTTTATACGGTTGTCCGTGCCCATTTCTTTGTTTTTAATAATGAAGCAAGTCTTTGTTTATTTTCAAAGACGTCTTTATCAAAACTGAAGCTCAAAAGGGTTTAACCGCGCGATGAGACGATGGCATACTTGAGAACAGACGACCCTCACATCTGCTGCCTTTAGCTAACCGCCAAAACCTAACTAACTCTAAGCCAGCTCTCTTTTCACGCTGGCCTTCAGCCAATGAGAAATCAACGACTTGGTCAGCGAAAGGTGAATTTTCTGTCAATTACTTCCACAACGGTTAATGGTAACTTTTCCTTTACCATACAATTATTTAAATTTTATTACACTTGCAGTCATAATTGGTAGACAATCAACGAATTATGCAACAATCTACAACGAAATGGGTTATTTCCTAGTTGAGTAACATGATATTACAGGATGACCCAGAAAAAACAGAACCCAAATTATTTATTTTTGCCATTAGACTAACCCTAAACCCTAACCCTAACCCTAAACCCTAACCCTAACCCTACCCCCTAGTTGAGTAATATAATATTACAGGGTGACCCAGGAAATACAGAAACCAAATTATTTATTTTCCCATTAAATTAACCCTAAACCCTAAACCCTAACCCTAAACCCTAAACCCTAACCCTAACCCCTAGTTGAGTAATATAATATTACAGGGTGACCCAGGAAAAACAGAACCCAAATTATTTATTTTCCCATTAAACTAACCCTAAACCCTAACCCTAACCCTAAACCTTAACCCTAACCCTAAACCCTAACCCTACCCCCCTCGTTGAGTAATATAATATTACAGGGTGACCCAGAAAAAACAGAACCCACAATTTTTTTTAATAAAACTGTTAATTCTAATTTTTGTTTTTTAAGTTTAAGTCCAACAACGGTTTAGGGTTGGAGTTAGGCTTAATGTTAGGGTTGTGGTTTAGGGTTAGTTTAATGGGAAAATAAATAAATAATTTGGGTTCTGTTTTTTTCTAGGTCACTCATGTTACTCAATTAGGAAATAACTCCGAAATATTTCTAATGTGTTACCACTTTTGTTCATCATCATATTGTGCATGACATGGAATAAGTAGAAATGATTCATCGAATTCGTCTCATAACAACTGCGCATATTAGCTATACATCCAGGTGAGTTGGCTTCATTGATGAAAATACTTTATTCTAAAGAAATAGTTGCCTATCAGTGCTAAAATCACTATAATAAACAAACAAGAAAACCCAAGAGAACCCACTTATCACCAACATCATAAAGCAAATAACCTTCACAACAGAAAAAAACAAACTTTGATGTGTCCCAAATCGCATTGGCATCAAAGATAGTGATGAAGATGATTCTGCAGCCAAAGCAGTCGGAGAATTGAACATAGACATGAAACCACGGATAAATCTATACATAAAAACAAATGGAAACAAGAATGGAATAATAATACCCATAAAAAGCTAGAAAAACATAATCCTAATATTATGGACACGAAGGACAGAGCATCATAGAAACCGAAAAGTAGGGGTCATCCTGACCAGACTCCACATCGGACAGACTCAACTAATACAAAAATTATTAAAAAAAGCAACCTTTTCAACAAAATATAACAGAACATAACCAATTATCTCCATAGAACCACTACCTTAAAGTCTGAAATCCAAAATAACCTTTTTGGCATTAAATGACCCACAGGGGTTGATATGCCGTTAAACAAAACTCAAACTCAAACTCAACTAATACACGCCTATTTACTTAAAAGAGAAGAACGTCATGAATTCATATGTGAACAACTGTTCACAATCAAACCTATCATCATCTAATGCAAATAAATGAAACTGCTAAGGAAAAAAAAATCCTCAATGTAAATAATCTGAAAATAAATCTTCAAAACAACAAATACCAGCAACATCATAAACTTTCTAAAGAAAGCAAACTGTTAGATTCTCTACGATTGGTTTAATATCGCGCGCAGCGTTCTCGTCCAGCTCCTATATAGATTATTCTCTGTAGGAAGCGCGTGGTGTAATGGTTAAAGTCATGGGAAATGGACTCGTCGCCCCGATTTCAAATCCTGGACGTGGTAATTGCAATTCACTTAACCCTTGGGAAAGGTATGAATCCTTTTCTCCCTCCAGCTATGGGCAAAATAGTAGGGCAGACTGGGCTCTCTAAACTTGGTTAGGCAACCGGTCTAGGAGAAGGAAAACTCTGAATTCAAACCTGTTAAACTCCGCTTAAGAAATTGACATTGTGTCGCATCCTGCTCGTGCGGAGGGGTTGGTAAATATATATATATAGATTATTCTCTAGGCGTTTTGTATGAGTCGAAATTATTCATCATCCCCATGTCGCGCTATTAGCACGGATATCCATGACGACCTCTCTCCAGCCGTCCCTATCACTCATTGTTCTCGGGAGGTCCTCTTACGCTGTTAGAATCTTTTGAGCCATCGCGGAGCCCTCAAGCAAGAGGTCTTGTCCAGTGGAATTGGATCCTTGGTAAAGAGTCCTTCGATAATGAATCCTTTGGTTCCTCTGGTAAAGAGTTCTCAGTTCTTGGTAAAGAGTCCTTCGATAATGAATCCTTTGGTTCATCTGGTAAAACGTCCTCAGTTCCTTCGTCAATGGTCGCAAGTATACTGTGAAAGAATCAGTCCTTAAGTAATGTATCAGCTACGCAGTAGGGTCAGTAATTCACTAAGGAATAGACCACCTGACCTCGCCTAGTCTATAAACCCTGGTGGGAAATTAGAGCATACCTTATATATCAAAATAATTCCAAATACAATAAATTATAGAACACAAATCATAAAATCATCCAGTCAGAGATACTGCGTGGCCATCTTAGTTGAATGCAGTTTTACAGTGGATATTCTTTGTGGTATAAAGTTTGATCCTTTCTTGGAATAGAAAGATGTAGTATCAGTTTTAATCCTTGTCTGTTGATTTATCCGCAAAGTAGAAAGATTTAGTATCAGTTTAAATCCTTGTCTGTCGATCTTTACTCAAAGAAAGATGTATTAGTTTTAATATTTGTCTCTTGATCTGTGCTAAAAGTAGGAAGATATAGTAGATATAATTATTGTCTGTTGATCTGTCTAAGTAAAAAGTGGTATCAAAGTTGATCCTGTTGGTCATCCCTTTCATTCCTTCAAGCGAGTAATTTTAGGACAATTTATCAACTCGTTTAAATAGTAAATTAAATACATGTTTGGGCGTTTTTGATTGGTTAGTTCAGTTTGGTAAGTATCTGGCCGCCATCCTTGGCCAGTTGTAAAGAACTGTAAAGTAAGTCCGGAGTTATTGAATCCTTTGGCAAGTGAATAAGTCCTGCGATATAGAATCATTTGGTAAGTCAGTAAGTCCTGTGATATAGAATCCTATGGTCCGTCGTCCAAGAAGATCCAAGTAGTAATGAGTAGCTAAGATTAGAATCAGCCAGTATAAATAATAATAACAGCAACAGAGCACTGCCAGTGATTGGACAAGAAGTTGGTCACATGGTAGTCGGCGAGTCTATAAGTACAAGTGGCCATCTGGTATACACCTTATATCGGAAAAATTTCAACACAGCTCTTGCTGTTTAGGAACAGTTTATGAATATAACTTGCGACCTTTAGCACACCTTATACCAAAATATTCCAACAGCATGAAATAGAATAAATGTCTGCAGTAGAAATGCATGGGTTTTTTGTGTGTTTAGAGAAGGTATTGAGATTTTTAATGGTTTGAGATGTTGTCTAACAGGCCCATCTCCCTACCAAACAAAATACACATCAAAATCCTCTAGCACAAATTAAACAAATTAGGAATACAAGTCATTCAGATCATATCTCAAACCAATAACTCCACATTAACTTCTCCAAACGCACAAACATCCCAAATATTTCCAACGCAGTCATTTATTCCATCCCATGTAATGACTGTGACAAAAGTTACATCGGAGAGACCTAACAAAACCTAGACAAACGAATCTGTGAACACAGTAGATCAATAAAAACAAGTGATGTTTGAAACGTCTCTTCTCGCACATGCTAGAATTCGATCACACTTTCAACTTTAACCAAGCATCACTCATCAAACCTGCACACTGCAGAAATCTCCGTCGTTTGTGCGAATCGGCGGTCATTACACAATCGAAGACCATAAAGCAAAGGCCTGGCCTTTTTCAATTAATATCAGCCATTACAAAAATCATAGAAACACCGAAATGAATGAAATATATAATAAATTCCGAATCACTGGAATAACATACGTTCTTTCCACACTGACGAATTCAGTAAACTGTCTACACTACGCAGACACACAACTAATCACTTACTGCCTCATTTAACCCGAACTTTTGTACTCCCTACATCTGAGGTAACCCCCACTTTACCTTCTTTTTCTTCTCTATCTCCCTTCTCTGTCTCATTCTGTTTTAAAAATAAAGTTCTTCTGATGAAGCTTCTGAGACCAACAGAGGCGAAATATTAATTGAATTTAGTTGTTTGTGTTCGTTATTCCCTTTTCTATAACTTTTCCTCTCCCTTCCCCCCTCTCTCTCAGTCTCTCTCTCTCTCACTCAGTCTCTGTCTCTCTCTCTCAGTCTCTGTCTCTCTCTCTCAGTCTCTGTCTCTCTCTGTCAGTCTCTCTGTCAGTCTCCCTCTCCCTCTCTCTCTTTCTCTCTCTCTCTCTTTCTCTCTCTCTCTCTCTCTCTCTCTCTCTCACACACACACACACACACACACACACATGTATATAAATATAAACATGCAATGAAAACCTCTTAAAAATTATCACTATTGGTGAGTGAAAAGAAACCTACCGAACACACATACACACACACACAAACACACACACACATATATATATATATATATATCTGTATATATATATATATATATATATATATATATATAATATATATATATATATATCGGCGTTACACAAGACCGTATACTTTTCGATTGAAAATGATTTTATTTTGTTAGATATATGGGTAATTTGCGAATGTTTTTTTCTCATTAGATAACGAGCTGAAGTAAGAAACTTTTCTATATATTTCTCTTTTTAATGCGATGCGTTTATCAGGAAAACTTTTTATCTACTTTTTGCTGTTCATTATATATATATATATATATATATATATATATATATATATATATATATATATATATATATTAGGTTTAGTTTGATACACTTTTTTTTATTGTTCACGTTTTGTCGTCGTATTATTCAAAATTTAGAAGTTTCTATTTTTCTCTCTTTATTCTCTTCATCTTGTTAGCTGAAATCTTAAAACTTAATGACCTTCTTTTTTTTAAAAATTTTTTTCTCTTTCTTTTAATTCGTTTTTTAAAAACTTCTTTCCAATCAGAAATTCCGTCAATCATTTCGCACTTTGACGTTTTCACAACTGACATTCAAAACCTTCAAAGTCTAAAAATGTTCAACTGTAAGAAGATCTCTATTTATTTAAAAATACAAAATGTACAAAAAAAAAAGAGAAGAAAAACACATGTGATTACAGTTTCTATGGCTTCAATTCAACCTTAAAGATATCGTCACATAAAACATTTACTCATCACTACTAATATTTACTTAACATATATTTAATTAATTAAATGAAACTCACATAATTAGTGATATCAAGACTTCGTTTGTGTTACAACATAACAAATGTTACTTAATGAGAAATAACCAAACGGAGGTTGGAAATGAAATAGAATATTTATAACATCTATTAATAATGGAGATTCGCATCCGGTTTTTATCTGTAACAAAATTTACGTCACTGCTACGTCACATTACTCAAAATCATCATAACATAGAATGAATACACTCAAAATTTGAACATTAGACAGTCCTCATTATTTTTTAAAACAAGTTTTAATAAATACATGACTGGTATTATATATCTATATATAGTTTGTTTTATTTTAATACATATTTAAAGTTTACATTTCATATTGTTTTATTTTTTAATCCTTTAATGAATTTGATGATTTTACTTACTTAGGGTACAAACTCGCTGACATTGAATTTTTTACTCCCACCCCTCAGGCAATATGTTTCAAAAATCTACTTTTACATCGACCGGAGGGTGTTTTTTATTTTGTACTAGTTAACAAAATAGAATAATTGCCAACTGCTTGAAGAAGGTAAACCATTGTTAGTGCAATTGTTATTTACTAAGCTTCGCTTAGGTGTGGCACAAGGCTGAATGGAAGGGGCAACCAATGAGGTTCGAACTCACCAGTCCTGATTTGCCAGTCTAACTTGCTTACCATTACACCACGAGAGTTGCCCTTATTAGGGCAATAAAACCAATCAGCATAATACTACCGTGTTTTTGAGAATTGGGATATACCCATTAATGTTCATAGGTAGGGTATATGAGGATTGGGATATACCCATAAATGTTCATAGGTAGGGTACATGAGGATTGGGACATACCCATAAATGTTCATAGGTAGGGTACATGAGGATTGGGACATACCCATTAATGTTCATAGGTAGGGTATATGAGGATTGGGACATACCCATAAATGTTCATAGGTAGGGTATATGAGGATTGGGATATACCAATAAATGTTCATAGGTAGGGTATATGAGGATTGGGATATACCCATTAATGTTCATAGGTAGGGTATATGAGGATTGGGATATACCCATAAATGTTCATAGGTAGGGTATATGAGGATTGGGATATACCCATAAATGTTCATAGGTAGGGTATATGAGGATTGGATATACCCATAAATGTTCATAGGTAGGGTATATGAGGATTGGGATATACCCATAAATGTTCATAGGTAGGGTATATGAGGATTGGGATATACCCATAAATGTTCATAGGTAGGGTATATGAGGATTGGGATATACCCATAAATGTTCATAGGTAGGGTATATGAGGATTGGGATATACCCATAAATGTTCATAGGTAGGGTATATGAGGATTGGGATATACCCATAAATGTTCATAGGTAGGGTATATGAGGATTGGATATACCCATAAATGTTCATAGGTAGGGTATATGAGGATTGGGATATACCCATAAATGTTCATAGGTAGGGTATATGAGGATTGGGATATACCCATAAATGTTCATAGGTAGGGTATATGAGGATTGGGATATACCCATAAATGTTCATAGGTAGGGTATATGAGGATTGGGATATACCCATAAATGTTCATAGGTAGGGTATATGAGGATTGGGATATACCCATAAATGTTCATAGGTAGGGTATATGAGGATTGGGATATACCCATAAATGTTCATAGTTCATAGGTAGGGTATATGAGGATTCCCATAAATGTTCATAGGTAGGGTATATGAGAATTGGGACATACCCATTAATGTTCATAGATAAGGTATATAACTGTTTGGTTCCTTGGATTTTACGGCATTCCCAGCCTTGGCTTATTTTATGCCGAAGACGTTTTTGTTTTATTCGTTCATGTTGGGTGTTCCCATTTTTAATTTCCTTTTTTAAATTCATTTTTACATACATTCTTTAAATTCATTTAAAAAAAATCCATTTAACCAATGAGAACAGAGGAGACTCGGACCCCAGTGAAAATCCACCAGTTAACACTGGTGTGAATAATAATAATAATAATAATAATAATAATAATAATAATAATAATAATGTAGCAAACTAGCACAACGAGAATACAAAACTAGACACGACTGGGTCGGGAAGGTGATCCACTGGGAATTATACAAAAAATTAAATTTTGACCACACAACAAAATGCTATATGCATAAACCAGAATCTGTTCTCGAGAACAAAACGCATAAAATTCTCTGGGACTTTGAAATAAAAACGGATCACCTTATCCCAGCAAAAAGACCAGACCTAGTGTTGATAAACAAAAGAGAAAGAACTTATCAACTGATGGATTTTGCAGTGCCAGCAGATCACAGGGTGAAGCTAAAGGAAAATGAAAAAATGGACAAATATATGGACCTTGCCAGAGAACTGAAAAAGTTATGGAACATGAAAGTGAAAGTGATACCAATTGTGGTTGGTGCACTTGGAACAGTCCCTAAAGGATTGGAAAAGGGTTTGGAAAGTTTGGATATCAAAGGAAGGATTGAAACCATTCAGAACACTGCACTGCTGCAATGAGCCAGAATACTCAGAAGAGTCCTGGAGACCTGAGGAGACTTGCTGTCACTCAGACTCCAGTGAAAGACCATCAGCTAACACTGATGTGAAAACTCAAAAAGAGTAAATGATAAAGATAATAAAAATAATAATTTGTTTAAACACAATTGTATGGTATCAAGTATTCCTATCTAATCGTAATAATTTTCTCACCATATCTATTTGATATATAGATGGGACCCTAATAAATACTACCACTTCAAGGAAGGAGTGATTCTGCAATGCTTCGTAATTTTTAGCTTCATCATCGGTTAATGTTTATAGTCATACTCAGGAAAGTATAATTGCAGTGTTATCCGAAAAAATAATCCATCCGAAGTATGTCTCTCCAAATATAAAAAATGGTATTTGATATAAAAAGGGTTTTATAATTTGCTTGAAGCATTGAGTTTATATTGGTTTGTTGGTTGGTTTTGAAGGCTATCACAATGCAAGTGTAAAGAAAAGGAAGGTAACTGTGGTGTTGTTTGTTAACATGTAAATTATTCTTAATATTTCGAGATAAAAATATCTTCTACAGAAGATCTCCAGAACTGAAGTTGTTGCTAGTGACTTTCCATTTGGTTCTGTCTCATGCCTTCCAAACTCTGTGTGTATGTGTGGGGAGTGCTTATGCGTGTGAGCCTGTTTAGTTTTTGATTATCATTCCAGATCAGGCTCCCCTTCAAAGCTTACTTTTTTTTGTTTACTAACAGGGCAACCTGATAATTTTTTTTGTACAAAAATTTGTTATTTATTATTTCGTACAAAATTTATTTATTTATTATTTTGTACAAAAATGTATTATTTATTTTTTTTATATTTGTTATTATTTATTATTTAATATTTGTTTTAAAATATCCTCACACCTTACATTACTTCAGAGGAAAATTAACAGACATGAAATATCGTTGATGGGAAAATACGACAAGTAAAAGAAAAGGATAAGAAAATCAGAATATCAAGTCTGGCACAAGAAAATTGTTATTTATTTCGAAGTCTGTTTGTTGGTCATATGAGTTTTCTGAAAGGTCAAATGTTACTGACTCATACTTATTGGTAGCGGAGTGGCCTATTGAAAAGGGGATATACTCCCTCACTGTCTGGCTGATACCGACATTTCGTCTTTTCGAAATTTCTATATCAAGTAGATTGTTTTCGCTGAGGTGGAATCGATGTGGAGATCCACAACTACCGTCAGCTTCCCACTACCGCACAGATCAGATTACCCAATCTGTGTTATTCATCCGTGAAGTTGGCAGAAACCAGTATCGAACCAGGAAGGTTGCGATTCCTTATCGGGTGCTTTATGGACAGAGCAAAACCGGCACTCTAAATATACTTATATATGTAAAATGGGCCGGTTTAGCCCAGTCGGTATAACGTTCGGGTAGGAATCACAAGGTTCCTGGTTCGATACCGGCCCTCGCCAACTCAGCGTATGAGTAGCACAGGGATATGTGCGGTAAAGTGAGGAGCTGATGGTAGGTGTGGCGCTCCACCACGGACGATAAAATAATCTTCTTGGTCTAGCGCTAGTGAAAAGGGGATGTACTCCCTCACTGTATCTGGCTGATACCGACATTAGGCCACCCCGACGACTTTTTTTTATATATGTATATCTTAAAAAGTCAAGGAAAATAAAACCAGAATTCCAAGTCTGGCACAAGAAAAATGTTATTTATTACTAATTCTACTCGTTGGTTATATAAGTATTCTGAAAGGTCAACTGTTGTTGACTTTTACTTATATACATTCTTACTTTTAATTTACTTTTTATATTATTTTTTCAGATATATGTAACCTTAGCAAATCGAAAATGTCAAGTTACAATGTGAAAGAACAAATTAAAATAATAAAATTTCATTATTCAACTTAGACATTTATAATTTCAACAACAAGAAATATTTGGTGGCAGAATAATTTCAAAGAATTCAGAATTCATATGGTTTCCCCATTCGTCTGGTTTGTCTGCCTGATTTCTTTTTCTGGGGTTAATTAAAGCGGTGTGTATGTATGGTGAACTAGTGGAGGGCACCCACCGGCAGGGAGACCACGCCTACGCTTCAAAGATGTCTGCAAGAGAGACCTGAAGACATGCCGCATCGACATAGACACGTGGGAGGCTTATGCAGAAGACCGTGCAACCTGGCGCCTCCTCGTCAAACAAGGAACAAAAAGAAGTGAAAAAGAGAGGAAAAAAGCTGCCACAGAAAAGAGAGCTAAAAGAAAGGAGAAACAGCAGCACCTCCAACACCTACAGAAAGCATCACCTTTTGTTTGCAGCCACTGCACCAGAGATTGCCATTCGAGATTGGTCTGTTCAGCCCACGTGGCTGTAAATGAGAGAGAGAGAGAGAGAGAGAGAGAGAGAGAGAGAGAGAGAGAGAGAGGAAAAAAAACTACGCCATCGTCTAAAATAGACGGAAGGTTGCCAAACATGTATACAGTATTTGAATAAGCTTAAGTCTTTAAAACAGCTCAATAATAATAATTTTTTGGTAGGACACCCTATATAAGAATTCTGAAACACCAGCTATTACTGACTATTGCATCATACAACGTTTCGGTCGATATGCCCTCCGGCCTTCTTCTTCAGTTATCTCTGGATACCGAGTTCAATCCTGAGTGGAGGCAGTTAGAAAAATGATTAACACAACTCCTACCCCAGCTATGGTTAGCGGAATGAGAACAGGATACCCCCGTGGAATAAATAAAGGGTTAGGTTCAAAGTTCCGTGATGGCTCCTGAATACGACAAGAAAGTTCTCGGGTTTGAAAAGAAGGTCCTCGAGTCCGAGAAGGTTCCCGAGTCCAAGAAGAAATACCTGAAGAAGGCTGGAGGACATATCGGCCGAAACATTGTACAAATAACAATGAAGATGGGGACAATAGTCCGAATAACGCTGATAATACTAATCTTTTTGTTATATTCATTCTTCATGGGTACTCAATTTTTGAAAACTTAATTTTTTAAACACGTATTTGCAAACTATTTTTTTTCTATTTAGCCCATAGATGGGACCTTAAAAGGTACTATCACTCTGGGTCAGAGGGGACCTGGGAGCAATGGTGATAAAGGGGTACTCTACATTCTTCAGAGTTCCAGAATTGGAACTTCCCCATCAGATTGACTTTAACGGCATAACCAGGACATGAAGACCCTCAACCACCGCCTTTTAGCACATATATAATAAAAGGGTTAGGGCTTGCCATAAGAACAATAGGGTTGGGACAATTATATAGGTGCTAGGGCTTGACGTGACTAGCCGATTAATCTGTTGCACGTCATGGACTGCTCAGTCTCCAGGGTTCCTTCCTTAAGAATCACGGGTCACCACCTACGGGAAACAGGTGGCCCCACTGGGGGGTACTTTAGACTCACCTTAATGATATTTCTGATCAATCAGCTGGTCACGTCCACCCCTAGGACCTACATAAGTATATCGACCATATTGCCCTTATGGCAAACCCCAACCCCTTTCATCATATATGTGCTAGCGGGCGGTATCTTAGTGCCCTGGTATGGCGTTAAACATCTCGTGGCAAGGATCCAATCCTGGAGCTCTGGGGAGTGTGGAGTTCCCTAAAGTGTCACTACTCTCAGGTTTATACTGACCCGAAGACAGGTACATTATCTTTAGGGGTCAAATCCCCTGAGGAACTCTCAGAGAGTATCAGGCGTGCTCGTCATCACACAGACAAGTGTGGTTCGTTACTTTCACGAACTCGGCAATGGTATCCGTTATAGGATAAATAGATCTGAAAATGTATTTAAAAATGAGTTTTAAAAATTTGAATACACAGCAATAATGGATAAAACGAAAAGGTCTAAAGCATAAAATAATACAAAGGTTGACATTCCATCCAACCAGCCAACCAATTAACCCAATAATATTATATTGAACGCCAATAACGGACGTAAAAAAAAAACCCCAAAACAATTATATTTGTGAACAAGAATTTCCAAACTATTTTGTTCTTTTACGAGTGGAAATCACCAAGTCTGTTCACAAATAGACATATTTATAAAAGGCGACCTACACCCCGCACCCCACACTCCACACACCACACCCCGCATCCCACACTCCGCACACCACCATTCCGATCTCTCTTACCGGAATGATATATATTTATTTGTCTTTTACTGGGAAGAGACGAAGGTTGTTTCATAGATTGAAACCAGTCGGTAGAAGCAACGTCTGGTGTATTGAATTACTAAAAATATATACTTAATTATTAGTCAACCCTTCTCAGAGTTTCATCTGCAAGGCACCCTCGACCCCCTCCCCCACCTGCCAGTCTACCCACCCAGCTCTATCTTGTCTATCCACACTGCCAGCCCAATTAGTCGGCAAATGTCTGAACATCACAAGACGAGTTCTCTCTGCCCCTCCAACCTCCCCCCCCACAGGAGAACGGTTCTTGTTACCCCCCCATTTCGTTCCCCCTCGCTACCCCAGCTGCCGTATTGTGGCGTGTGTATCGTTATTCAACGGGAGATATCGATCGTCCATTGATCAATCGATGTGAACTAAATGTTCACCACGACGCGGCCTCTTGAGCCTTCAATTAAATGGCGCGCGCGACATCGCGTGACGATGACGTCGCGCATTTATGAAGTAGAGGAAGTGGCGGGCGTTGGATGGGGGGCACGGGTGGGTGGGGGGCGCAGGGGGTAGTGGCTTAAGACTTACAGCAAGGGAAATGGGGGGGGTGGCGGACAGGTGGTAGATGTAGTATGAGGGTACAGTCTATCTTGCCAGAACAGTGCTTCATTGAACATTGGCACAGCTGATTTCGGAATTGTATCTTGTATCCCCACACCCCCAACACGCACCTACACGAACCAGCCAGTTAATTTTTTTCTTCTTCTTCTTCAAAACTTACAAAACAAGGAGAGGGAGGTTGACCGTTTTATTTATTCAAGGAAAATAATAGCTGCACTTCTGTTTGTCATCAATCACTAGCGAGACCTATCATGGTGGAATGGTTAGCATGCTTGTCTCACAAATTCGTTACTAATGAAAAGAGCGTTGGGTAATCGCTGGATACCACATACAAGCAACTTTGTGTCCCACACTACGACTGACGAATGGTTTGGTTAAAAGAGGCGTCATATCGTGGTGTAATGGTTAACAAGCTGGTCTCACAAATCCGTTACTACTGAAAAGCGATCTCGATCCTCACTGCATAGCGGCCTTGTGACACATGCTACGCGTGATGAACGGGTTTGTTATATACAGGACATCCTATGTGGCAAAATGGTTTGCAAGCTAGTTTCACAAATTCATTACTACTGAAAAGCGAGCTCGCTCATCGCTGGATACCTTATACTAGCGACCGCGTGTCACATCCTACCCGTTACGGATGGATTGATTAAAAGAGGCGTCCCATCGTTGTGTAATGTTTAGAACTTGTCTCGCAAGAGACAACTTCTAAACATTACACCAAATCCGTTACTTCTGAAAAGCAAGTTCGACCCTCGCCGAATGTCCCATAATAACGACCCCGGGTCACACCCAACTCGTGATGGGCGGATAAGGTAAATACCTACTCGCGGTAAACGGGTTTGGTTAAATGCAGGACATCCCATCGTGTTGTTATGGTTAGCAACCTAGTCCCGCAGATTCCTTACTACTAAATAGCGAGTTCGATCCTCGGGGAATGGCACACGCTTGTAATATTGTGTCACATCCTACCCGTTGTGAACTGTTAAGGTTTTATTTGGCATACAATCGTGGTATAATGGTTAGCAAACTTGTCTCGCAAATCCGTAACTTTTGAAAAGCAAGTTTGATCCGCACTGGATGCCCCATATTTGTGACCCTGCGTCAAATCTTTCCTATAGGGTAAATAATTACCCTAGGAAGCGCGTGGTGTAATGGTTAAAGTCATGGGAAATGGACTCGTCGACCCGAGTTAAAATCCTGGACGTGGCAATTATTTCACTTAGTGCTAATACCCTTGGGAAAGGTATGAATCCTACTCACCGTCCTGCTATGGGTTTAAATAGTAGGGCAGACTGGGCTCTTTAATCTTGGTTAGGCAACCGGTCTAGGAGAAGGAAAACTCTGAATTCAAACCTGTTGAACTCCTCTTAAGAAATTGACCTTGTGTCGCATCCTGCTCGTGCGGAGGGGTTGGTAAATATATATAGGGTAAATAATTTTTTTTTGCTAGCCGGTGGATATACCACAATATGTCTATTATAACTATTTGATATATATACTTAAGAGCCATTGTAAAATAGTTCAATCTGTAAAAGGGGTAATAATCTTGATTTAACTCTCTCTCTCTCTCTGTCTCTCTGTCTCTGTCTCTGTCTTACTATTTATTTATTCCCTTCCTTTCATTGCTTTCCATTGAAACAGATTAGCGCTCTCGTTCCACCTCACTAGATCTCATTTTCTTTCTTTCTTTCTTTCTTTCTTTCTTTCTTCCTTCCTTCCTTTCTTTCTTTCTTATGTTTTTTTCTGATGTGTAGCCTGTCCCTTCTCTTCCCATTCGGTGACCACGTAAACAACAGCAGGTACTGCAAGTATTTTGTTTATTATCAAAATAACTTGATTCAGCATTAAATGACCCGAAAAGCGTTCATATACCGTGAAACAAAACAACCAATCAACCAACCCTTTCTTTCTTCACAATAAAAACAGAATGGTCCATTATCTAGCTGAAGTGATGATACGCGTCACCCTACCCAAACCCTTACCCTTAACAATAACCCAACGACGAAGCTTCTGGTGCGTTGCCAAAGTATGACACGCGTAGGGATGGAGGGAGTTACTAGCGTATTAAAATATAGATTAGTACTAACGACTTTGTCGGTGGGTCTGGGAAGATGCTGACTGTATCCCCTCCAAAGGGGTAACACCTATATCCCTCAAAAAGGTGTGTCATGAGTATGCCATTAAAATGCATCTGGTGGTGAGACTCCGCAGCTAAGCACCTATACTATTATTAACAACAGGGCGACCCATCGTGGTGTAATGTTCAGCAAACTGGATAACGAGTTCGATTCTTGCCGGATGCCACATACTTGTGATCGTGTGTCACGTTGTTGTATACCCTTCTTTACTTTCTTTCTAACTTCTTCTATCTTAGGTTCTTCGTCTTGGGGACGTCGTCTTGGTGGTCGGTCGCACTTAACTCGTTTCTTCTTCTATATCAGTCTTGTTACCAAGACATTCATTAATAAACAAGACCGGGTTATTTTCTTAAGCCTTTATTTCCTTAACTAAACATTTCATGTAACTAAATATCTGACTAACATAGCGCGCGTATGTTGAGTTCCAGTTAAGGCAGGACATCTTCACTGCCCGACGTCAAACTGAAAACTGAGGACTCAACCAGGTCCCACGCGACTTCACATATTTTGCGGGCTTTCTGTACTATTCCATGGAAAGTCCCGCCCGTGATATGAAAAGGACCATCCCTCTAGAAATACAGGGGATTGACAATAATCTTTTGCAACAGCATAGATTATGTAACAACGTTTTATCCGTGGTGAACAGGTTGGGTAAATACCAATTACCATTGGTTTGATTTGATTTGTTGGATTTTACGGCATATCAACCCTAGTTGGGTTATTTTATGCAAAATACGCTTTGTTCTATTCATGCTTGATGGATATTCGAATATTTTTTAACCCATTCTTTAAAAGTCATTATTTCGTATTTTACACATAGATTGAATCCTAACAGGAACTACCACCCCGGGTTTGGGTTGACCTGGGAGTAATAGCAATTCCACGCACCCCAGAGCTCCAGAAATGGAACTCCACCACAAGATGTAGTTTAACGTCATACCCAAGACACTAAGACCCTCATTCATCGCCTTCTAGCACATATATGATAAAAAGGGTTAGAATTTTGCCATGAACGCAATAGGGTTAGGACAATCCTATTGACGCTAGGGCTTGACGTGACCAGCCGATTGATCGGAGCGGGACTCACCGACTGCCCGTCTAGCCTAAGTAAGGATAAAAATGGAGTGTTTCATGTCATGGACTGCTCAGCCACCAGGATTCCACCCTTAAGCATTACAGGTCTTGACGATGAGTGGCAAGAACACTGCTTTTAAACTAATTGTAACAATGGCCCCTTAAGTGCATTGTACTCTTTAACAATATATATATACAATGGTCAATAGGAAGCCCCATTAGGGACCACATACTTGTGACCTTCTATTACGTTCAATCCGTGAGGGGAAAAAGCTTGCACGCATGAGACCGGGAACAGCTCAACACATACGTAAATTAATTGAAATTCGTTGTATTGTTGTGCGTTGTCTTGACGATAAGTGGCAAGAACACTGCTTTTAAACTAATTGTAACAATGACCCCTTAAGTGCATTGTACCCTTTAACAATATATATATATATATACAAATGTGCGTATGTATATGTATATATATTAATATGTATACAAGTGCGTGCGCGCACACACACACACACAAACAAACACAAACACATATATATATATTGTCATTCCCATACAGTAATGTTTCGACGTTTCACAGCTCATCAGTGTGACAAGACAATGCAGGCTGCTTCAGGCAAGGTTCGAAACTCGACAGAATTGTCATCAGTCAGACATTTTACCACCGCACCATTTACACACTGACTTTTTAGAAATGAAATTATAGACAACCAGGGAGTGCTCTATAAGTATTAAGGTGAGCTGTGCAATTTTTGCTTATTAAGGGGTCTAAAAAATTCAATTTCCAGAAAGCTCCACCGCCAGAGAGTGCTCTATCCATATTATAGGAGAGAATTGCCTTTTTAAGCTTAGTTGGCGGGCGTCAGCGAAATCCCCATCCAATGTGCTCAACCCACTAGGGGATGGGGAGAATATATAGTCATTTACAGACACCGTGTTTCGACGTATCACGTCTCTCTCTATTTCTCTGTCTCTGTCTGTCTGTCTCTCCCCCTCTCTCTCTCTCTCTCTCTCTCTCTATATATATATATATATATATATATATATATATATATATATATTAAATTTTTTACTTGAAGGCACTTACAACGCATGTATCGCATAAAATTCGATACTTTTTCTTATAGAAAATAAACTTGACAAGTGTAATCCCAGTAAAGGATGGCTCGATGTGTAGAATACCGTACAGACTGTTTCGACTTTATTAAGTCTCATCAGCGGTATATACTAACGATTTCCCTCCGACAGAAATCGAAACCGGGACTTCAGCAGACGCAGTGAAACACTAGTGAAACACTTTTATCGCCTCGGCCACAGTACACAGCTGACCATCCTAGCGGAATTAAGCTTGTCAAGCGATACTACGCGCCTCTACCATAATAGGTAAGGGGGCGCTATTGAGAGAATAATAACAAACAGCCCGAATGCCCTTCGGCGAAGTGAATAAGATTTTTGGATGTTTGTTTATTTAGAAACGTTGCTGATAAAGTATATATTAAATTTTTACTTGAAGGCACTTACAACGCATGTATCGCATAAAATTCGATACTTTTTCTTATAGAAAATAAACTTGACAAGTGTAATCCCAGTAAAGGATGGCTCGATGTGTAGAATACCGTACAGACTGTTTCGACTTTATTAAGTCTCATCAGCGGTATATACTAACGATTTCCCTATATATATATATATATATATATATATATATATATATATGGTTTCTTAACAAATAACTAGCGTTCCTTTTAACCTTGTTTTTCTTACCTCGTCCATTTATGCCAAATGTTCATTCTTTTTCTTTCGTGGTTCTTTTAATAAATGTATCGTTCGCACCAACTTATTTAGTCAATTTTATCCTGAAGATACTTTATCTGATTCAATTTAACTTAAACACACACACACACACATATATATATATATATAAGTGTATTTGGGCAGCATTTTTTCTTTTATACAAGTTTTGTTGAACTGTACAGACAATTCCTGTTGATCCGTTCTAATTTTCCAATATATATATATATAGTGTGAGATGGTCACTGTTTCAGCTTTTGCTGGAATGGCGTACCAAAGGCAGTATTATTGGTAGAGTGCTCAATATAAAATAGAGCTGTTATATAATATAATAAAATAAATATATAAAGGTTTTACATATCTATTTATTAGCTGACAAAGGAACATTCACGACCATATTGGTTTCATGCGATGCAATCATCAGGTGAAGATGTTTCAAATTCCTTTGTCACCTAATAAATAGATATGTAAAACCTTTATATATTTATTATATTATATTATATTATATATATATATATATATATATATATATATATATATATATATATATATTTTAATGATGTACATGTTATTTACCAAAGTGTATAAGTTAGTTGCTTTTTTAAATTAAAGTAAACTTATCAAACGTTAAGAATATTTTTTCCGTTATTTGAGCAGATATCTGATTACCTATTGAGTAAACTGTTAAATACAAAAATTATATATGACTTTGTTATGTAAGATTATAGAATAAATTTATATATAAGAAGTTACTTACTTTTTTGTTTGTTTACTTTTTTTTGTTTACTTTTTCGTGCTGTTGTTTGTTTTCTTTTTGTACCGGATAAAAAGTTGATAAAATTGTAGAAAATAATTTTGAATTTATAATGATTCAATTATTTCTATTGTATACCCTTATTTTTTTTTACAAAAATAAGTACAGAAAACTGAAACCTTTAAGTTAATTCTCTACACTGCATACATACACTATCACCCATAAATACGCGCAAACCTTCATTTTGTTTGGAATTCAACGCTCATTTTTTCGTATATAAGGGCAGTTTCTGTGTATGTATGTCTGGATGAAACTACAAAAATAAAACAAAGTAAATTTATATACACATTGAATATTCTACTTAAAAATGTCTAGCATTTGTAAATCTCATAAGTAAACAATCAATACACCAGGTTTATCCCCTCTCTACGCAAGCGGTACTGGGTAGCCGTTTATAGTATGGGGCTAAGTTAGGTTCGTTAGTACTGGTATCTTAAGCCCAATAAAAGTTGGTTCTTTGTTCTTGTGGGCTTGTACGCTGAAATGGAACTTAGGAATGAAAAGACATGAAAAGGAACTAGAAAGGAAAGAGACAAAGGCAAGTGGTAGTTTTACGACTTAGGCTTTATTGAACGGGGCATAGTCGTCCATAGCCAATATGACATGCCCCTTGGCTAGGAAGACGACCGCACTCAGTTGCGGCCTCAGTTTGAATGGCCGAAGTAATATTTTGGAGGTAAGGAATCAGTCCATTTTGTCGGACATGCGCAAAAGGGGTTCTTCCGGTCAAGGCCCCATGGGAATCTATTGTTTTTTGTTTTTTTTAATTTTATTTTCTCTTTCATTTTTTTTTATCCCCACACTAGTTAAAACTAAAGAAAGGAGGGTTTTATTATTTCTATATTATAAAATCCAAATGGTATTATTAGGTTATATTTACTATCAAATTCTACATCGGCGAAACACTCTAAACAAAAAATATGAGTATTAATTTGATCGGTAAGTAATTACATTTTTCCTGGGAGAATTTAAAAACAAATATAAGTTCAATTTATCTAAAAAGTATGTATTTTGCAACTTCTTCGCCCCGAGCAGGATGTGACGGATGGTCAATTTTTTGGACCATATTACCTTAAGGCATCCCTTTTCGATTTCGTTTCATTTGGTCATTTTTTCATTTACACCGTCAATATCCGGTTGTTTGTTAGGAGGTAGGGTTAGGATTACGGGTTAGGGTTAGAACCCCTAACCCTAACCCTTAACCCTAACCCTAACTCCTAACAAACAACCGGCTATTGACGGTGTAAATGAAAAAAAATGGCCTTAAGGTAATATGGTCTAATTCTTTAGGTGGAGTTTAGCAGGTTTGAATTCAGAGTTTTCCTTCTCCTAGATCGGTTTTCATAGCAAGGTTAAAGGGCCCAGTCTGCTTTTCTATTGAACCATATCTGGTGGGAGTATAGGAAGTGCGTGGTGTAATGGTTAAAGTCATGGAAAATGGACTCGTCGCCCCGAGTTAAAATCCTGGACGTTGCATTTCACTTAACGCTAATACCCCTGGGAATGGTATGAATCCTACTCTCCCTCCAGCTATGGATAAATAGTAGGGTAGACTGGACTCTTTAATCTTGGTTAGGCAAGAGAAGGAAAACTCTGAATTCAAACCTGTTGAACTCCGCTTAAGAAATTGACCATGTGTCACATCCTGCTCGTGCGGAGGGGTTGGTAAATATATATGCATAATATATATTATATATCTAATCATATTACATATAAGTCATATAATGGTCAGCAAAAAAAAAAAAAAAAAAAGAATATGGCGGTAAGTACCTGTGGCGTAGTGGCTAACGTGCTGGACTGCGAGATCATAGTAAGTGAGTTCGATCTACACTTGTGCTATTACGTTCAGAAGATCACAAGTATCCATCGAGAAACGAACTCGCTATTCAGTCGTAATTGATCTTCGAGACTAGCTTGCTAACCAAGAAGAAATTGACCTTGTGTCACATCCTGCTCGTGTGGAAGGGTTGGTAAATATATATAGTATAGTTCGATACAAAACGTTCTTAAGGGCATTAGTGCTATGTGAAATGCAAACACCTTCGTTAAAGTATTGAATTTGTACCAGCGTTTCTATTTCCTTCGATGGTGACCATTAAATGGCGGGCTCCTGTTACATAATTATTGGATCCCTAATACATTTTTAAGGTATTGTAGAAATCATTATGGCGATCAGTACAGCTGATGGCCTTGAGAGTGAGTGACAGCGTTTGACCTCACTCTGACCTTGCTTTCTGGGGATAGACCGTGAGAAACGGAACCCCGATAGAAAGCCCCCTTCCGGTTAAGGAGTAAGCAACTCAGTTAGTCAGTTAGAAGTTAGAAGCCAAGCTAGCAAGATGTGAGTCTCACTGCGCAGATTGTCTGGTCTGGGGATCTACGAATAAAGTAACATCATCGTTAATCGAAGTCTTGTGTTTATTACTAAAAACTAACAATGACACAGGGCTTCTGATAACAAGAAATCCCTAGCAACAGAAACCAGACCCGGAATCCTCAATAGAAGACAAGACGAGACCTTAGAAGATATATCAGACCAAGATAGATGATAGACGATCAGGACTAAAGCCGGCCAGAAGAATAGACGACAGAGTAAGAATTAAAGAAAGGTATATAACGTTATATGCTGATTTGGCTTAGTGAAAAGACCAGTATATAACATATATCTATTTAGTGCCGGTAAAGAAGGTGCTATGCAACACTCCTCCTTAAAAGGGTGATGTTGTATAAAAGGTAGTAGATACCAGGTAAAAGGTAAAGGATACCAGGTATCACATTGTCAGTCGTGGAACACAAATAAAAAGAACGGCTTGTTTTTTGAAGACCGGTGCGTTGTAACATGCGTCACTATATAAAGATTGGTTGCTTAACTAATAAAATCATCTCCAGTCTTGGAGCGAAAATAAAAACAGATTTTCTTTTTTGAAATTATTTGGTTCTTATTTCGTTTCTCTAATTAGATGAAGGCTGTAGAATCTGCTGAGACTTCTGATAGTTCATAAAGTTACAAGACGAGAAGGGATTAAATATTAATAACTTATAATAAGCTTTGAAAATAAGAGAGAAAAATCGATTGTCACGTGGAGAGATTGATAGAAAGTCAAGGCACAGGATAGAGAGAGAGAGAAAGAGATTGAAAGACAGAAATGTATAATTTAGTTCTCTCTCTCTCTCTCTCTTTTTCTCTCTCTTTCAGTCTCTCTCTCTCTCTTATTCTCTCCCTTTCAGTCTTTTTCTCTGTCTTATTCTCTCTCTCTCTTATTCTCTCTCTTTTAGTCTCTCTCTCTCTTATTCTCTCTCTTTGAGTCTCTTTCTCTTTCTCCTCTCTCTCTCTTATTCTCTCTCTTTCAGTCTCTTTCTCTTTCTCTTTCTCTCTCTCTCTCTCTCTCTCTTATTCTCTCTTTCAGTCTCTTTCTCTCTCTCCCTCTCTTATTCTCTCTTTTTCAGTCTTTCTCTCTTTTATTCTCTCTCTTTCAGTCTCTTTTTCTCCCTCTCTCTCTCTCTCTTATTCTCTCTTTCAGTCTCTTTCTATTTCTTTCTTTCTCTTTCTCTTTCTTTCTCTCTCTCTCTCTCTCTCTTATTCTCTCTCTTTCAGTCTCTCTCTCTCTCTCTTTTATTCTCTCTCTTTCAATCTCTCTCTTTTTTATTCTCTCTCTCTCTCTCTCTCTCTCTCTCTCTCTCTCTGTTTATCTGAATCTCTCTGTCCACTTGAAAACCATTATTTATGAATTCGATTCTCAGTTGATGTCCCGTACGTCTGTATTTCTATCAATCTAAACTTCGAATGAGTATTTCTTTCTTTCTTTCTTTCTTTCTTGTGTCCTGGGTATTACGTTAAAATGCCTTTGATGGTGGATGGTGAAGTTCCAACTTTGGAGATTTGGAGAGTGGATTATCCCTTCATCGCTATTACTCCCAGTTTCACTCTGATTCGATTGGTAGTACTTGCAAGAGTGGTTAAATAGAGAAAATGAGTTTAAAAAACGAGTTTTAAAAACTTGAGTTTAAAGAAAATTTTGGAACCCATCAAGAATGAAATAAACAAAACGTTTCGGCATAAAATAACCCAACACGGTTCATCCCGTAAAATCCCCCCCCCCAAAAAAAAAACAACAAACATAATCTGTATTCCTTTCTTTGTTTCTTTGTTTTGGGTCTTTTTTACTTCGTTATTTCTTTTTCTATTACTTTCTATATTTTCTATTTCTTTAAGTTAATCATTATTATCTCCCTTTTGTACTGATGTTCACTTGTCTTTTCTNTAATCGCACTGACGGTTATATGTACCAGCTAAACTTAACCTTTATTAAACAGTTGGCTCATATTTTATCGGTTAGTCCTGACTGTGCGGGTAGGTGTGGCGGCTCCATCTAAGACGAAAAACAGTCTCCCCTAATCTGACATTTGTGAAAATGGGATTAAGACTCCCTCGATATTCGACTGATACCGGAACAATAGGACACTGCGGTGACTTTACATTTACTATATTAGTTCTCATTTATAATACACGAACGCCGAAATTTGAGCTGAAAATCTGGAAAAAATATTGCGTTTTTGGTGTATAATACGAACCCTATTTTTTAGAAAAATACTGTCCCCTGCTCCATCCTTAACTTTTGAGTTGAAAATCGAAAAAATAGCGACGTAGATACGTGCGCTCGTATAACTCACGCACCCTTTAAAATTGCCCTGAAAAAATTTGGAAGGATTGCGCGTTTCTTGGGCATTAATACACCACTCCTAACTTTTGAGTTAAAAATCTGAAAAAATAGCGCGTCTCGTGTATTAATACGCACCCTAAAAATTGCCTTGAAAAACTGGAAAGAAATTGCGCGTTCTTGTGTATAATACGCACCCCTAAATTTTGAGTTTAAAAAATCGGAAAAAATAGCGCGTTCTCGTGTATAATACGCACACCTTAAAATTTGCCTTGAAAAATCTGAAAAAGATGCGCGTTCTGGTGTATTAATACACACTTTCGTAACTTTGAGCTGAAAAATCTTCGAAAAATTGTTGCGTCTTATATCGCAAATCATTACGCGTTACAAGGAATGTCGGCCTTGATTCGTTCAGACCAAATCAAGCAAAAACAGAAATCGAACGATCGATTTAATACTGACTAATTGGTGGTCTGTCTGTCTATTTGGCGATGGTTCACGGCCGACCCCCGTCTTGAAGGGGGTACTGCTTTTCCAAGTTTAGCAATAAACGCCTGCAGAGGTCGAAATTTTGGCTGTCTATCCGAATGGGTTTGACCTTTTCCAGAATGTCAACTATCACTCACTAACATGGCATCTACGTCTCAAAAGGAAAGAAATTCTTTTCCATAAAGACAGCGCTTGTTGATGAAAGTTTTTACGCTTTTTATTACGGGGCATGGCTAACCAATTCGTTTTTCGATGACTCGAGAATATTGCGAGATGACTGCTATCGGGGGCAGTGGAAAGAAAGAAAAAACTCACCGTATGTTACTTAATGTACAAACCAATGTTAAAAGTAAAATAAAGTTGACAGGGCGGCCTAAAAAGTCGTGTATCAGCCAATCATAGCGCAGTAAGTCTTCCCCTTTTCAACAGCGCTAGACCAATGTAAGCTACTAGGTATTTTAATCGTTTCTCGCATTTTTACGGATAAATTTTATGTAAAGTAAAATCTAATAGCAAAGATGGAGATATAATTTCTGTGTTAATAGTTAGCATTGTTTAATAGGGAGAATTGTGTGTTTGTTTATTGATTTTAACGGCATATCAACCTATCTGGGTTATGTCATGCCTAACGGTTAGGAAGTTATACATACGTGTATTTAATATTATACTTTTTGTAATTGCGTTTACAATGTGTTAGCATTATTTGGGGATTATGTTGTATGTAATTGATTTGTATTCATGTTCTATATTTCTATGGTATAATTTTATTTCTCTCAAAAAGGAGAGAATATCTCCATGTTGACATTTTTTTAAAAAATACTTTTATATTGTTTGCTTTAAAATAACGGTTTCTTGATGTGAAGCAAAAAAACTTGCATTGAATTGAAGTTAATGTCAAAGGGTTTGACAGTTCACATTGTGGTTGTTGTTCTCGTTGAGTATATAGGAGTGCGTCGTCTGAATGACCAATATTTAATTCGTGATACAATGAACTTTGTTCCTTTCTAGACTTTCAGGGAAGAAGCAAAATACATATATATATAATAATAATTGAGGTCTTTTTCGTTTATATACGAGAGTAGTCCCAAATGAAGTTTCTCAAAAATATTTAGAAAAATCACAGAAACGTTTATATACATATCGCCATTTTGGTCGATGCAATTTTATAGGACGACTGTGGCAGTTTTTGTATGCCGTGTCCTTACCAGCTCAGGCACCATGCCACTGAGGAAGCGTTGAACACTCATTGTCGTGCAAATCCCTACACGAACTGCGGAATGTTTTGACATTCATGCATAAACTCGGCACTACACTTCCGTTAATTGGCGAATTAATTCTTAATAGGTAATGCATTTGTGCTTTCAAAAATCGAACTGCACACACTTCATACTTGACTGTTGCATGTCAAAAAAAAAAAAAAAAAAAAAAAAAAAAAAAAAAAAAAAAAAAAAAAAAAAACAAAAAAAAAAAAAAAAAAAAAAAAAAAAAAAAAAAAAAAAAAAAAAAAAAAAAAAATTCGGGATTTCCATTACAAACGACCATAAAGCCAGACTAAGCCTGGCAGTGGGATGCGCCAAGTCAGGTTACAGGTTTACGCACAACAAAACAAACAGTGTTGCAAAGCCCTCACGAACAGTTCTCTGCGTCCCTGGGATTTGGAAACCTAACTTTTTTGCGATTACCCACATATATAAAGTAAAAGTCGTTGGGGTGCCTAAAGACGGTATCAGCTTAGACAAAGGCTTGAGCGAAATAGATTTTTAGGATGTTTTGTTTATTTTAGAAGCATTGTTTGAAAAAAAGTACTATTATTATTTTATATTTTTTGCTTGAGGCAATTACAATGCGTATATCGCATAAAATTCCATAATTATAGAAGATAATAATGACTTAGTGAATTTCGGTAAAGAATTATTCTGTGTGTAGACATCGTACAGACTGTTTCAACTTTATTAAGTCTCGTCAGCGATGTATACTAACGATTCCCTCCGAACAGAAATCGAAAACCGGGACTTCAGCAGGATAGTCAGAAACCAATATAATATATATATATATATAATATATATATATATAATATATATATATATATCATCATCATCATGATATATTATATATATATATATATATATATATATATTATATATATATATATATATATATATATAGTTAGCATATGTTATATATACATATATATATTGATAATATTAGTTAGCAATATATATATATATATATATATATATATATATATATATATATATATATATATTAGTTCTCATCCGCCCACAAGTCGTCAAAAATTACATCATACCACAATTGAGTTCAATCCCCCCTCTCACTTGAACATCTTCCGGTGGACAGTCTACATTTTATTTATGTTTTATTTCCTATTCCACGGCAACAGGTTTAAGAGTAGTTAACATCCATTGTCAGAGGTGTAAACATCATCCTTGTCAATGAGTTCTAATTTCCTTTTCTTTACACATTTTGCTACGTGTGCCATTCTTCTGTTATCGGCTCATCCAAGAATTGTGCTCGTAGTTCACAAGATTTCACAATTATCAGTAAATCATCTGTAGAGGCAGTCAAGAGTTTCATATCTTTAACTGTTTGGTACTTATATCTTCGTTCTTGTTTTATACTTTCATTGTTGTTTGTTATATCATGATATTGTCTGTTGAATTTTTCCTCTGTGAAACTGCATGTTCAATAAAACGTTAACATGAACATTTCTAAACTTTTCTGTGTGACACTGGGATGCTGCGTATGTTGGATTTTTTTTTTACATATAAGGTGCGCTCTAATTCCTCACCTCTGATTTATAGACTAGCCAAGGTCACGTGAATTATTCTTACAGCCAATTACTAGCAATAATGCGTGGCTGATACAAATACTTAACCCCCCACACACACACACACACATTGGACATAATTCTAACTGCACTCAGTCAGAACGGACTTACAGGATTACCAGATCTTTACCAATACTTAAGGACGGACTTACAGGTGTTGTATATTGTACAAACGAAAATAGGAATTTCCGGTTAAATTAAACAAAGAAAAGACGAAAAAAATGATAAAGGACTTTTTTTCCAGGTAAAAGCGAACAAAGAAGTTAAAAAACGGAAGAGAGGGTTTCCGGTCAAGGAAGCAGGGAGAAGATAAAGAAATATATAACAAATGTCCGTTATCAGATCAAAAGATAAAGATGCGGAGGCGTATCTATCAATATAAAGGCGAGAAGATCCGAGCCAACTCACAGAGACGCCAGCCAGCAGCCAAAAAGCGACATTTCACGTCTCCCGCCAGCAAACACCCCTCGGGCACTCATTGTAAGCTCTGCGCCTTCACCACCCACACACGAAGAAAATAAAGAAGGCTCCTCTCTTTGTACATACGTATCTGTTGTTTATTGAAGCCCAGTAGTCGGTAGTAGCTTACTACTATATACTTCGCTACGTGACCATATATACCCGCCCACGACTACTTACTTACACGATTTATAGTAGCCAAAGAAGGCCGCTACGTAACACAGGATCACCAGATCTTTACAAAATACCCAGACTTTTTATCAAGGATCCAATTCCACTGGATAAGCGCTCTTGCTTAAGGGCTCCACGATGGCTCAAACGATTCTAACAGCGTAGAGGACCTCCCGAGAACAATGAGTGATAGGGACGGCTGGAGAGAGGTCGTCATGGCATATCGTGCTAATTAGCGCGACATGGTGATGATGATTAATTTGGACTCATACAAAACGCCTAGAAATAATCTAGATTAGAGCTGGACGAGAACGCTGCGCTCGATATTAACAAAATCGTAGAGACAGCACCCTACAAGGAAGCAACTGTACGGCACCTGCCCCCTATCACACAAATCATCCGTGTGAGACAAACAAGACGTTGGGCACTGCTGGAGAAGCAAGCACGAACAAATTAATGACGTCTCCATTGGAAACCAGCACATGACACGCCAGACTGGACCGCCAACAAAGCACATATACATAATAGGGCTCTGCGAGGATACTGGATGCTAGCCAGATACGGATATCCATGACAACGTCTCGCCAACCCTCCCATATTATTCATTGCTCTAGGAGGTCCTTTCGTGCAGCATCCAGTATCCTCGCAGAGCCTATTAATGAAGGTCTTTGTTGGGCGGTCCAGTCTGGCGTGTCATGTGCTGGTTTCCATAGAGAACGTCATTAATTTGTTCGTGCTTGCTTCTCCAGCAGTGCCCAACGTCTTGTTTGTTCACACGGATGATTTGTGTGATAGGGGGCAGGTGGCCGTACAGTTGCTTCCTTTGTAGGGTGCTGTCTCTACGATTTGTTTAATATCGAGCGCAGCGTTCTCGTCCAGCTCCTATCTAGATTATTCTCTAGGCGTTTTGTATGAGTCCAAATTAATCATCATCACCATGTCGCGCTATTAGCACGGATATCCATGACGACCTCTCTCCAGCCGTCCCTATCACTCATTGTTCTCGGGAGGTCCTCTACGCTGTTAGAATCGTTTGAGCCATCGTGGAGCCCTTAAGCAAGAGCGCTTATCCAGTGGAATTGGATCCTTGATAAAAAGTCCTGGGTATTTGTAAAGATCTGGTGATCCTGTGTTACGTAGCGGCCTTCTTTGCTACTATAAATCGTGTAAGTAAGTAGTCGTGGCGGGTATATATGGTCACGTAGCGAAGTATATAGTAGTAAGCTACTACCGACTACTGGGCTTCAATAAACAACAGATACGTATGTACAAAGAGAGGAGCCTTCTTTATTTTCTTCGGTGTGTGGGTGGAAGGCGCAGAGCTTACATGAGAGTGCCCGAGGGGTGTTTGCTGGCGGGAGACGTGAAATGTCCTTTTTGGCTGCTGGCTGGCGTCTCTGTGAGTTGGCTCGGATCTTCTCGCCTTTATATTGATAGATACGCCTCCGCATCTTTATCTTTTGATCTGATAACGGACATTTGTTATATATTTCTTTATCTTCTTCCCTGCTTCCTTGACCGGAAACCCTCTCTCCCGTTTTTTTAACTTCTTTGTTGCTTTTACCTGGAAAAAAGTCCTTTATCATTTTTTCGTCTTTTCTTTGTTTAATTTAACCGGAAATTCCTATTTTCGTTTGTACAATATACAACACCTGTAAGTCCGTCCTTAAGTATTGGTAAAGATCTGTAATCCTGTAAGTCCGTTCTGACTGAGTGCAGTTAGAATTATGTCCAATGTGTGTGTGTGTGTGTGGGGGGGTTAAGTATTGTATCAGCCACGCATTATTGCTAGTAATTGGCTGTAAGAATAATTCACGTGACCTTGGCTAGTCTATAAATCAAGGTGAGGAATTAGAGCGCACCTTATATGTAAAAAAAAAAAATCCAACATACGCAGCATCCAGTGTCCACACAGAAAAAGTTTAGAAATGTTCATGTTAACGTTTTATGAACATGCAGTTTCACAGAGGAAAAATTCAACAGACAATAATCATGATATAACAAACAACAATGAAAGTATAAAACACGAACGAAGATATAAGTACCAAACAGTTAAAGATATGAAACTCTTGACTGCCTCTACAGATGATTTACTGATAATTGTGAAATCTTGTGAACTACCGAGCACAATTCTTGGATGAGCCGATAACAGAAGAATGGCACACGTATCAAAATGTGTAAAGAAAGGAAATTAGAACTCATTGACAAGGATGATGTTGACACTCTCTGACAATGGATGTTAACTACTCTTAAACCTGTTGCCGTGGAATAGGAAATAAAACATAAATAAAATGTAGACTGTCCACCGGAAGATGTTCAAGTGAGAGGGGGGATTGAACTCATTGTGGTATGATGTAATTTTTGACGACTTGTGGGCGGATAGAGAACATATATATATATATATATATATATATATATATATATATATATATATATATATATTGCTAACTATATTATCAATATATATATGTATATATACATATTGCTAACTATATATATATATATATATATATATATATATATATATATATATATATATATATATATATCATGATGATTGATGTATATATATATATATATATATATATATATATATATATATATATATATATATATGGTTCTGACTATCCTGCTGAAGTCCCGGTTTCGATTTCTGTCGGAGGGAAATCGTTAGTATACATCGCTGACGAGACTTAATAAAGTTGAAACAGTCTGTACGATGTTCTACACACAGAATAATTCTTTACCGAAATTCACTAGTCATTATTATCTTCTATAATTATGGAATTTTATGCGATATACGCATTGTAATTGCCTTCAAGCAAAAATATAAATAATAATATGTACTTTTTTCAACAATGCTTCTAAAATAAACAAACATCTAAAAATCTTATTTCCTTCGCCTTTGGTCTAGCTGATACCGTCTTTAGGCCACCCCAACGACTTTTACTTTATATATGTGGGTAATCGCAAAAAGTTAGGTTTCCAAATCCCAGGGACGCAGAGAAACTGTTCGTGAGGCTCTTGGCAACACTGTTGTGTTTGTTGTGCGTAAACCTGTACCTGACTTTGCGCATCCCACTGCCAGGCTTAGTCTTGGCTTTATGGTCGTTTGTAATGGAAATCCCGATTGATGCAACAGTCAAGTATGAAGTGTGTGCAGTTCGATTTTTGAACACAAAATGCATTAAACCTATTAAGATTAATCGCCAATTAACGGAAGTGTGTGGCGAGTTATGCATGAATGTCAAAACATTCCGCAAGTCGTGTAGGGAGTTTGCAACGACAATGAGGTTCAACGCTTCCTCAGTGGCATGGTGCTGAGCTGGTAGGACACGGGCATACAAAAACTGCCACAGCGTCTATAAAATTGCATCGACCAAAATGGCGATTATGTATATAAACGTTTCTGTGATTTCTAAATATTTTGGAGAACTTCCATTTGGGACTACTCTCGTATATAAACGAAAAAAGACCTCAATTATTATTATATATATATGTTTTTGCTTCTTCCCTGAAGTCTAGAAAGGAACAAGTCATTGTATCACGATTAAATATTGGTCATTCAAGACTGACGCACTCCTATATACTCAAACGAGAACAACAACCACAATGTGGAACATGTCAAACACCTTTGACAGTTAAACACTTTTTCATTCAATGCAAGTTTTTTTGCTCACATCAGAAACCGTTATTTTAAAGCAAACAATATAAAAGATATTTTTTAAAATGTCAACATGGAGGATATTCTCTCCTTTTTGAGAGAAATAAAATTATACCATAGAATATAGACATGAAACAAATCAATACCATACAACATAATCCCCAATAATGCTAACACATTGTTAAAACCAATTACTAAAAAGTATAAATATAAATACACGATATGTATAACTTCCTAACCGTTAGGCATGACATAACCCCAGATAGGTTGATATGCCGTTAAAATCAATAAACAAACACACAATTCTTCCCTATTAAACAATGCTAACTATTAAGCACAGAAGATTATATCTCATCTTTGCTAGATTTTTACTTTACATACAAATTTACCGTAAAAATGCCGAGAAACGAGTTAAATACCTAGTACTTACATTGGTCTAGCGCTGTTGAAAAGGGGATAGACTTACTCGCTGATTGGCTGATACCGACTTTAGGCCGCCCTGTCAACTTTAATTTTACTTTTACATTGGTTTGTACTTAGTAACATACGGTGAGCTTTCCACTTGCCCCCGATAGCAGTCATCTCGACAATATTCTCGAGGTCATCGAAAATCGATTGGTTACCATGCCCCGTATTAAAAAGCGTAAAAACTTTCATCACAAAGCCGCTGTCTTTATGGAAGAAGATTTCTTTCCTTTTTGAGACGTAGATCCATTGTTAGTGAGTGATAGTTGACATTCTGGGAAAGGTCAAACCCATTCGGATAGACGCCAAAATTTCGACTCTGGCAGGCGTTTATTGCTAAACTTGGAAAGCAGTACCCCCTTCATAGACGGGGGTCGGCCGTGACGCATCGCCAAATAGACAGACAGACCACCAATTAGTCAGTATTAATCGATCGTTCGATTTCTGTTTTTGCTTGATTTGGTCTGAACGATCAAGCCGACATTCCTTGGTACCGTAATGATTTCGATATAAGACGCACAATTTTTCGAGATTTTTCAGCTCAAAAGTTACGAGTGTGTATTATACACCAGAACGCGCAATCTTTTCAGATTTTTCAGGGCAAATTTTAAGGGTGCGTATTATACACGAGAACGCGCTATTTTTTCAGATTTTTAACTCAAAAGTTAGGAGTGTGTATTATGCACCAGAACGCGCAATCCTTCCAAATTTTTCAGGGCAAATTTTAAGGGTGCGTATTATACACGTGAACTCGCTATTTTTTCAGATTTTCAACTCAAAAGTTAAGGATGCAGGGACAGTATTTTTCTAAAAAATAGAGGTTCGTATTATACACAAAAACGCAATATTTTTTCCAGATTTTCAGCTCAAAATTTCGGCGCGTGTATTATAAATGAGAACTATATAGTAAATGTAAAGTCACCGCAGTGTCCTATTGTCGGTATCAGTCGAATATCGAGGGAGTCTATCCCATTTTCACAAATGTCAGATTAGGGAGACTGTTTTCGTCTTAGATGGAGCGCCACACCTACCCCACAGTCAGGACTAACCGATAAAATATGAGCAACTGTTTAATAAAGGTTAAGTTTAGCTGGTACATATAAACCGTCAGTGCGTATTATACAGGATAATATTTTTCCAGAATTTTATAGTTCAAATTTATGGGTGCGTGTTATATATGAGTCCGTGTTAAAGATTACGGTATTTTTCTACTGACAGTATTTTGGTTTGGTTTGGGTTTTACGGCATATCAACCTCGGTTGGTCATTTAATGCCGACAAAGTTTTGAAATAAAACAATTCTTAATGGATAATCAAATTTTGTTTATAAACTCATGTTTTTCTATCTTACCCATAGATGGGATCCTAACAGGTACTACCACCTCGGGTCAGAGTGGACCAAGGAGCAATGGTGATGAAGGGGTGTTCCACATTCCCCAAACATCCAGAAATGAAACCTCGCCATCAGATAGAGTTTAAAGTCATTCCCAGGACATGTAGACCCTCAGCCACCGCCTTCTAGCACCCATATGATAAAAAGGGTTGGGGTTTGCCATAAGAGCAATAGGGTTGGGGCAATGATATAGGTGCTATGGCCTGACATCACCAGCCGATTGATCGGAGGAGGCCTCTCCGACCGCCCGTCTAGCCTACTGAAAGAAAAACAGATAAGTTTGATCAGATGGATATAAAACATTATTGCTGACTTTATAAAATATGGTTGCTATCAGGTTTCGTAGGCGGATAGTAAAAATGCGCGGATGATAGAAACAGCATAAAAAGACGCACGTAAGATAAAAAAAAATCAGAGTGTCGACTACGTGTGTATAATAGCTCTGCGGTTATCAACATCTCAGAAATCTTTATAGTTAGAATAATTTCCTATGCCTTTTTATAGTATATATAATTTACAAGACATTTTTATAATAAACAATCCTTAACAATGCATATAGTAAAAAACATTTGCAGTGCATTTTTATAGTAAAAATCATTTGTAATGCGTTTTCATGGTAAAAATCCTTTCCAATGCATGTTTATGGCAGAAATCATTTGCAATGTATTTTTATGGTAGAAATCATTTTCAATGAATTGTTCTAGTAAAAATCATATATAATCCATTTTTATAGTACAATTCCTTTGTAATACATTTTATAGTAAAAATATTTTCCAATGCATTTATAGTAAAATCATTTGCCATGCTTTTTATAGTAAAAATATTTTCCAATGTATTTTATATTTTATAGTAAAAATCATTTCCAATGCATTTTTATAGTAAAAATTAATTTGCCATGCTTTTTATAGTAAAAATATTTTCCGATGTATTTTTATAGTAAAATTAATTTGCAATGCTTTTTATCGTAAGAATAATTTGCAATGCTTTTTATAGTAAGAATAATTGCAATGCAATAATTTGCAATGATTTTTCATAGTAAGAAACATTTGCAATACTTCTTTTATATTAAGAATAATTCCTAATCCATGGATCCTCATCTCAGAAATTTAGACCGACAATATTCCTTTAAAGTCGGATCCTGTAACTTATACACGTGGACTAAGACAAAAATTTCCTCGGTCTTCGGTCACGAGAACGTCAGACTACTCCGGGGCCCCCGATAGTGCAATAGAGAGATGCTTTTTAAAATTATGAACCTGGAGACAAACGAAAAAGATACCGAAGCTTTTTTTTGGCAATAACTCCGTTCTAATGCGATTTCCGTTGAAGCTCAGTGAATTTTTTGGCTTGTTTGTTAAATATCTACTCATAGTTCATTACGTCTCATTCATGTTGATTTAGTCTTGGCCATATTATTTCTTCTTTTTTTTTTTACTGGTTTCTTTGGGAAAAGGAAAGACAGCTTGTATGGTTTATCTGATATATAACTCAGTTCTCTAATCAAGCTTATTGATAATAATTTTTTTAGCATCTGTTTTGACCTTACAACTGCCCATCTCTTCCTCCAGAGTATCTTACATTTGACATCCGTCAAGGTCAGGTAATAAATGATTTTGAAAACCTGTTGTAGAAAATGAAATAAAGAGAAAAAAAAAGGAGAAGAGAGAAAGGATGTTTCACTATCACTGATTTCTATATTCAAGACGGATTGGCACGTTCACACCAAATGATAGATGTATCAGTTGTGAAAATACTTATTCTTCGAGTTGGTCAAAGTGTTGGTGAATAGAAGATGGTCTTTCTTAAGAATCAAACTGGATTGCATCGAGCAACTTGCAGAAAAAAAAATGGGCAATAAAGTAGAAAATTTCAGAGGCATTTGTGATGCAACGGTTATTTTCATGGGAAATGGTTACGACAAATCGAGTTCAAATCCATTTTCGTAAAATTGGTTTGGTTTGTTTTGTTTTACGGCATATCAACCTCAGTGGGTCATAAACCGTCAGTGCGTATTATACAGGAGAATATTTTTCCAGAATTGTATAGTTCAAATTTATGGGTGCGTGTTATACATGAGTCCGTGTTAAAGATTACGGTATTTTTCTACTGACAGTATTTTGGTTTGTTTTGTTTTACGGCATATCAACCTCAGTGGGTCATTTAATGCCGATAAAGTTTTGAAATCAATCAATTCTTAATGGATAATACAGTTTTTTTATAAATACATTTTTCTATTTAACCCATAGATGGGACCCTAACAGCTACTACCACTCCGGGTCAGAGTGGACCAGGGAGCAATGGTGATAAAGGGTGCTCCACATTCCCCAAACCTCCAAAACTGGAACCTCACCATCAGATAGAGTTTAACGTCATTCCCAGGACATGTAGACCCGCAGCCACCGCCTTCTAGCACCCATATGATAATTTTCGTAAAAGTAATCGAGTATGATGATTTGCAGTGTAATTATATTTTATAATTTAATTATAATGTAATTATATTTTAGATTTGCTGATTAACTTAATGATAGGTTGGTTGATTTGTTTTATGGCATATCAACCATTTCCGGGTCATTTAATGCCAAATCAAGATATTTTGATATGTGGTTACTTACAGTAGCTGCTGTTGCTTATCACCCATCTAAGTCTTGAACAAGTTCATCGCTGCTTAAATTTGCCAGTCTATCGGAAAGTTGGAAGCACCTTTCAACTTAACCGTAAGATTTATTGAATGAACAAGTGAATTACGATATAATTAGACATTTTGCGTTTTCTTTCACCTTTTTAATTTCAGTTGCTTTTTTATTGCAAATCACCCAGGTTGTTATTTCCACACACACATTTTCCTCCAGCTGTGGTTAAATAGTAGGGCAAACTGGGCTCTTTTATCTTGGTATGCCAGCCGGATTAGGAGAATGAAAACTCTAAATTCGAATTGGAGAATGATGTGCTCCGTCGGTCTATTGATAGCCAAACATGTTACATGAATAGCACCCCATGAACAATCTAGATTAATGGTCTTTTTAAAAATCCAATTCGGTTTAGACTCAGAGACAACTCTAATAATTAATTAATTAGGCGGGAATGCTTATTTAAATGTAAGGCTAAACAAATCGAAAAAAATCAATCTCTGTATGTACATTTCGGCCTATTAGACCTCATCAACAGATGTACATACAGAGATTGATTTTTCTTGATTTGTTTAGCCTTACATTTGAATAGGTATTCCCGCCTAATTAATTAATTATTAATTAATTAATTTTCAAAATTAGGTACGACTTCAATTAAGCACATATTCTCCCAAAAATTGTCGGCAAAAAAGCCATATCCAAACACATCGTGTTTACATACTTATCATATCGTCGTGTAATAAAAGTCACTACTAGAGGAATATTAATCTACCCTAAACAAATCGTAAAATCTAAGAAGCCCGTTTGGTGTAGGGGTTATGGTACTCGCCTGTCAGCTTGACAGTCCGGTTTCGAATCACGCACAGGGCGGTCTTCCTATCTATAGCTCTGCTGATGAGGCCTAATAGGCCGAAATGTACATACAGAGATTGATTTTTCTCGATTTGTTTAGCCTTACATTTAAATAGGCCACATATGCCAACTGAAGATGATCTAATTAATAGATCGAAACACTGCAGCGACGGCCAATAAACTTACCACTTAACCAATTTAAACCTGTGTTTTTTCATTTTCTTAATATACTACATACCGTCGGATTCACTTCCTTTCTTCACACACACACACACACACACACACACACACACACAAAATATATATATATAATATATATATATATATATATATATATCTGTGAGTGTGAGTGTGTGTATTGTTGCTTTTCGAAATACACCTTTGTTCCTTATACTGTACTCATTCTTCGGCGGAACATTTTGGAATGTTGACGAGTTGACCATACACACCAAGGCATTCAAGATAATAGTAAACGCACTAACTCCATTTCATGAGGCGTTTATGTTTTTGAAGCCGTTATGTTATCTCTATTGATAAGCCAAATCCAATGTTCCCACCGAACAAGAACTTTTTATCACTTGACTCTGTTGACAGGAAATTAGATTTAAAAAAATTAAATGTCAAGATAAAACGAATCAGCATCTTTGAACTTCTAATTTTTCGTCCGGGAACTTAGAGTTCTTTCTCAGTTCTCACTTGTTATCTATTGGCTGTAACAGAATATAGGCGGGCCCTTCGTACACTCCGTTCTCCATTGGAATTGTTTGTGTCCATGACGACATTGGAAGCTGATTTTTATCGAGTATTTTCGAAGAAATCTAGAACATCACGGATACTTTAAATATACGCTCCTACATTTGGGGCGCTGGTGGTTGTCATCAGTGATGTTATCTGCATGGTTCATTGGGAAGTTTCGGGTCTTCCAACATCAGAACTTCCTCGCCATGCTGACCCTATTAGAGGTTATCAAAGCTCTGATACAGCCACCATCATTAGACGCTAAAATAGATACTGATTGATAGTCCTCGTCCATTTCACAACACAACGCCACGAACAGCATTCGTTTCCTTGTACAAAGAAGATATATATATATATATATATATATATATATATATATATATATATATATATATGCCATTTTTGGCACTCAGCTACTTCTAAAGATATTTTTCGCTATAAACTTGAGTTAGACGTTGTACACACACACGCGCGCTTATATACATACATACAGGAACATATATACACACACACGCACACACACATATATATAAGTAAAAAAATAACAGAAGACTTAGAGATTTAGCATAATAGTCTATTTCAGGGAGCTTAGACAGATAGTCTAACTCTTATAATGGTAAATCTCTAAGTCTCTTGTTATTTCTTTACTTATATATTTGCTCTGTGGTTCTAACATTAAGAGAACACATTGAGCTCTCAAACTGCGACAGGTTTTTGAAATAAAACTCTTGTGTCGTAAGAGAGATTTCTTCTCTGGACTTTAGGATTATATATATATATATATATATATATATATATATATATAGTTTACAATAAATTTAAGGTGCCATTGTTACCATTGGTTTTCAGGCAGCATATTAGCTACCCTTTATCAAGACAGGCGCATTGTCTTGGTAAAGGGTAGCTAACATGCGCCCTGAAACCATTGGTAACAATGACACCTTAAATGTACTGTAAACTATAATAAATAAGTGAATAAATAAATACAGCTCTTACACACATAATCGAGCACTTTATTTTCAATTGTCCAATACTAATAAAGGACTATATATATAATATATATATATATATATATATATATATATATATATATATATATCTGTGTGTGTGTGTGTGTGTGTAGTAATAGTTAAAAATCAAAACAGACCCAGCGTTCCTACCGCGCATTGCGGAATTATAATAAGGTGTTTTGCTTACATCCGTTTGTTTTAATTAATCTAGATATGTCTAGGCAGAATGGCCCTGAAGATCTTAAAGGAGAAACTCGAATAGCTTACTCTAATTATATCTAAACTAGCTCTACAAACGTATTGAACACTTGTATATTCATTCATAATTACGACTTATTATTCGGTTAATTATTTTTATCGACGTCGAAATTGCGACTCGCTCGATTTTTTATCACACACTTTTTATAAACATATATATATATATATATATACATATAGGAGAGAGAGAGAGAGAGAGAGAAGAGAGAGAGAGAGAGAGAGAGAGAGAGAGAGGGGGGGAGATAGAGAGCGGGCAATATAGAGAGTTTTTGAAACGGAATAAAAAAGTGGAGAGAGAAAAGGGAGAGGGGTGGTTGAGATAAAGTTGTTTGTTTTGGTTATTTTTCTTTAATGGCATATCAGTCCTTTTCGGGTTATTTTATACCGAAACAAGTCATTTTGATAAACAAAGGACTCAGGTTGCTTACAGTACCTGCTATTGCGTAAGTGGTCAGCCAATTAATTACTGAACAAACTCATCGCTGCTTAACTTCGGTGATCGGATAGAGAGCAAGGGGAAATTTCTTATTACTCCAATCTAAAAAAAGGGGAACCACTCTGAACGAAATTTATCTGTTAATTAATCTACCCATTATTTTCCCATTAAAATAACCCTAAACCCTGACGCTAACCCTAACCCTAAACCCTAAGCCTAACCCTGTTTTCTTTTTTTTACATTCTTTAATTGGAAAATAAGATGTAGATTAATTAACAGATAAAATTCGTTCAGAGGGGTTCCCCTTTTGACGGTGGAATTATAGGAAATAATCGAGTAAGGGGGAATTTATATATATTCAGAGAGAAGGGAAAATATATAGAGAGAAGGGAGAAAAGAAAGAGAGGAGGTGATATAGATGGAAAGAAATAGGGAGGGGTATGATACAGATATACGAAGGGGTAAGATAGATAGATAGATGAAGAAAGAGAGAGAGAAAGAGAGAGAGAGAAAGAGAGAGAAAGAGGGGGGATTTTGACAGTAATGTTGGCAGTATTAAGGTTAGTTAAGAATTAGATTAGGAATAGCAAAATAATAACAATAATTAATTTTTTTTTTTTACAAAATAGGATTAGTAAAAATTAAGTGTAGAAGTAATAGTATTTTTTGTTCTATTACTATAAATTTTAAAATTTCTTAATGAAATAATTGTAAATTGTAACTTTCTATTACTGAATGAAATGTTTTGATATTTCTGAATGGAATTACTCACCTTATATCAAAAAATGGGGGTGGTGTTTTTTTCCGATATAAGGTGTGTGCCAGACGGCTACTTTTACTTATAGACTCGCCGATAAACATGTGACCAACCTATTGTCCAATCACTGGCAGTGCTCTGCTGCTGTTATTATTATTTATACTGGCTGATTCTAATCTTAGCCCACTACTACTTGTATCTTCTTGGACGACGGACCAAAAGGATTCTATACCACAGGACTTATTGACTTACCAAAGGATTCTATATCACATGACTTATTTACTTACCAAAGGATTCTATATCACAGGACTTATTGACTTACCAAAGGATTCTATAACTCGGGACTTACTTACTTATTTACTTTAAGTTCTTTACAACTGGCCAAGGATGGCGGCCAGATACTTAACAAGAGAGAGAAAGAGGGGGGACAAAAATAGAAAATACATTAATTGCCTGTTTCGTAACGAAAAGGAATTGGCGACCAGAGTTCAAATTCCGTACGAAACTGTTTATACGGTTGTCCGTGCCCATTTCTTTGTTTTTAATAATGAAGCAAGTCTTTGTTTATTTTTCAAAGACGTCTTTATCAAAACTGAAGCTCAAAAGGGTTTAACCGCGCGCGATGAGACGATGGCATACTTGAGAACAGACGACCCTCACATCTGCTGCCTTTAGCTAACCGCCAAAACCTAACTAACTCTAAGCCAGCTCTCTTTTCACGCTGGCCTTCAGCCAATGAGAAATCAACGACTTGGTCAGCGAAAGGTGAATTTTCTGTCAATTACTTCCAAACGGTTAATGGTAACTTTTCCTTTACCATACAATTATTTAAATTTTATTACACTTGCAGTCATAATTGGTAGACAATCAACGAATTATGCAACAATCTACAACGAAATGGGTTATTTCCTAGTTGAGTAACATGATATTACAGGATGACCCAGAAAAAACAGAACCCAAATTATTTATTTTTGCCATTAGACTAACCCTAAACCCTAACCCTAACCCTAACCCTAACCCTACCCTACCCCTAGTTGAGTAATATATAATATTACAGGGTGACCCAGGAAATACAGAAACCAAATTATTTATTTTCCCATTAAATTAACCCTAAACCCTAAACCTAACCCTAAACCCTAAACCCTAACCCTAACCCTACCCCCTAGTTGAGTAATATAATATTACAGGGTGACCAGGAAAAACAGAACCCAAATTATTTATTTTCCCATTAAACTAACCCTAAACCCTAACCCTAACCATAAACCCTAACCCTAACCCTAACCCTAAACCCTAACCCTACCCACCTAGTTGAGTAATATAATATTACAGGGTGACCCAGAAAAAAACAGAACCCACAATTTTTTTAATAAAACTGTTAATTCTAATTTTTGTTTTTTAAGTTTAAGTCCAACAAGGGTTTAGGGTTAGAGTTAGGCTTAATGTTAGGGTTGGGGTTTAGGGTTAGTTTAATGGGAAAATAAATAAATAATTTGGGTTCTGTTTTTTTTCTAGGTCACTCATGTTACTCAATTAGGAAATAACCCCGAAATATTTCTAATGTGTTACCACTTTTGTTCATCATCATTTTGTGCATGACATGGAATAAGTAGAAATGATTCATCGAATTCGTCTCATAACAACTGCACATATTAGCTATACATCCAGGTGAGTTGGCTTCATTGATGAAAATACTTTATTCTAAAGAAATAGTTGCCTATCAGTGCTAAAATCACTATAATAAACAAACAAGAAAACCCAAGAGAACCCACTTATCACCAACATCATAAAGCAAATAACCTTCACAACAGAAAAAAACAAACTTTGATGTGTCCCAAATCGCATTGGCATCAAAGATAGTGATGAAGATGATTCTGCAGCCAAAGCAGTCGGAGAATTGAACATAGACATGAAACCACGGATAAATCTATACATAAAAACAAATGGCAACAAGAATGGAACAATAATACCCATAAAAAGTTAGAAAAACATAATCCTAATATTATGGACACGAAGGACAGAGCATCATAGAAACTGAAAAGAAGAGGTCATCCTGACCAGACTCCACATCGGACAGACTCAACTAATACAAAAATTATTAAAAAAAGCAACCTTTTCAACAAAATATAACAGAACATAACCAATTATCTCCATAGAACCACTACCTTAAAGTCTGAAATCCAAAATAACCTTTTTGGCATTAAATGACCCACAGGGGTTGATATGCCGTTAAACAAAACTCAAACTCAAACTCAACTAATACACGCCTATTTACTTAAAAGAGAAGAACGTCATGAATGCATATGTGAACAACTGTTCACAATCAAACCTATCATCATCTAATGCAAATAAATGAAACTGCTAAAGAAAAAAATCCTTACTGTAAATAATCTGAAAATAAATCTTCAAAACAACAAATACCAGCAACATCATAAACTTTCTAAAGAAAGCAAACTATTAGAATCTCTAAGATTTGTTTAATATCGCGCGCAGCGTTCTCGTCCAGCTCCTATATAGATTATTCTCTGTAGGAAGCGCGTGGTGTAATGGTTAAAGTCATGGGAAATGGACTCGTCGCCCCGATTTCAAATCCTGGACGTGGTAATTGCAATTCACTTAGCGCTAATACCCTTGGGAAAGGTATGAATCCTTTTCTCCCTCCAGCTATGGGCAAAATAGTAGGGCAGACTGGGCTCTCTAAACTTGGTTAGGCAACCGGTCTAGGAGAAGGAAAACTCTGAATTCAAACCTGTTAAACTCCGCTTAAGAAATTGACCTTGTGTCGCATCCTGCTCGTGCGGAGGGGTTGGTAAATATATATATATAGATTATTCTCTAGGCGTTTTGTATGAGTCCAAATTATTCATCATCCCCATGTCGCGCTATTAGCACGGATATCCATGACGACCTCTCTCCAGCCGTCCCTGTCACTCATTGTTCTCGGGAGGTCCTCTACGCTGTTAGAATCTTTTGAGCCATCGCGGAGCCCTCAAGCAAGAGCGCTTGTCCAGTGGAATTGGATCCTTGGTAAAGAGTCCTTTGATAAAAAATCCTTTGGTTCCTCTGGTAAAGAGTGCTCGGTTCCTGGTAGAGTCCTTCGATAATGAATCCTTCGTTTCATCTGGTAAAGCGTCCTCAGTTCCTTCGTCAATGGTCGCAAGTATACTGTGAAAGAATCAGTCCTTAAGTAATGTATCAGCTACGCAGTAGGTTCAGTAATTGGCTAAGGAATAGACCACCTGACCTCGCCTAGTCTATAAGCCCGGGTGGGAAATTTGAGCACACCTTATATATCAAAATAATTCCATATACAATAAATTATAGAACACAAATCATAAAATCTTCCAGTCAGAGATACTGCGTGGCCATCTTAGTTGAATGCAATTTTACAGTGGATATTCTTGGTGGTATAAAGTTTGATCCTTTCTTGAAATAGAAAGATGTAGTATCAGTTTTAATCCTTGTCTGTTGATTTGTCCGCAATGTAGAAAGATTTAGTATCAGTATAAATCCTTGTCTGTCGATCTTTACTCAAAGAAAGATGTATTAGTTTTAATATTTGTCGGTTGATCTGTGCTACAAGTAGAAAGATATAGTAGATATAATTATTGTCTGTTGATCTGCCTAAGTAGAAAGTGGTATCAGAGTTGATCCTGTTGGTCATCCCTTTCATTCCTCCCAGCAAGTAATTTTAGGACAATTTATCAACTCGTTTAAATAGTAAATTAAATACATGTTTGGGCGTTTTTGATTGGTTAGTTCAGTTTGGTAAGTATCTGGCCACCATCCTTGGCCAGTTGTAAAGAACTGTAAAGTAAGTTCGGAGTTATAGAATCCTTTGGCAAGTGAATAAGTCCTGTGATATAGAATCCTATGGTCCGTCGTCCAAGAAGATCCAAGTAGTAATGAGTAGCTAAGATTAGAATCAGCCAGTATAAATAATAATAACAGCAGCAGAGCATTGCCAGTGATTGGACAAGAAGTTGATCACATGGTAGTCGGCGAGTCTATGAGTACAAGTGGCCATCTGGTACACACCTTACATCGGAAAAATTTCAACACAGCTCCTGCTGTTTAGGAACAGTTTATAGATATAACTTACGACCTTTAGCACACCTTATACCAAAATATTCCAACAGCATGAAATAGAATAAATGTCTGCAGTAGAAATGCATGGGGGTTTTGTGTGTTTAGAGAAGGTATTGAGATTTTTAATGGTTTGAGATGTTATCTAACAGGCCCATTGCCCTACCAAACAAAATACACATCAAAATCCTCTAGCACAAATTAAACAAATTAGGAATACATATCTCAAACCAATAACTTCACATTAACTTCTCCAAACGCACAAACATCCCAAATATTTCCAACGCAGTCATTTATTCCATCCCATGTAATGACTGTGACAAAAGTTACATCGGCGAGACCTAACAAAACCTAGACAAACGAATCTGTGAACACAGTAGACCAATAAAAACAATTAACGTTTGAAACGCCTCTTCTCGCACATGCTAGAATTCGATCACACTTTCAACTTCAACCAAGCATCACTCATCAAACCTGCACACTGCAGAAATCTCCGTCGTTTGTGCGAATCAGCGGTCATTACACAATCGAAGACCATGAAGCAAAGGCCTGGCCTTTTTCAATTAATATCAGCCATTACAAAAATCATAGAAACACCGAAATGAATGAAATATATAATAAATTCCGAATCACTGGAATAACATACGTTCTTTCCACACTGACGAATTCAGTAAACTGTCTACACTACGCAGACACACAACTAATCACTTACTGCCTCATTTAACCCGAACTTTGGTACTCCCTACATCTGATGTAACCCCCACTTTACCTTCTTTTTCTTCTCTATCTCCCTTCTCTGTCTCATTCTGTTTTAAAAATAAAGTTCTTCTGATGAAGCTTCTGAGACCAACAGAGGCGAAATATTAATTGAATTTAGTTGTTTGTATTCGTTATTCCCTTTTCTATAACTTTTCCTCTCCCTTCCCCCCTCTCTCTCAGTCTCTCTCTCTTTCTCTCTCTCTCAGTCTCTGTCTCTCTCTCACCCAGTCTCTGTCTCTCTCTCTCAGTCTCTCTGTCAGTCTCTCTGTCAGTCTCCCTCTCCCCCTCTCTCTCTCTTTCTCTCTCTCTCTCTCTCTCTCTCACACACACACACCACACACATGTATATAAATATAAACATGCAATGAAAACCTCTTAAAAATTATCACTATTGGTGAGGGAAAAGAAACCTACCGAACACACATACACACACACACACACACACACACACACACACATATATATATATATATATATATATATATATATATATATATATATCTATATATATATATATTATATATATATATATATATATATCTGTATATATATATATATATATATATATATATATATATATATATATATATATATATATATATATATATATATATATATATATATATATATATATATATATATATATATATATATATATATATATATATATATATATATATATCGGCGTTACACAAGACCGTACACTTTTCGATTGAAAATGATTTTATTTTGTTAGATATATGTGTAATTTGCGAATGTTTTTTTCTCATTAGATAACGAGCTGAAGTAAGAAACTTTTCTATATATTCCTTTTTTTTAATCCGATGCGTTTATCAGGAAAACTTTTTATCTACTTTTTGCTATTCATTATATATATATATATATACATATATATATATATATATATATATTAGATTTAGTTTGATACACTTTTTTTTATTGTTCACGTTTTGTCGTATTATTCAAAATTTAGAAGTTTCTATTTTTCTCTCTTTATTCTCTTCATCTTGTTAGCTGAAATCTTAAAACTTAATGACCTTCTTTTTTTAAAAATTCTTTTTTTATTCTTTTAATTCGTTTTTTAAAAACTTCTTTCCAATCAGAAATTCCGTCAATCATTTCGCACTTTGACGTTTTCACAACTGACATTCAAAACCTTCAAAGTCTAAAAATGTTCAACGCTAAGAAGATCTCTATTTATTTAAAAATACAAAATGTACAAAAAAAAAAGAGAAGAAAAACACATGTGATTACAGTTTCTATGGCTTCAATCAACCTTAAAGATATCGTCACATAAAACATTTACTCATTACTACTAATATTTACTTAACATATATTTAATTAATTAAATGAAACTCACATAATTAGTGATATCAAGACTTCGTTTGTGTTACAACATAACAAATGTTACTTAATGAGAAATAACCACACGGAGGTTGGAAATGAAATAGAATATTTATAACATCTATTAATAATGGAGATTCGCTTCCGATTTTTGTCTGTAACAAAAATTACGTCACATTACTCAAAATCGTCATAACATACAATGAACACACTCAAAATTTGAACATGCAACATTAGTCAGTCCTCATTGTTTTTTAAAACAAGTTTTAATAAATACATGATTGGTATTATATATCTATATATAGTTTGTTTTATTTTAATACATATTTAAAGTTTACATTTCATATTGTTTTATTTTTTAATCCTTTAATGAATTTGATGATTTTACTTACTTAGGGTACAAACTTGCTGACATTGAATTTTTTTTACTCCTACCACTCAGTCAATATTTTTCAAAAATCTATTTTTACATCGACCAGAGGGTGTTTTTTTATTTTGTACTAGTTAACAAAATAGAATAATTGCCAACTGCTTGAAGAAGGTAAACCATTGTTAGTGCAATAGTTATTTACTAAGCTTCGCTTAGGTATGGCACAAGGCCGAATGGAAGGGGCACCCAGTGAGGTTCGAACTCACCAGTCATGATTTGCCAGTCTAACTTGCTGACTATTACACCACGAGAGGTGCCCTTGTTAGCGCAATAAGACTACTCTGCATAATACTTCCGTGTTTTTGATGATTGGGACATACCCATAAATGTTCATAGTTAGGGTATATGGGAATTGGGACATACCCATTAATGTTCATAGATAAGGTATATAAGAGTTTGGTTCCTTGGATTTTACGGCATTCCCGGCCTTGGGTTATTTTATGCCGAAGACGCTTTTTTTCATTCGTTCATGTTGGGTGTTCCCATTTTTTAATTCCTTTTTTTAAATTCATTTTTACATACATTCTTTAAATTCATAAAAAAAAATCCATTTAACCAATGAGACCACAGGAGACTCAGACCCCAGTGAAAAACCACCAGTTAACACTGGCGTGAAAAATTCACATAATAATAATAATAATAATAATAATAATAATTTGTTTAAACACAATTGTATGGTATCAAGTATTCCTATCTAATATTAATAATTTTCAACCATATCTATTTGATATATTGATGGAACCCTAATAAGTACTACCACTCCAGGGAAGGAGTGACTCCGCAATGCTTCGTAATTTGAGCTTCATCATCAGTCATACTCAGGAAAGTATAATTGCAGTGTTATCCGAAAAAATAATCCATCCGAATTATATCTCTCCTTTTGTAGACACCGAATCTAAAAATGGTATCTGATATAAAAGGGTTTTATAATTTGCTTGAAGCATTGAGTTTATATTGGTTTGTTGGTTGGTTTTGAAGGCTATCACAATGCAAGTGTAAAGAAAAGGAAGGTAACTGTGGTGTTGTTTGTTAACATGCAATTTATTCTTAATATTTCGAGATAAAAATATCTTCTACAGAAGATCTCCAGAACCGATGTTGTTGCTAGTGACTTTCCATTTGGTTCTGCCTCATGCCTTCCAAACTCTGTGTGTGTGTGTGTGTGTGTGTGGGGGGGTTCTTATGCGTGTGAGTCTGTTTAGTTTTTGATTATCATTCCAGATCAGGCTCGCCTTCAAAGCTTACTTTTTTTTGTTTACTAACAGGGCAACCTGATTATTTTTTTTGTACAAAAATTTGTTATTTATTATTTCGTACAAAATTTATTTATTTATTATTTTGTACAAAAATGTATTATTTATTTTTTTATATTTGTTATTATTTATTATTTGATATTTGTTTTAAAATATCCTCACACCTTACATTACTTCAGAGGAAAATTAACAGACATGAAATATCGTTGATAGGAAAATACGACTAGTAAAAGAAAAGGACAAGAAAATCAGAATATCAAGTCTGGCACAAGAAAAATTGTTATTTATTTCTAAATCTGTTTGTTGGTTATATGAGTGTTCTGAAAGGTAAAATGTTACTGACTCATACTTATTGGTAACGGAGTGGCCTATTGAAAAGGGGATATACTCCCTCACTCTCTGGCTGATACCGACATTTCGTCTTTTCGGAATTTCTATATCAAGTAGATTGTTTTCGCTGAGGTGGAATCGATGTGGAGATCCACAACTACCGTCAGCTTCCCACTACCGCACAGATCAGATTACCCAATCTGTGTTATTCATCCGTGAAGTTGGCAGAAACCAGTATCGAACCAGGAAGGTTGCGATTCCTTATCGGGTGCTTTATAGACAGAGCAAAACCGGCACTCTAAATATACTTATATATGTAAAATGGGCCGGTTTAGCCCAGTCGGTATAACGTTCGGTAGGAATCACAAGGTTCCTGGTTCGATACGGCCCTCGCCAACTCAGCGTATGAGTAGCACAGGGATATGTGCGGTAAAGTGAGGAGCTGATGGTAGGTGTGGCGCTCCAACGGACGATAAAAATCTTCTTGGTCTAGCGCTAGTGAAAAGGGGATGTACTCCCTCACTGTATCTGGCTGATACCGACATTAGGCCACCCCGACGACTTTTTTTTATATATGTATATCTTAAAAAGTCAAGGAAAATAAAACCAGAATTCCAAGTCTGGCACAAGAAAAATATGTTATTTATTACTAATTCTACTCGTTGGATATATAAGTATTCTGAAAGGTCAACTGTTGTTGACTTTTACTTATATACATTCTTACTTTTAATTTACTTTTTATATTATTTTTTCAGATATTATGTGTAACCTTAGCAATTCGAAAATGTCAAGTTACAATGTGAAAGAACAAATTAAAATAATAAAATTTCATTATTCAACTTAGACATTTATAATTTCAACAACAAGAAATATTTGGTGGCAGAATAATTTCAAAGAATTCAGAATTCATATGGTTTCCCCATTCGTCTGGTTTGTCTGCCTGATTTCTTTTTTTTCTGGGGTTAATTAAAGCGGTGTGTATGTATGGTGAACTAGTGGAGGGCACCCGACCGGCAGGAAAACCACGCCTACGCTTCAAAGATGTCTGCAAGAGAGACCTAAAGACATGCCGCATCGACATAGACACGTGGGAGGCTTATGCAGAAGACCGTGCGACCTGGCGCCTCCTCGTCAAACAAGGAACAAAAAGAAGTGAAAAAGAGAGGAAAAAAAGCTGCCACAGAAAAGAGAGCTAAAAGAAAGGAGAAACAGCAGCACCACCAACACCTACAGAAAGCATCACCTTTTGTTTGCAGTCATTGCACCAGAGACTGCCATTCGAGGATCGGTCTGTTCAGCCACTCACGTGGCTGTAAAGTGTGTGTGTGAGAGAGAGAGAGAGAGAGAGAGAGAGAGAGAGAGAGAGAGAGAGGAGAGAGAGAGGAAAAAAAACTACGCCATCGTCTAAAATAGACGGAAGGTTGCCAACCATATTTGAATAAGCTTAAGTCTTTAAAACAGCTCAATAATAATAATTTTTTGGTAGGACACCCTATATAAGAATTCTGAAACACTAGCTATTACTGACTATTGCATCATCAATGACTCTTTTTGTTTTCTCTGAATGTTTGAGATGAGGCTTGAAGATTAGTATTATCTGCGTTATTCGGACTATTGTCCCCATCTTCATTGTTATTTGTACAACGTTTCGGTCGATATGCCCTCCGGCCTTCTTCTTCAGTTATCTCTGGATACCGAGTTCAATCCTGAGTGGAGGCAGTTAGAAAAATGATTAACACAACTCCTACCCCAGCTATGGTTAGCGGAATGAGAACAGGATACCCCCGTGGAATAAATAAAGGGTTAGGTTCAAAGTTCCGTGATGGCTCCCGAATACGACAAGAAAGTTCTCGGGTTTGAAAAGAAGGTCCTCGAGTCCGAGAAGGTTCCCGAGTCCAAGAAGAAATACCTGAAGAAGGCTGGAGGACATATCGGCCGAAACATTGTACAAGTAACAATGAAGATGGGGACAATAGTCCGAATAACGCCGATAATACTAATCTTTTTGTTATATTCATTCTTCATGGGTACTCAATTTTTGAAAACTTAATTTTTTAAACACGTATTTGCAAACTATTTTTTTCTATTTAGCCCATAGATGGGACTTTAAAAGGTATTATTACTCCGGGTCAGAGTTGACCTAGGAGCAATGGTGATGAAGGGGTACTCTACATTCTTCAGAGTTCCAGAATTGGAACTTCCCCATCAGATTGAGTTTAACGTCATTCCCAGGACATGAAGACCCTCAACCACCGCCTTTTAGCACATATATAATAAAAGGGTTACGGCTTGCCATAAGAACAATAGGGTTGGGGCAATCATATAGGTGCTAGGGCTTGACGTGACTAGCCGATTAATCTGTTGCATGTCAGTCTCCAGGGTTCCTTCCTTAATTATCACGGGTCACCACCTACGGGAAACAGGTGGCCCCACTGGGGGGTACTTTAGACTCACCTTAATGATATTTCTGATCAATCAGCTGGTCATGTCCACCCCTAGGACCTACATAAGTATACCGACCATATTGCCCTTATGGCAAACCCCAACACCTTTCATCATATATGTGCTAGCGAGCGGTATCTTAGTACCCTGGTATGGCGTTAAACATCTCGTGGTAAGGATCCAATCCTGTAGCTCTGGGGAGTGTGGAGCTCCATAAAGTGTCACTACTCTCAGGTTCATACTGACCCGAAGACAGGCACATTATCTTTAGGGATGAAATCTGCTGAGTAACTTTCAGAGAGTATCAGGCGTGCTCGTCATCACACAGACAAGTGTGGTTCGTTACTTTCACGAACGCGGCAATGGTATCCGTTATAGGATAAATAGATCTGAAAATGTATTTAAAAATGAGTTTTAAAAATTTGAATACACAGCAATAATGGATAAAACGAAAAGGTCTTAAGCATAAAATAATACAAAGGTTGACATTCCAGCCAACCAGCCAACCAATTAACCCAATAATATTATATTGAACGCCAATAACGGACGTAAAAAAAAACAAAACAAGAAACAATTATATTTGTGAACAAGAATTTCCAACTATTTTGTTCTTTTACGAGTGGAAATCACCAAGTCTGTTCACAAATAGACATATTTATAAAAGGCGACCTACACCCCGCACCCACACTCACACACCCACACTCCGCACACCCACTCCGCACACCATTCCGATCTCTCTTACCGGAATGATATATATTTATTTGTCTTTTACTGGGAAGAGACGAAGGTTGTTTCATAGATTGAAACCAGTCGGTAGAAGCAACGTCTGGTGTATTGAATTACTAAAAATATATACTTAATTATTAGTCAACCCTTCTCAGAGTTTCATCTGCAAGGCACCCTCGACCCCCTCCCACCTGCCAGTCTACCCACCCAGCTCTATCTTGTCTATCCACACTGCCAGCCCAATTAGTCGGCAAATGTCTGAACATCACAAGACGAGTTCTCTCTGCCACCCCAACCTCCCCCCCCACAGGAGAACGGTTCTTGTTACCCCCCATTTCGTTCCCCTCGCTAACCCCCAGCTGCCGTATTGTGGCGTGTGTATCGTTATTCAACGGAAGATATCGATCGTCCATTGATCAATCGATGTGAACTAAATGTTCACCACGACGCGGCCTCTTGAGCCTTCAATTAAATGGCGCGCGCGACATCGCATGACGTTGACGTCGCGCATTTATGAAGTAGAGGAAGTGGCGGGCGTTGGGGGGGGGGCACGGGGTGTGCGGGCGCGGGGGGTAGTGGCTTAAGACTTACAGTAAGGGAAATGGGGGTTGGCGGACAGGTGGTAGATGTAGTATGAGGGTACAGTCTATCTTGCCAGAACAGTGCTTCATTGAACATTGGCACAGCTGATTTCGGAATTGTATCTTGTATCCCCACACCCCCAACACGCACCTACACGAACCAGCCAGTTAATTTTTTTCTTCTTCTTCTTCTTCAAAACTTACAAAACAAGGAGAGGGAGGTTGACCGTTTTATTTATTCAAGGAAAATAATAGCTGCACTTCTGTTTGTCATCAATCACTAGCGAGACCTATCATGGTGGAATGGTTAGCATGCTTGTCTCACAAATTCGTTACTAATGAAAAGAGCGTTGGGTAATCGCTGGATAGCACATACAAGCGACCTTGTGTCCCACCCTACGACTAACGAATGGTTTGGTTAAAAGAGGCGTCCTATCGTGGTGTAATGGTTAACAAGCTGGTCTCACAAATCCGTTACTACTGAAAAGCGAGCTCGGTCCTCGCTGCATAGCGGCCTTGTGACACATGCTACGCGTGATGAACGGGTTTGTTATATACAGGACATCCTATGTGGCAAAATGGTTTGCAAGCTCGTCTCACAAATTCATTACTACCGAAAAGCGAGCTCAGTCATCGCTGGATACCTTATACTAGCGACCTCGTTACGGATGGATTGATTAAAAGAGGCGTCCCATCGTTGTGTAATGTTTAGAACTTGTCTCGCAAGAGACAACTTCTAAACATTCTATTTCCTACAACGATAACCATTATATCCTGCGCCTCCATCTATCCGAGTGTTCATATCTTTTATATATATATATATATATATATATATATATATATATATATTATCATATTTGACAGATACTATTCAAAAAATGAATTCATCAATCAGTAAACCTCTACATTTACACCCTGTGAATAACTGAAGAATTAATTCATTTTTAACAATGGTGGACCCTGTTGGATTATTTTTTCTATATAAGGCAAATCCGTTACTTCTGAAAAGCGAGTTCGATCCTCGCCGAATGTCCCATAATAACGACCCCCGGGTCACATCCAACTCGTGATGGGCGGATAAGGTAAATACCTACTCGCGGTAAACGGGTATGGTTAAATGCAGCACATCACATCTTGTTGTTATGGTTAGCAACCTAGTCTCGCAGATTCATTACTACTGAATAGCGAGTTCGATCCTCGGGGGATGGCACACGCTTGTAATATTGTGTCACATCCTACCCGTTGTGAACTGTTAAGGTTTTATTTGGCATACAATCGTCGTATAATGGTTAGCAAACTTGTCTCGCAAATCCGTTACTTTTGAAAAGCAAGTTTGATCCGCACTGGATGCCCCATATTTGTGACCCTGTGTCAAATCTTTCCTATAGGGTAAATAATTACCCTAGGAAGCGCGTGGTGTAATGGTTAAAGTCATGGGAAATGGACTCGTCGACCCGAGTTCAAACCCTGGACGTGGCAATTATTTCACTTAGTGCTAATACCATTGGGAAAGGTATGAATCCTACTCTCCGTCCAGCTATGGGTAAATAGTAGGGCAGACTGGGCTCTTTAATCTTGGTTAGGCAACCGGTCTAGGAGAAGGAAAACTCTGAATTCAAACCTGTTGAACTCCGCTTAAGAAATTGACCTTGTGTCGCATCCTGCTCGTACGGAGGGGTTGGTAAATATATATAGGGTAAATATATTTTTTTTGCTAGCGGGACCGGTGGATATACCACAATATGTCTATTACAACTATTTGATATATATACTTAAGAGCCATTGCAAAATAGTTCAATCTGTAAAAGGGGAAATAATCTTGATTTAACACACACACACACACACACTCTCTCTCTCTCTCTATCCCTCTCTCTCTCTCTTACTATTTATTTTTCCCTTCTTTTCATTGCTTTCCATTGAAACAGATTAGTGCCCTCGTTCCACCTCACTATATCTCATTTTCTTTCTTTCTTTCTTTCTTTCTTTCTTTCTTTCTTTCTTTCTTATTATGTTTTTTCTGATGTGTAGCCTGTCCCTTCTCTTCCCATTCGGTGAGCACGTAAACAACAGCAGGTACTGCAAGTCTTTTGTTTATTATCAAAATAACTTGATTCAGCATTAAATGACCCGAAAAGCGTTCATATACCGTGAAACAAAACAACCAATCAACCAACCCTTTCTTTCTTCACAATAAAAACAGAATGGTCCATTATCTAGCTGAAGTGATGATACGCGTCACCCTAACCAGATCCCTACCCTTACCAATAACCCAACGACGAAGCTTCTGGGCGTTGCCAAATATGACACGCGTAGGGATGGAGGGTGTTTACTAGCGTATTAAAATATAGATTAGTACTAACGACTTTGTCGGTGGGTCTGGGAAGATGCTGACTGTATCCCTTCCAAAGGGGTAACACCTATATCCCTTAAAAAGGTGGGTCATGAGTATGCCATTAAAATGCATCTGGTGGTGAGACTCCGCAGCTAAGCACCTATACTATTATTACAACAGGGCGACCCATCGTGGTGTAATGTTCAGCAAACTGGATAACGAGTTCGATTCTTGCCGGATGCCACATACTTGTGATCGTGTGTCACGTTGTTGTATACCCTTCTTTACTTTCTTTCTAACTTCTTCTATCTTAGGTTCTTCTTCTTGGGGACGTCGTCTTGGTGGTCGGTCGCACTTAACTCGTTTCTCTTCTTCTATATCAGTCTTGTTACCAAGACATTCATTAATAAACAAGACCGGGTTATTTTCTTAAGCCTTTATTTCTTAACTAACATTTCATGTAACTAAATATCTGACTAACATAGCGCGCGTATGCTGAGTTCCAGTTAAGGCAGGACATCTTCACTGCCCGACGTCAAACTGAAAACTGAGGACTCAACCAGGTCCCACGCGACTTCACGTATTTCGCGGGCTTTCTGTATTATTCCATGGAAAGTCCCGCCCGTGATATGAAAAGGGCCATCCCTCTAGAAATACAGGTGATTGACAATAATCTTATGCAACCGCATAGATTATGTAACAACGTTTTATCCGTGGTGAACAGGTTGGGTAAATACCAATTACCATTGGTTTGGTTTGATTTGTTGGATTTTACGGCATATCAACCCTAGTTGGGTTATTTTATGCAGAATACGCTTTGTTCTATTCATGCTTAATGGATATTCGAATATTTTTTTAACTCATTCTTTAAAAGTCATTATTTCGTATTTAACCCATAGATTGAATCCTAACTGGAACTATCACCCCGGGTTTGGGTTGACCTGGGAGTAATAGCAATTCCACGCACCCCAGAGCTCCAGAAATGGAACTCCACCACAAGATGTAGTTTAACGTCATACCCAAGACACTAAGACCCTCATTCATCGCCTTCTAGCACATATATGATAAAAAGGGTTAGAATTTTGCCATGAACGCAATAGAGTTCGGACAATCCTATTGACGCTAGGGCTTGACGTGACCAGCCGATTGATCGGAGCGGGACTCACCGACTGCCCGTCTAGCCTAAGTAAGGATAAAAATGGAGTGTTTCATGTCATGGACTGCTCAGCCACCAGGATTCCACCTATAAGCATTACAGGTCTTGACGATGAGTGACAAGAACACTGCTTTTAAACTAATTGTAACAATGGCCCCTTAAGTGCAATGTACTCTTTAACAATATATATATACAATGGTCAACAGGAAGCCCCATTAGGGACCACATACTTGTGACCTTCTATTACGTTCAATCCGTGAGGGGAAAAAGCTTGCGCGCATGAGTACGGGAACAGCTCAACACATACGTAAATTAATTGAAATTCGTTGTATTGTTGTGCGTTGTCTTGACGATAAGTGGCAAGAACACTGCTTTTAAACTAATTGTAACAATGGCCCCTTAAGTGCATTGTACTCTTTAACAATATATATATATATATATATAACTGTGCGTATGTATATGTATATATGTTAATATGTATACAAGTGCGTGCGCGCACACACACACACACACAAGCACACACAAACTCAAAAACACACATATATATATATTATCATTCCCATACAGTCATGTTTGACGTTTCACAGCTCATCAGTGTGACAAGACAATGCAGGCTGCTTCAGGCAAGGTTCGAAACTCAACAGAATTGTCATCAGTCAGACATTTTATCACCGCGCCATCTACACACTGACTTTATAGAAATGAAATTATAGACAACCAAGGAGTGCTCTATAAGTATTAAGGTGAGCTGTACAATTTTTGCTTATTAAGGGGTCTAAAAAATTCCATTTCCAAAAAGCTCAACCGCCAGAGAGTGCTCTATCCATATTATAGGAGAGAATTGCCTTTTTTAAGCTTAGTTAGCGGGCGCCAGCGAAATCCCCATCCAATGTGCTCA
>CM042150.1:103122580-103162580 GCA_023376005.1 Doryteuthis pealeii
GCGCAAAAGGGGTTCTTCCGGTCAAGGCCCCATGGGAATCTATTGTTTTTTGTTTTTTTTAATTTTATTTTCTCTTTCATTTTTTTTTTATCCCCACACTAGTTAAAACTAAAGAAAGGAGGGTTTTATTATTTCTATATTATAAAATCCAAATGGTATTATTAGGTTATATTTACTATCAAATTCTACATCGGCGAAACACTCTAAACAAAAAATATGAATATTAATTTGATCGGTAAGTAATTACATTTTTCCTGAGAGAATTTAAAAACAAATATAAGTTCAATTTATCTAAAAAGTATGTATTTTGCAACTTCTTCGCCCCGAGCAGGATGAGACGGATGGTCAATTTTTAGAACCCCTAACCCTAACCCCTAACCCTAACCCTAACTCCTAACAAACAACCGGATATTGACGGTGTAAATGAAAAAAATGACCTAATGAAACGAAACCGAAAAGGAGTGCCTTAAGGTAATATGGTCCAATTCTTTAAGTGGAGTTTAGTAGGTTTTAATTCAGAGTTTCCTTCTCCTAGATTGGTTGTCATAGCAAGGTTAAAGGACCCAGTCTGCTTTTCTATTAAACCATATCTGGTGGGAGTATAGGAAGCGCGTGGTGTAATGGTTAAAGTCATGGAAAATGGACTCGTCGCCCCGAGTTCAAATCCTGGACGTTGCATTTCACTTAACGCTAATACCCTTGGGAATGGTATGAATCCTATTCTCCCTCCAGCTATGGGTAAATAGTAAGGTAGACTGGACTCTTTAACCTTGGTTAGGCAACCGGTCTAGGAGAAGGAAAAATCTGAATTCAAACCTGTTGAACTCCGCTTAAGAAATTGACCTTGTGTCACATCCTGCTCGTGCGGAGGGGTTGGTAAATATATCTATCTGGTGGGAGTATAGTTCGATACAAAACTTTCTTGAGGGCATTAATGTTATGTGAAATGCAAACACCTTCGTTAAGGAACTGAATTTGTACCAGCGTTTCTATTTCCTTCGATGGTGACCATTACATTACGGGCTCCTGCTTAAAAGGGTGATGTTGTATAAAATGTAGTAGATACCAGGTAAAAGGTAAAGGATACCAGGTATCACATTGTCAGTCGTGGAACACAAGTAAAAAGAACGGCTTGTTTTTTGAAGACCAGTGCGTTGTAACATGCGTCACTATATAAAGATTGGTTGCTTAACTAATAAAATCATTGCCAGTCTTGGAGCGAAAATAAAAACTGATTTTCTTTTTTGAAATTATTTGGTTCTCATTTCGTTTCTCTAATTAGATGAAGGCTGTAGAATCTGCTGAGACTTCTGATAGTTCATAAAGTTACAAGACGAGAAGGGATTAAATATTAATAACTTATAATAAGCTTTGAAAATAAGAGAGAAAAATCGATTGTCACGTGGAGAGATTGATAGAAAGTCAAGGTACAGGATAGAGAGATAGAGAGAGATTGAAAGACAGAAATGTATAATGTAGTTCTCTCTCTCTCTCTCTCTCTCTCTCTCTCTCTTATTCTTCTCTCTTTCAGTCTCTCACTCTCCTTATTCACTCTCTTTAGTCTCTCTCTCTCTTATTCTCTCTCTTTCAGTCTCTTTCTCGTTCTTTCTTTCTCTCTCTATCTTATTCTCCTCTTTTAGTCTCTCTCTCTCTCTTATTCTCTCTCTTTCAGTCTCTTTCTCTCTCTCTTTCTCTCTCTCTTTCTCTCTCTCTCTTATTCTCTCTCTTTCAGTCTCTCTTATTCTCTCTCTTTCAGTCTATTTCTCTTTCTTTCCTCTTATTTCTCTCTCTTTCAGTCTCTTCTTTCTCTCTCATTCTCTTTCTTTCAGTCTCTCTCTCTCTCTCTCACTCTCTCTCTCTCTCTCTCTCTCTCTATCTATCTATCTATCTCTGTTTATCTAAATCTCTCTGTCCACTTGAAAACCATTATTTATGAATTCGATTCTCAGTTGATGTCCCGTACGTCTGTATTTCTGTCAATCTAAACTTCGAATGACTATTCCTTTCTTTCTTTCTTTCTTTCTTTCTTTCTTTCTTTCTTTCTTTCGTGTGTCCTGGGTATGACGTTAAAATGCCTTTGATGGTGAAGTTCCAAATTTGGAGATTTGGAGAGTGGAGTACCCCTTCATCTGATTCGGATTGGTAGTACTTGCATGAGTGGTTAAATAGAGAAAATGAGTTTTAAAAACTTTGAGTTTAAGAAAATTTTGGAACACCCATCAAGAATGAATAAAATAAAACGTTTTCGGCATAAAATAACCCAACAACGGTTTACATCCCGTAAACCCCCCTCCCCCAAAAAAAAAAACCTCATCTGTATTCCCTTTCCTTGTTTCTTGTTTTGTGTCTTTTTTTTACTTCGTTATTTCTTTTTCTGTTACTTTCTATTATTCTCTTTTCTTTTAAGTTAATCATTATTATCTCCCTTTATTATCTCCCTTTTTACGTTGTCTTCTTCTCAGTGGCTAACTTGTCCTCTCTCTCTCTCTCTCTCTCTCTATCTATCTATCTATCTATCTATCTCTCTGTCTCTCCCTCTGTTCTTTCTTGTGGCTTATATCTTCCTTTACCGGGCACAATGGTTAGCAAGCTAGCTTAGTAGACGATTGTTAGTGAGTTCGATCATCACTGGGTGCTCCATACTTCTAGTCTTGTGCCACATCTAAGCTAGCTTAGTAAATAAAATATATCCTCCTTTCCACTATTCTTGGTTGTTATTCTTCCTTACTATTTCTCTCTCTCTCTCTCTCCCACTCTTTCCATCTCTCCTCCACTCTATCGCTCTGTCATTTTCCATCACCCTCTCCTCTACTTCCTCTTTCTTTCAGTTTTTCCCTCATATATATATATATATATGTTGAAAAAATGAATAAAGGAAAGAAAAGTATAGAATGGATAATATAGGATATTTTAATCAATATTACTTACACGTGTTTCGGTCAGGAGTCTATCCATGTGTACATTATTCAAACTATCATTATTTTTAAATAATCAAATGAAATGAAATAATAATAATAGAAAAAATGTAGAAATGTTCCGCACACAAAGAAAATTCGACCTTCATCAGAGTAAATCCTTATTTGAAATGAAATTCGTTGGAAAAAGCGGAGAATTTTTTAAATGTTCGAAAAATAACTTTAAAAAAAAATCACATTAAGACGCAACCAATATAGACCGTTAATGACGTTTTATCGCATGCGAACAGATTTTGACGCAGAGAGAATATATATATATATATATATATATAATAGAAAATGAATATGAAAAGTGTTTTCATATAGAATTGCTCAATGCTAAATTGGCAGAGCAGATTTAACATCTCAAATAAAATATTATGGTACTAATTTACCGTTACTAAAGTTTAATGCAGATTATGCCATCCTCATGCAAATATAGTTCGATTCCGGCCCTCGCCAACTCAGCGTATGAGTAACACAAGGATCTGTGCGGTCAAGTGAGGAGCTGATGGTAGGTGTGATGCTCCACCTCAGATGCCAAAAACAATCTCTTTGGTCTAGCGCTAATGAAAAGGGGATAGACTCCCTCGCTGATTGGCTGATACCGACCTTAGGCCGGCCCGACCACTTTAATTTTTACTTATATTATCAACACACACACACACACACACACGCACACACACACACACACACACACACACACACATACATACATTGCCGAAAGAAGAGAAACACAGAGATAGAATAGCAGAAATGGAGAAGTAAAAAGAAAAGAAGGGGGGTAGTGACTGACAAAGAAAAGAGGGTGAAATGGAAAGATGTCCAGAACTGAAGCCTCACCATCCTATGCAGTTTAGTGTCATATTCAGGACACCCTTTTTTAGGGATCTTACCCCTGTGCGGTGCATACAATAGGCGTATTCTAAGTCTTATCGACAGAGCGAGTTAAGAAACCTGACTTTTATTTGGCAAAAGATGTCCGTAGTAAATAACAATTCTCATAGACATGTCCAAAGTTAAGTAGCTAGGGGGTAAATAAAAACTATTATTTTAGTGGGGCAAAGCCGACGGTAACGACGACAGCAAATATAATTTAAATAAATCGGAGAAAGTTTTTAGATCTAGAGAAATGAAATAGAAAGAATATAGGCAAGTGAAAGTAATTTATTTTTATATAGGTTAGAAGTGATTTGCAATTTAAATTTGGTATAAATTTTGAAATTTAGTGTTGTATATTGAAGTCTTTTAATATAATTTTAGCAAGGAACGGTGATATTTTATAAAAGCCAGGTCTCTGTAGTAAAGTGTTAAGGAGAGAGGTGGCTGGAAGATTCTACGATACGACGTGTGTTTCAATTGTTACTAATATGTTCTCTTCAAAATCCGTTGATATGTATATATATATGAATATTTTCTTTCTTCCTCATGTCAATCACACCCTCAAATACATAAACAAAGACACACAAGACACACAAAGACACAGACACACACAGATACAGACACAGACACACACACACACACACACACATATATATTATAATATAATAAGATAAATATATAGGTTTTACATATCTATTTATTGGGTGACAAAGGAACATTCACAACCATATTGGTTTCATGCGATGCATTCATCAGGTGAAGACATTTGAAACATCTTCACCTGATGAATGCATCGCATGAAACCAATATGGTTGTGAATGTTCCTTTGTCACCCAATAAATAGATATGTAAAACCTATATATTTATCTTATTATATTATATAACAGCTCTATTTAATATTGAGCACTCTACCAATTAATACTGCCTTTGGTACACCATTCCAACAAAAGCTGAAATAGTGACCATCTCACACTACAGGTATATATATATATATATATATATATATATCAGAGTTCGGCTAGCTTGAACATTAAGATACTTAACTAGCTATGGGCTAGTTAAGTACTTAGATGGGTAACCATTTAGAAGAGTAGGTACCATATCTGAGCTGAGTTTTATATGCAACCCTTGTATTTCCCGGTCGGAAAAGTGTCAGTGTTAAACGGATTATTAACTTTTGAGTTGTATATACAAGAGATGTGTGGGCAACTCTGAAGAATTAATCTATTTCTAAAGTAGATTACAAAAGTGGACGTTCAAGAATCAATGCTAAACTAATAGAAATGGCAGTTCTCTTTTTGGCATTCAGTTTTTAATCAATTCTTCGAAGGCGAAAATTGTCTTGTTTTAATTAGTCTAATTGTATGATCATAACTCTGCTTATTATTTTCTGATGTACAAGTTCGGTCTAGAACATAATGAGACTGAGTCTTTTCTTTGGTACATTTCAGGTTGGCAACCTTCATTCAAAATTAGCTAATCAATGTTAACTTTTTGACTCTCTCTCTCTCTCTCTCTCTCTCTCTCTCTCTCTCTCTCTCTCTCTCTGTTTACATCAATTCGTCTATTTTTTCTCTGTGTTTCTCTTCTTTCGGCTTGTGCCCCCTTTTCCTTTGCTTATTCCTTACTCTCTGCTGTTCAGTTCACAATATATCCTCTTTCTTTCTTTCTTTCTTTCTTTCTTTCTATTTTCCCTTAACCCCTTTCATTCGTTCTCTTTCATAATATGAACCCTCACTTTCTTTCTTTCTTAAATAATATCTCAACTTCTGCCTTTCTTCTTTCTTCTCATTTTCTTTCTTTCATTCCATCTCTCACAATATGTACATTCTCTTTCTTTCTTTTTTCTTTCATAATATCCCACTTTTCGTTCAGTCTTTCTTTTTTTCTGTCGTTCATTCCTTCATTCCTTCATTCTTTCTTTCTCTCTTTCTTTTCTAATATCTTCGATTTCCTTTACTTTCTTCCTCTCTTTCTTTCTTTCTTTCTATAAATTGTACCCTTTGTTTGTTTGTTTGTTTTGTTTCTTTCTTTCATAAAATATCCTCTTTCTTCATTTCGGTTTTTCTTTCCCTTTCTTTCTTCTTCTTTCATAATATGAACCCTTTCTTTCTTTCTTCTTTCTTTTTTTTCTTTCTTTCTTTCTGAGAATTCACATTCAGCCAAGTAACCTTGGATTAATACAACTGTGTTTGGTTATGTGTGTAATCAAAATACAGCACTAGATCAAATTCTAAATTAATCTTCAGGTCAATGCGAAAGAAACATTTAACAAATTAATACAGGTTTATCTCGTGCACATGTGTCAAAAGGTATTTTGTATGTCAACAGGTAATTCTTCAGAAAAGTTTTAAGACTCTCATCAAATCTGGAGTAGTGAGTAACGCGCTGGACTACGACATCGGGATAACCGGTTTCGAACTCCAGTCACGCTATTACGTTCACTTTCGGGCTAATACACTGGGAAAGGTATGAACAGCTTTATCTCATTAGGGTTTCCAATCAGGAAAAATCAATTAAAAAAATAATCCCATTATATTGTGCACAGAAAATAATGTTGTAGACCTCTTTCTTTACTTTCTTACTTCTATTCTTCTAGTGTCTCTTCTAGCGTCTGGATTCTCACGGTATCCACCGGAAGGAAGGATCAGGACTGGGGTCAAGCCTTGTCATTCAATTCTTCAAGGCCGCCGGCTGAACTTATAACAGCCATTTTGGTTTCTACACTACTGTACATAAATATTAGGAATCTAATAATTATGTAACACGCAGACTCTCGAGTTTTGGGCTCCAAAATATTCCTTCATTGGTGAATGAAAACCACTCCACATGTTTTAATAAATCTTCTTCTTACTGGTTTTAAGAATTTGTAACATGCAAAATAAACATGAATGGATTTAAAAAATTATAACCTCTTGTCTGTCTTCTTCCTGATGTGGAGGACAAGTGACAACTCTTTGTCACTTCGCGCTCTCATTCTTTCTTGGGACTTTTCGGTGACCCCTACAATAAAGGTGTTGTAGGTATTTACCAAACCCTTCCGCTTCGAATGCTAGTTGGGTTTAGATGGTAAAGAGGCTATAGGAAAGCCATGGAGTGCTATTGACAGAGTATAAATCATATGGAAACGTCAGAAAACATCTCTGATATATCCGGGTAAGTGCTAGACCAGAGAGGTTGCTTGTTGTTGAGGTGGAGCACCAGACCTACTGTCAGTTTCCCACTTTACTGCACAGCTCAGATTACCCAAGCTGTGCTATTCATACTCATCTCTACCTTGTAGACGAGACCCGTAAACCTTGCAATTCCTTGGCAGATTCCCTACTGACAGAGCTAAATTAACCCTTAAAAAAATGAAAGCAGCCACTTCCAAAAATAAAACCATATGATAGACCTATGAGCCAGAGTTTCACCAGGGATCCATTTATGACTTGTAAATTGTCCGATATTGGAATTAATATTCAGTACCATATTGACATACACAAAAGTGATATATCCGAATAAGGGATACATTAGTAAAAGTTGTAGGGAGGTATACTCACAGGTAAGTATGAAGCTAGTGCGTCCGAGTAATAGGCGTAGTAATAATAGTAGGCGTTGTAGTAACAGGTGTTTGTACCACTACAGTGTTAAGTATTTATGGTGGACACTAACCAATCAGATTACTGTGAGGTATACTAGGTATATGTATTTTCATTATATCAGTCTCTTATGAAATAAAGCGGGAATTCTTTCAAGCTGTGTCTTATCAGTACTACTGCATGGTTATATCACTTGGACTTTGACAAAACGCTTTTAGAAAAGGCTAGATGGAAAATACACCAGGATGTTACATACTGTTTTAAACAAACCCTGGGCGCAGCATCCCATAAAACTACAGCTATACGGCCACTTATTTCTTATCATGAAAAACGTCCAAATAAGACGAAGAATATTTCCTGGGCACTTGGCTAAAAAAGCAGCTAGCATCCCAAATCATTTTTTCAAGCAATCATATGATTTCAGATAACTATTTGATAATAATAACCATTTGTTAACAATCATAGCTTCAAGTAATTATTTTGAGTATAAATAATTTATGTGGAGGCGCGTTGTGCAATGGTTATCATCGTAGTTAATTGACACGGCGAGACGAGTTCAAATTCTGGTCGAGAAAGGTATGCATTAAACTATTCTCTCGCCAGTTATGGGTAAATGACAGGGAAGATTTGACTCTTAACCTAGAGCAGCCAGTCTAGGAAAATGGATTTAAACCTGTTAAACTCCGCTTAAGAATTTGACCATGTGTTACATCCCGCATTTGTGGAGGGGTTGGTAGATATGTAGTATAAAAAATTCGCATAGATTTACATGTTTTAAAGTATCTAATTATTTAACTCTTTCGCCACCGGCAGGATGTGACACAATGTTGATTTTTAAATGTAGTAAAAACTGGTTTTACTTAAGAGTTTTCCTTCTCCTAGATAGGTTGCCTTAGAAAAGCTTAATAACCCAGTCTATGTAACTATTTACCCATAGCTAGTAAAGGAGGGGAATCAGATGGTTTCATGCCTTCCCCAAGAGCATTGGCATTAGTGACCCAACCATCACAGTTGGCGTTGCGATAGATGGTCTCAATTGGGTCAATGCGTTCTCTGCTTCTAATTTCTACGTGGGGGATTTGTGCCACCACTTTATGCCCAGTATGTGTTGGGGGCAGTTGATGTGGAATGCCTCCAGTTTTTTTAGGTGTCTGCTATATAACACCCACAACTCACTTCCATATAAGAGTATGGATAGGCATACAGCTTTATATACAGAGATCTTGGTATTGATGGTGAGATCTTCAGTTCATGAACACTCTGTGAGATAGCCTACCAAAAGATGCTGAAGCCAGACTAATCCGCCGTTGCACCTCACTTGTGAGATGGTTTGTGTTGTTTAAGACGGATCCTAGGTAAGTGAACCCCTCTACATTTTTCAGTGGCTGGTGGTTATTTATAAACAAACAGCTTCATTCGGGATTCCGCCCTGTCGGCTGGGCGTTAGAATGCACTGACTGCACCTCTGCAGAGGGATAAGACTCCCCCAATGGGGCCACTTGTTGGCCGTGGGTGGCGACCCGTGATGCTTAAGGATAGAGCCCAGGTGGATGAGCAGTTCATGACATGCAATACTCCACTTTGGCCCTATCTTGGGCTAGACGCGCGGTCGGAGAGGTCCCCTCCGATCAATCGGCTGGTCACATCAAGCCCTAGCACCTATATGATGTTCCCAACCCTATTGCCCTTATGGCAAGCCCTAACCCCTTTTTATCATATGGGTGCTAGAAGGCGGTGGCTGCGGGTCTACATGTCCTGGGAATGACGTTAAACTCTATCTGATGGTGAGGTTCCAGTTCTGGAGGTTTGGGGAATGTGGAGCACCCTTCATCACCATTGCTCCCTGATCCACTCTGACCCGGAGTGGTAGTACCTGCTAGGTTCCCATCTATGGGTTAAATAGAAAAAATGTATTTATAAAAAAAATTGTATTATCCATTAAGAATTGATTTATTTCAAAACTTTATCGGCATTAAATGACCCGCTGAGGTTGATATGCCGTAAAACAAAACAAACCGACCAATCATTCGGGATTAGAACTAGGTTTGCCGATTCCATTTCGCAAAGCGCGCCTCAAAGTGATTAATTTGAATTCTTAAGGATTAGGTAACTTTTTGATTTTAACCACACGTAAACCTCTAGAGCTCTTCGTTAGACTTGGCCTTGTGCCAATTTTGGCCCTGTGGGGAAACAAATAAATATTGATTGAAAACCATTGTCCAACCATTAAGGGGTATCATCTAGGGTCCCACGAATTATTCTGTGGATTAGGGATTTTAACTGAGGGACGAAGAAGATAGAAATGTATCATTCATATTCGCAGTGCCGGATTGGCGAAGCTTTATGCATTTTTATTCACAAATCTGAAATAATTTTTATGAATCTTCGTTCAGCTTTCTAACAGTAAAGTCCAGAGATACAAACAAGTACGAAACGAATTAATTTCACGCATAAGAAGGTAGGCCAGCGGCAAATCATACTGTATAAAACGTGTATAATATTTTCTTTTTTATTCTTCGTTCTCCCGTAGTGCAATAAGGTCTTAACAACACCATCACAATAAGCTCCTTTTCGTTTAGGTGTCCAGGAGCAAGACTTGCATATTAATAACGTATCCCAGAGGCTGATTTACGTGTTGGATGCTGGCGACACACAGGCGTAAAGTAGACGCCCTGCAGCGATAAAACTTTGAGCCACTTTTTCCCGCGTACAGCTGACGCCATATTTCTCGGTGAAATACAGGTAAACGAATTTCTTATAATTTCCGGTCATGCGCGTTGCCCGCACGTAGGTAATAGAGACATATAAGCAAAAGTTTCGACATGAAATAAGCAAGGTGAAACCTTGACGTCTTTTCTTGTTTATAACAACAGTGACACGGACGTAACAGAAGCAGAGAACATACACAACTGGAATCTTATTTGGTGGCTTCATACTGACGAGTTAGATGAAAAATGTTAACGCTTATCTGCTAATAGGAATTGATTTGTGTTTCGTATTTCGAGATCAGAGATGTGAAGAAAGAAAAGAAAAAAAAAAAAAAGAAAAAGTCTTTTGTTTCTGCATTTTGTTCAAATAAAAAAAAATGTATACTGAAGCTTTATATTCTAACATAAAGGCTTCAGCGATACATGTTCATTCTTTGTTTTTTCTTCTTCCTTTCAGCTTATATTTTTTTGCAACAGCTTCTGTATTTATTACCTTTCATTACTTTTTTACACTTTCTTTTTCTTTTTCTATTTTTGTAATTTTTTTTTACTTTTTTAGTTTTATTATTTTTATGGTAATACATTTCCTTACTTTTTAAAACCTTTTTTCAGTTTTACTTCCATTATTTCTTCCACTTCCATTTTTTCTTTTCTTTCCCTTTTCTATCTTTTTCATTTTTATTTCTTTATTCGTTTACTTTTTTGTTTTTATTGTTTTTATTGTTTTACTTTTCTTTATTTTAAAAACATTTTTCATTTTTTTCGTCCATTATTTCTTCCTCTTACATTTTTCTTTGTTTTTTCGTTTTTCTTTGTTTAATTTTTTTCTTTTTCTTTTTTCTTTGTTTTTCCTTTTTCATTCAGTTTTATTATCTTATTTTTTTTCTTCCATGTTTTTTCTACTTTTATTCTTCTTTGTTTGTTTTTTTCTTCAATTTTTTATCATTCATTCAATAGTTTATTATTTCCACTTTTTCTTTTTTTACACATGTCTTTCTCTTTCTTATCTCTTTTTTACTTCTTTCATTTTTTTACTGTTTCCATGGTTAAAAATTTATTTATTTTCTTGAACCGTTTTTTTTTAAATTTTTCTTCTACAATTTCTCCCACTTTCATTCTTTCTATTTTTTTTTGTTTAATTTAAGTTTCATCTTTCTTTTAACATCTATATTTCTACACCTTTTATTTTATTTTTATACGTTTCTTTCGCTTTCTTCTTTCTTTTCATTTGTTTCAATTTTATTGTTTCGATGGTTAAATTTTCTTTATCTATCAAATACTTTTAAATATCTTTTAGTATATTATTTCTTCTATTTGATTCTACCTTTTTATTCTTAGTTCTCCAAGTTTTTATCTTTCTAGTGTTTCTCTATATTTTCCTTTTTTTCTTTATTTGAACATCTTTTTCATTTTTATATAGGCTTTTTTCTTCTCTTCCTTTCTTCAAACTTTTGAATGCGTGTTGTGTAATGGTTATCATCGCAGGAAATGGAGATGAGTTCAAATCCTGGACGCAGATATTTGCATTTCACAGAGAGGTTATACCTTTGGAAAAGGTGCCAATCCAACTATTCTTCCTCCAGCTATGTGTAGATAGTAGGACAGACTAGGATTTTTAGCATTGTTATGAAAACCAATCCAGGAGAAGGAAAACACTCAATTCAAAACTATAGAAGGAAAAAATAGAGGGGGGGAATAAATATTTGTTTGTTCTGCTTATGATCAGTCTTTCGATCTCCAGTCTGTTTAAGATTGGTTTGGTTTCTTTGCACAATTATGGGGTTTCAAGTAAATGTTCGTTGTTGAAGGGGGGGCAAAAAGAAGCGAGTCAAACGCCTTATTCGCAGGCTACAACACTGTCGTTGTCGTCTACCAGCAGCTGAAGTCGTAATAGTTATTTACTAAGCTGAGCTTAGATATGGCACAAGGCCAGAAGTATGGGGCTCCCAATGAGAATCGAACTCACTAACAATGGTTTGCGAAGCGAGCTTGCTAACCATTACACCACGTGAGGTGCCCCTGAAGTCGTAATACTCTTACTGCCGTCACCCTACTTCTACTTATACTGCCGTTTCCCCCCTTATCACCCGGGCACATCAGTCGAACCTCGTGCCCGTGCACAATTCTCGTGTATTCGAATGGACGCGTGTAGGCCCCAACATCCGGGCACCTGAATTGCACCTCGCGTCCATCCAGCGTCTAAATCTGATTTCTTTGCATTCCGGAGGGCACGGGTTCGACTCCGGCAGGCAAGTCACTCTCACTTTTTTCCAAATGAGTTCGGTGGTACTCGTTCTCCGTCAGAAAACCAAAGAAGATCACTTCTCGTTAGTCAAAACAACGTTGAGAGCGATATGGAATTTCATTAAATTTGCGAATTTATCAGAGTTATTTCCCTTAGTCTATTTTTTATCTTGACGAGCAACACAAAACACCCCCGGGCGTCGTAAAAATTAATTTTTGAAAGACATTGCCTGAGAGGGTGAGAGTTAAAAATTCAATGTCAGAGGGTTTGTATCATAAGTAATACAAATCTCATATTTATTAAAAGTGTAAAAAAAAAACAAACAAAAAAAAAAACAACAATTTGAAATGAAAACTGAGCCTCGTCCCTCTCAAATAAAATGTAGCATGCATGTAATAATCAAACAATTATTTTGAATTTTCCACATCGATTTTACACAAAACCGTAAGTATTTATTTATTTGTAAACTTTTTAGTTAACTTCTTGTTACTGTAAAAAAAAAAGGGACGAGAGTAAAAAACAATTTTTGAAATTGCTTACTCAAATTTTGGGTGTATATAGCATAAGAATATTGTGACGTAAGCTGTGATGTTGATCTATGACGTAGTTTTTGTTACAGACAGAAATGCAGACAATCTCCATTAGTAATAAATATTTTCTAATACCACGACTGGTTATCTGGTCGCTAGTAAAGCCAAATAAATTCAAGGGTAAATATAAATAAACCACTGGATTCATCGTAAAATCATCCTCTCGAAAATATTTGTTTGATCTTGGTACAAGGATTTTTGTTTTCATTTGCATTTACAAAACAGTAAGAAACAGAAATATTAGATTTTTTTATGACTTAATTCTCTTATTAAAAAAAAAACTTCTGATTTGGCTTATCTTTCGCTTCAATATTCTTTAAGAAATTTCCTTTCTTCTTCCCTTTTCTCTTTCTTTCTTTCTTTCTTCTTTTTCTTTTTTTCATTCTTTCTTTTTTCTTTTTTTCTATTTCTTTCTTTTCTTTTTTTTCATTCTTTCTTTTTTTTTTCATTCTTTCTTTCTTTTTTTCTTTCTTTCTTTTTTTCTTTCTTTCTTTTTTTTTTTCTTTCTTTCTTTTTTCTTTCTTTCTTTTTTTTCTTTCTTTTTTTTTCATTCTTTTCTTTCTTTTTTTCTTCTTTTTCTTTTTCTTCTTTTCTTTCTTTCTTTCTTTTTTTTCATTCTTTCTTTTTTTCCTTTCTTTCTTTCTTTCTTCTTTCTTTTTTTTTCTTTCTTTCTTTCTTTTTCTTTCTTTTTTTTTTCATTCTTTCTTTTTTCTTCTTTCCCTTTCTATTCTTTCTTTCTTTCTTTTTTCATTCTTTCTTTCTTTTTCATTCTTTCTTTCTTCTTTTTCTTTCTTTCTTTCTTCATTCTTTCTTTCTTTCTTTTTCATTCTTTTTTCTTTTTTCTTCTTTCTTTTTTCTTCTTTCTTTTTTTCATTCTTTCTTTTTTTCATTCTTTCTTTCTTTTTTCATTCTTTCTTTCTTTTTCTTTCTTTTTTTTTCATTCTTTCTTTTTTCTTTTTCTTTCTTTCTTTTCTCTTCTTCTTTCTTTCTTTTTTTCTTTTCTTTCTCTTTCATTCTTCTTTTTTTTTCTTTCTTTCTTTTTCTTTCTTTTTTCTTTTCTTTCTTTCTTCCCTTTCTTTTCTTTCTTTCTTTTTTCTCTTTCTTTCTTTCTTTTTCTCTTTCTTTCTTCCTTCCCTTTCTCTTTCTTTCTTCTTTTTTCTTTCTTTCTTTCTTTCTTTCATTCTTATTCTTTCATTCTTATTTTCCACTTATAGTTAACGTTTTTAACCCTATTTTTCTAAAAGAAAAAAATGTCTTTCTTTTTCGTTGATTTTTTTTGTTACGATGATTTCTTGCTATTTAAAAAAGACTTTCACCACATTTTCTAATTAACATTTGTTTGTTCTATTTCTCTGAATGTTTGAGATAAGGCTTAATGATTATTATTATCTGCGTTATTCCGACTACTGTCCTCATCTTCATTGTTATCTGTACAACGTTTCGGCCGATATGCCCTCCGATATACCTGAAGAAGGCCGGAGGGCATATCGGCCGAAACGTTGTACAGATAACAATGAAGATGAGGACAATAGTCCTAATAACGCAGATAATTTGTTTGTTCGTTTCTCTCTTTCTTTCTTTTTTCTTTCTTTCTTTCTTTCTTTCTTTCTTTCTTTCTTTCTTTAGTTCGTTCTTTCATTCATTTCTTATTTTGTTCGTCCTTTTTTTCTTTTATTTGTTCTTTTGTTTTTTGTTTGTTTGTTTGTACATTTATTCATTCTTCCTTTCTTTTTTTCATTCGTTCTTTTTTTCTTTCTTTTATTCGTTCGTACTTTTCTTTCTTTCTTGCGTTATTCTATTCTTTCTTTCTGTCTTTTCTCTTTTTCTTTTTTCTTTCTTTCTTTCGTTTTTCTTTCTTTCTTTAGTTCGTTCGTTCGTTCTTTCTGTCATTTCTTTTTTTGTTCGTCATTTTATTCGTTCTTTTGTTTCTTTTGTTTGTTCATTCATTCTTCCTTTCTTTCTTTTTTCATTCGTTCTTTTTCTTCTTCTATTCGTTCGTACATTTCTTTCTTTCTTTCGTTATTTTATTCTTTCTTTCTGTATTTTCTCTTTTTCTTCAACTTGTTTCTTTTTCTTTTTTTATCACTTTAATCATCTTTTTCTTTCCTTCTGTTTGTGACGAATTTATTTTTGCTTCAAATTCATTCTCGCTATTTAAAAAAAACTTGTTTTTTTTTCTTTATTTCTTTTAACATTTCTATAACCAATTTCCTTTATTTATTACTGTCCCCCTTCTTTCCCATCCGTTCCTCCTTTCCTTCGCTCCTCCCTCCCTTCCTTCCTTTATTTTTACCAAACCATCGTCGACTGTTAATTGGCTGCCAAAAAAAAAAACCATTGATAGTTTCGTTCAGTAGTTCCACTAGTCGTGTGCTAAATTTCCCTGGGGATATTTCATTTATTTATTTATTTTAAATTTAAATATATAGTTAGTTCAATCGCTACTGCATGCTTTCTGAAATATGAAATTCGTTCCAGGCTTAGCAAAGCGTAGTAAACATATCGATTACTTATTTTAAACTTATACGATATACATCTCATTATACAGATAGCCTTCAGTCTATTCCTAGACATACTCCAGTATTTGGTGATGCGGATGGCCCATCGCTTGACAGTACGGATATGGAATCGGGTGAGACGGGTTCAAACACCAGCTGAGAATATTTGCGCTCACTTTGTATTAAAATCCCCTTGATGAATACCTTGACTCTTCTTCTCTGCCAGGTATGGGTAAATGGCGAGTTCAGCGTTGTAAAGGCACTTTATTCTGGGCGTTAAATAAGTGATAAACTCCGAGAGCAATCTTTGATACTGGTACCGTGTTATCTAATGAAACCTGTCACATGTTATTTTGCGGGTGGAGATAGGAATCGACAAATAAATTGATTTTGTTGATTGATTGGTAGGTTGGATTTTACGGCATGTCAACCCTTAAGCAATCTCGGGTCGATACATATAGTCAACAGGTAACCTCAATGGTGGGTCTTACCCCTCTACAGAGGTGCAGTTGGCGTATTCAACAGCCGAGGTCGACAGGGCTTATTGTTCTTGGATATACCATGAAGATGTTCTCTGCGTGGGGGCCCACCAATCTAAAATGCGAAACGTCCAGTTCTATTTCAATATCCACAGTTTTTTTTTTAACTGTGTATATATTTAGAAGATATTTAACGTTTCATTGATTGTTTTTTTCTGCCTTGGTGAATACAATTTCAGTCTCGATACTTTTTGAACAGTTCTTGTATTTTGATGAATATCAACTTTTCATTAATTGTTCATTTCCTTTTAAGTCAATATAAATCCAGCCTCGATATATTTTTTAATAGATCTCGTATTTTCAAGAGAATTAACGTTTCATTCATTGTTTATTAATGCCCTGGTAAATACAGCTTCAATCTCGATACTTTTTAACATACCTCGTATTTTGAAGAATGTTAACATTTCATTCATTATTCTCTTCTGTCTTTGTAAATACACCTTCAGCCTCGATACTTTTTGAACACTTCTCGTAAATTTCTGTATTGGTTAATAAAAGCTCTATTCTCGATTTAAAAAAAAAACAGATCTCATATTTTAAAGAGAATTAACGTTTCCTTCATTGTTAATTTCTGTCTTGGTAAATACAGCTTCAGTCTCCATCCTTAAAAAAACAAAAACTTAACTCGTATTTTGAAGAAAATGAATGTTTTCTTCATTGTTCATTTTACCTTGGTAAAAAAACATCATTATTCTCAATAGTTTTTGAACACATTAAGTATTTTGAGAAAATTAAAGTTTCATTCGTTGTCCCTTTTACATTGGTAAAATATCTTCATTCTCAATAGTTTTAGAACACACTGCGTATTTTGAAGAACATTAAGGTTTCATTCATTGTTCATTTTACCTTGGTAAAATATCTTCATTCTCAATAGTTTTAGAACACACTGCGTATTTTGAAGAGCATTAACGTTTCATTCATTGTTCATTTTACCTTGGTAAAATATCTTCATTCTCAATATGTTTTGAACATACAACGTATTTAGAAGAACATTAACGTTTCATTCATTGTTCATTTTACCTTGGTAAAATATCCTCATTCTGAATGTTTTTTGAACATACAACATATTTTGAAGAACATTAACGTTTCATTCATTGTTCATTTTACCTTGGTAAAATATCTTCATTCTCAATAGTTTTTGAACGTACAACGTATTTTGAAGTGCATTAACGTTTCATTCATTGTTCATTTTACCTTGGTAAAATATCTTCATTCTCAATAGTTTTTGAACTCACTACGTATTTTGAAGAAAATTAACATTTCATTCATTGTCCATTTTACCTTGGTAAAATATCTTCATTCTCAATATTTTTTGAACTCACTACGAATTTTGAAGAACATTAACATTTCATTCATTGTCCATTTTACCTTGGTAAAATATCTTCATTCTCAATATTTTTTGAACATACAACGTATTTTGAAGAGCATTAACGTTTCATTCATTGTCATTTTACCTTGGTAAAATATCTTCATTCAATAGTTTTTGAACTCACTACGTATTTGAAGAAAATTTAACATTTCATTTTTCCTTGGTAAAATATCTTCATTCTCAATATTTTTTGAACTCACTACGAATTTTGAAGAACATTAACATTTCATTCATTGTCCATTTTACCTTGGTAAAATATCTTCATTCTCAATATTTTTTGAACATACAACGTATTTTGAAGAACATTAACATTTCATTCATTGTTCATTGTAAAATATCTTCATTCTCAATATTTTTTGAACATACAACGTATTTTGAAGTGCATTAACGTTTAATTCATTATTCATTTTACCTTGGTAAAATATTTTAATTCTCAATAGTTTTTGAACTCACTACGTATTTTGAAGAACATTAACATTTCATTCATTGTCCATTTTACCTTGGTAAAATATCTTCATTCTCAATATTTTTTGAACATACAACGTATTTTGAAGAGCATTAACGTTTCATTCATTGTTCATTTTACCTTGGTAAAATATCTTCATTCTCAATAGTTTTTGAACTCACTACGTATTTTGAAGAAAATTAACATTTCATTCATTGTCCATTTACCTTGGTAAAATATCTTCATTCTCAATATTTTTGAACTCACTACGTATTTTGAAGAACATTAACATTTCATTCATTGTCCATTTTACCTTGGTAAAATATCTTCATTCTCAATATTTTTTGAACATACAACGTATTTTGAAGAGCATTAACGTTTCATTCATTGTTCATTTTACCTTGTAAAATATCTTCATTCTCAATAGTTTTTGAACTCACTACGTATTTTGAAGAACATTAACATTTCATTCATTGTCCATTTTACCTTGGTAAAATATCTTTATTCTCAATAGTTTTTGAACTCACTACGTATTTTGAAGAAAATTAACATTTCATTCATTGTCCATTTTACCTTGGTAAAATATCTTTATTCTCAATAGTTTTTGAACTCACTACGTATTTTGAAGAACATTAACATTTATTCATTGTCCATTTTACCTTGGTGAAATATCTTCATTCTCAATAGTTTTAGAACATACAACGTATTTTGAAGAGCATTAACGTTTTATTCATTGTCCATTTTACCTTGGTAAAATATCTTCATTCTCAATAGTTTTAGAACTCACTACGTATTTTGAAGAAAATTAACGTTTCATGCATTGTTCATTTTTAACTTAGTAAATACAAATTTAGTCCCTATCTTTTTGAAACAGATCTTTTATTTTGAAGAAAATGAAGGTTTTATTCATTGTTCATTTCTGTCTTAGTAAATAAAAATCTTCGTTCTATGTTCTTTCTTTGAACACATCTAGTATGCATATATCTTTGTTTGCATATTTGATCATCCTAAATCTTACGCATGTAATTTATGATCTGAACTCAGCGATTGTCCACAGAGATAAATGTTTAATGAAAAAAAATATACCGTTAAGGTAGATATGGGTAGCTCATAGCAAGAAACCTGATAAAAAGACAGAAAAACATGGCGGCCATACAAAAAAAAATAAATAAAAAGAATAGGAAAAACTTCAAAGATTTTACACCTGCTCACCATGACTATATCAATATTTTGTAGGCGTCTGTTTGTCCGTCTTCTACAGACGACGAAAAAATTTTATATGGGGGCGGGTGGTGTTAATAATAATCGATGTAGAAAAGGGATCGACGAGACGAGTTCAAATCCTCGACGAGGCTGTTTTGTATTTCACATTGGGCTAATACACTTGGAAAAGGTTAGAATCCTGCTATTCTCCCGCAAGCTATGGGTAAACAGAGCATACTGGACTCTTTAACCTTGGTACGGCTAGGAGATGAAAAACTGAATTCAGGCATGTAAAACTCCGCTTAAGAAATTAACCCTCTGCACTTCTAAATCTTTAGAAATGAAATCTCACCACCGGACCAGCATGGAGCGCGAGGTATAATGGTTATCGTCGTTGAAAATGAACACGGAAAATGAGTTCAAATCATGGCGAAAGCTGTCTGTATTTCACATGGCGCTAATACACTTGGGAAAGATATGGATCCAACTATTCTCCTTCTAGATATGGGTAAATAGTAGGCCGGACTGGACTCTTCAGCCTTGGTTAAGCAACCGGTCTCGAAGAAGGAAAACTTACAGTGGATAATTAATAGTTTATTGTAATCACATGATTGCTTGATTAATTTTAACAGCATGTCAACCCATCTAGGGTTATTTTATGCCTAGAGGTTAGGGAATCGTGTTCATTGAACGTTCATACTTACGTTTGTTGTTTAGTTGTTTCTTAAGGGGGTATTTTTGCTGATGGTCATATCGAATATGAATAATTTTTAAACAGATCTATTTGACCAATAAATTGAACCGTAACCTGTACTACGATCACAGGTCAGAACGAATCTAGAAGTCATAGCAATGAACGGTTACTCCACATTCCCCAGATCTTCAGAATTGGAGCCTCACCACCAGATACAGGTTATTGTCATACCTAGGAAATCCTTTTTTTTTTGGGGGGAGTGAGAGGCTTACCTTAGTTGCAGGGGATACAATCAACTTATTGTAAACTGCGCTGAGAAGGTGTGCTATCAAGTGCTGATCAGTTTCAGAGATCCAAAAGTACCTGTGACCCGAAACCGAGGGTCAAGTTCAGGATGGGTCCCCAAAAGCCCGAAAAAACACACTGAATGAACTAGATCAGATAAAACCTTAACAGTTATAATCACTCCGGGTCAGAATAGACCTGGGAGTAGATTGGTTGCTTGGATTTTACGGCATGTAAACCCTTGTTAGGTTATTTTATGCCGAAGTTGTTTTTCATTCATTCTTGATGGGTATTCAATTTTTTATTTAAACTCAATTTTTAAACAATTTTTAAAACTCATTTTTTTGTCTATTTAACCCATAGATATGACCCTAATAGATACTACCACTCCGGATCAGAGTGGACCTGGTAATAATAACGATGAAGGGGTACTCTGCACTACCCAGATCTCGAGAATTATAACTTCACCATTAGATGCAATCTAAAGCGATATCGCGGACCTGAGAGTGATGGCAAAAAGGTTACCCCACATTTCCCGGATCTAAAGATGTGGATGCTCGTCATCAGATATAGTTTACTGTTGCACCCAGGACACACTTTTGTGTGTGGGGGGGGGGGTCTTACAATACTGCAGAGAATAAAGTTAGCTCCAGGGAGAAATAGTTACTGGAAGTATAAGTATTTATTTATTAATTAGTATTATTAGTTAGTTGAAATTTAATTACTAGTAATTACTTAATAATATAATTAGTTTCGAAACAATATTGACAGCTGTGTTAGATAACTGAAGAATCGTTTATATGCCATAAAACCAACCAACAAACAAACAAACAAACAAACAAACAAACAAACAGAGAATATGAAAATTTTTATCTGATTATATTAACCGCGTAAATGTAAAAAATAATGACTTCAAACGCTTCTATTTACCAAAGAAATAGTTGTTATCAAAAAAAAGGTTATGTCGAATCATATTAAACAATATCTAAAATATGAAGGGTGTCTCGTATTATATTTAATAATACTAACAACAGAAAACACCCTCTGGGCGTCGTAAAAATTAATTTTTGAAAGACATTGCCTTAAAGGGTGGGAGTTAAAAATTCAATGTCAGGGGTTTTGTATCATGAGTAAGCAAAATCATATTTATTAAAGGGGTAAAAAAAAAAATAAAGCAATTTGAAATGAAAACTGAGCCCCGTCCCTCTCAAATAAAATGTAGCATGCATGTAATAATCAAACAATTATTTTGAATATTTTCCACATCAATTTTCCACAAAATCGTAGGTATTTATTTATTTGTAAACTTTTAGTTAACTTCTTGTTACTGTAAAAAAAAGGGACAAGAGTGAAAAAACAATTTTTAAAATTGCTTACTCAATAAGAATATTGTGGCATAAGCTGTGACATAGTTTTTTTACATACAGAAATACAGACAATCTCCATTATGAATAGTTTTAAACTAAGAAGAATATCTTATATTGTATTTAATAACATTTAATATAGTGAGAATGTGTGTATTATATTTAACTATATTTAAACTATGAACAATATCTCGTATTGTATTTGGTACTGTTTAATATAGGAATCGTGTGTCGTATCATGTTTAACAATATTCAAACTATAAAGAGTGTTGTGTATTGTATTTAATAATGTTAAAAATATCGATGTATTTCATATTATATTAAATAATGTTCAAAATGTGAAGGTCGTGTCGAATTATATATAACAATATTGATATATCCGGGTTAAGGGATATATTAATGAAGTTGGTATTTGGTATATTATCGCAGTAGTAGCTGGTACGTCGAATAACAGTACGTCTTCCAAGCAGTCGTGGTGTAGTCTGGCGAGTAAGTTTAGGCTAGTAGGCTTAGGCTTAGGCGCCTGTATCGCCACAGTGTCGAATATTTATATATGACACTGTCCAATCAGATTATAGTGAGGGATTACCAAGGTATTTACATATTAATTACATCAAATATCTAAAATACGAAGGGTGTGTTGTATTATATTTGATAACATTTACAATATGAAATGTGGGTAATTTATGAGGAAGACCGTCCCGGTCTCCTGCCTCAAAACTTGCTACCGGTGATTGCTGAAAAACCACCCAACTACGATTGAAGTCCGTAGCCGAGCAGTGTTACTTGAAAGTAAACAACCAACTTGGGGCGTTTTTTTTTGTTTTGTTTTTTTCGACATTCATTTACATATAAAAAAATCCAAAACGTTTATTTTTTTCGGTATTTTCATTTTATTTTAATATATTTATTTCCAACAATCAATTACAAGTAAAAAAAAATCAAAATATTAGATATTCTTGTTTATTTAAACCAAAAACAAGACATTAAACAAACATGAATAAAAGAAAATCTGAGTATTTAGATATTCTTTTATATTTTAATAAAAAAAAACTATCTATCTAGTCCTCTTCATATCTATCTATTGCTTCAGCTACGGACTTCAATCGTAGCTGGGGTTGGTTTTTCACCACTCACCGTTAGCAGGTTTTGAGGCAGGAGACCGGGACGGTCTTCCTCATAAATTACCGAAATGTGTCACATTGTACTAAATAATATTTAAAATATGAAATCTGTGTTGTATTTTATCAAAACATATTTGAAATATAAAGCGTGTGTCGTATTGTATTTAAAACATTTAACATATAAAGTGTATCACATTGTAGTCGATAATATTTACAATATGAAGGGTGTGTCGAATTATATCTAAAACCATTTAAAATAGAAAGGGTGTGTCACATTGCATTTAGTAATATTTAAAATATGAATGGTGTGTCGTATCATATCTAACACTATATAAAATAGCCCCAGCCCTTTTTATCATATGGGTGGTAGAAGGCGGTGACTGGGGGTCTACATGTCGTGAGAATGACGTTAAACTCTATCTGATGGTGAGGTTCCAGTTCTGGAGGTTTAGGGAATGTGGAGCACCCCTTCATCACCATTGCTCCCTGGCCCACTCTGACCCGGTGTGGTAGTACCTGTTAGGGTCCCATCTATGGGTTGAATAGAAAAACATGAGTTGATAAACAAAATTGTATTATCCATTAAGAATTGATTTATTTCAAAACTTTATCGGCATTAAATGACCCACTGAGGTTGATATGCCACAAAACAAAACAAACTATATAAAATAGCTCCGTTTAGGTATAAGTGGTTACGCAAGACAAAATTGTTTCAGCAACAGAGTGGTGAATACATGGAATAAACTACCATCATCAATAGTGAATGCCCCATCTCTAAACTCCTTCAAAGCAATGTTGGATAATCTGTGGAAAGATTATAAATATTCTGTGGAATTAAAATGAACGTTTATAAGGAACAATGACAGGTCTCAGACCTAATATACTAGCGGAAAGGATATTATTATTATTTTACTCCTTTTGAGTTTTCACATCAGCATTAGCTGATGGTCTTTCACTGGAATCTGAGTGACAGCAAGTCTCCTCAGGTGTCCAGAACTCTTCTGAGTATTCTGGCAGATTGCAGCAGTGCAGTGTTCTGAATGGTTTCAATTCTTCCTTTGATTCCCAAACTTTCCAGACCCTTTTCGAATCCTTTAGGGACTGTTCCAAGTGCACCAACTACAATTGGTATCACTTTCACTTTCATATTCCATAACTTTTTCAGTTCTTTGGCAATGTCCAGATATTTGTCCATTTTTTCATTTTCCTTTAGCTTCACACTGTGATCTGCTGGCACTGCAAAATCCACCAGTTGACAAGTTCTTTCTTTTTGTTAATCAGCACTAGGTCTGGTCTTCTTGCTGGGATAAGGTGATCCATTTTTATTTCAAAGTCCCAGATTATTATTATTATTATAAATAAAGAACTTTATGAAAATAAAAAATTAATAGTATATTGCCACCAGGTTTTTTTAATGTGGGAGATTCCCAACATACGTGGAATCGTAGAAAAATATTGCGCTGTTCTTTTGGCATTTTTTTTGGGGGGGAGGGGCGTCACTGATGTGTAGGTACTGACCTAGACCTTATCATTTTAAGTGCAATGAGAAGGGGGAAACCTAGGGGTATAACCCCACCTCCGCCCGGAACTGGCGCTTCGGTTATTTTGCGCTTCACGCCCCAAAGGGTGATAAGTGCAAAAGAAGGGTAAATGTTGTAGATATAAACTTTTAGGCGAGACATCTAGACCGGAAGCAGACATCTAGAGCGGAAGCAGACATCACCAATTCATTTGAGTTGGTCGGTAAAGATAAGATAGAGACTTTTTCTAAAAAAAAGATAATTTTAGGCTGAACTTGCACAAAGGTGTGAAAATTAGGGTGACCCAGAAAAAAAAACAGAACCCACAAATTTTGTAATAAAACTGTTAATTTTTACTATGGGGGTCTAGGGGTAGGGTTTAGGGTTAAGGTAGGGTTAGGATTAGGGTTAGGGTTGGGGTTTAGGGTTATTTTAATGTGAAAATGAATAAATAATTTGGGTTCTGTTTTTTCTGGGTCACCCTGTATTCCAGTGAAAAAACAGAACCCACAAATTTTGTAATAAAACTGTTAATTTTAACTAGGGGGTTTAAGGTTAGAGTTAAGGGCTAGGGTTATACTTAGGGGTTAGGGTTAGGGCCGGGGTTGGGGTTTAAGGTTAGTTTAATGGGAAAATAAATAAATAATTTGGGTTCTGTTTTTTCTGGGTCAACCTAATTTTGACACCTTTGTGCAAGTTCAGCCTAATTTTATAAGTGGTTGCATGTAGACAAAATCAAAAGGATTTTAAACATAATATACATCTCAGTCGGTAGAGCGTTCGTCTCGGTACCACAAGGTTCTTGTTTCGATACTGGCCCTCGCCAACTCAGCGTATGAGTAGCACATTAATCTGTGCGGTAAAGTAAAGAGCTGATGGTAGGTATGGCGCTCCACCTGAGACGTTAAAATAATCTCTTTGGTCTTGCGCTAGTGAAAAGGGGATAGACTCCCTCGCTGATTGGCTGATACCGACTTTAGGCCATCCCGACGACTTTACTTTTTATCTTCACTTACAAGTTTAATTCGTTAATCTCGTTGCTTAATTTCCTCGTATATCAAATCAAGTTTCATCATTGAAATAAACTGAAATACCATTAATCGGTTCCAGCTCCCAACTCCCATAAGGAAACCTATTTTTTTTCACTGAATGATTGAGATGAGGCTTGATGATTAGTATTATCTGCATTATTCGGAAGAAATACCTGAAGAAGGCCGGAGGGCATATCGGCCGAAACGTTGTACAAATTACAATGAAGATGGGGACAATAGTCCGAATAATGCAGATAATACTTTATTTTTTATCACGTTTTTTTTTTTAGTAACTTGAATAGCACTGTATTCAATAAAAACATAATAAAATAGAATGTAATATAAATTATGTGCTGTAATATACAATTTTAATCTATATTTTTGATGATATTTTTTGGCATCCTTAATTTGGAAACTTAAATGTTTTTAGTAGACTTATTAACATAAGTGTATCTGAAGCTCGCCGGAACTAGAATTTTAGCTCACAAAAACATTGACCGAGTGACAGTTCGTAAAACGGAAGACTTGTAGCAAGCTGGGTGTTGTATATATTTTATATAGGTTTACACAACTTACTAACTTTAAAACAAAACTCAACACAATGGAAGAAATCAACGGAGTCGTATTAAAATAACAATCTGTATTAAAATAGAATTACAGACAATTATAATAGCATACCGGGCATAGTCCTTTGTTTTATATTGTGGTATTAATAGTTCATATTTTATCTTGTTTTTCTTTGCTGATACTGGAGCTGATTTGTTGTGTGACCACTCGTCTTGTCATTCTCTGAACTACTCAAAAATTCCCGCTTTTCCTTTTTGGCGCTTGATTTTGAATTCAGCGTTTGTTGTTTTCCGTTACTGCATTCTGGGATTCTTACTCCCCCTTTTTAATATAATCGGCAACTGCCATTTTATTAACCATTACAGACTTGTAAGTTGGGTAGTCGTAAGTCGGGGTACCGGTGTTCTAAAATCTATTAAGGCTGAAAGTACACAACCTAGAAGCTGAAGATATCGAGATGTTAGATATTGTAATTTACATTATATTTACGAACATATGGACAAAAGACGAGTAAATTCTCGATCAAAGTCACAAGTGCGAAATTCGACGATGTAAACAACCTGAAAAAAAAAGAAGACAAAAACAGTTTCTTTAACGCCTTTTATATACGTAGGCATGCAACAGCCAATCTATGTGGTTCTTGGAAGAGAAAGAAATAGAGAGAGAGAGAGAGAGAGAGAGAGAGAGAGAGAGAGAGAGAGAGAGAGAAATAGAGAATGAGAGTGAGAGAGAGAGAGAGAAGAGGGAAAGAGAGAGAGAAAGAAATAGAGAATGAGAGAGAGAGAGAGAGAGAGAGAGAGAGAGAGAGAGAGAGAGAGAGAGAGAGAGAGAGAGAGAGAGAGAGAGAGAGAGAGAGAGAGAGAGAGAGAGAGAGAGAGAGAGAGAGAGAAGGTAACTTGATTGATGTTTCAATTAGTACGTGTGATTTCTTTCATTGTGTACAGATGTGTATTTTTTTTTACTGCATTATCTAATGCACACTGATAAAAGCATATTTGAGGTGTGTTCAAAGTGAAACTTTAAAAAAAAGAAACAGATTCGTCACAAAACTCAAGATTAAAATTAAGCACTTCGTGATGGTGCCGTGGTGAGCAGAATAGTCTCGAAGTTCAGCTATTACTAAGTAATAGGTTCGATCCTCAGAAGGCCGATGCTCGGGTATTAAGTTGTAATATCGGCAATTAAGTGAGTGTTTTTTGTGACCACGTGTCTGACTTTTCTTTATCTCATCGGCATCTGTTTATTTCGTCTTTGTCTCTTTACCACTTCTCATCTTCTTGTTTTTGAGACCGTTCCAGAGGAAAGTTGTAATATCTGTAATAAAAAGAGTGTTTTTTGTGACCACGTGTCTGACTTTTCTTGTCTCATCGGCATCGGTTTATTTCGTCTTTGTCTCTTTACCCCTTCTCATCTTCTTGTTTTGAGACCGTTCCAGAGGAAAGTTGTAATATCTGTAATAAAAAGAGTGTTTTTTTGTGACCACGTGTCTGACTTTTCTTTGTCTCATCGGCATCGGTTTATTTCGTCTTTGTCTCTTTACCCCTTCTCATCTTCTTGTTTTTAGACCGTTCCAGAGGAAAGTTGTAATATCTGTAATAAAAAGAGTGTTTTTTGTGACCACGTGTCTGACTTTTCTTTGTCTCATCGGCATCTGTTTATTTCGTCCTTGTCTCTTTACCACATCTCATCTTTTTGTTTTTGAGACCGTTCCAGAGGAAAATTGTAATATCTGTAATAAAATGAGTGTTTTTTGTGACCACGTGTCTGACTTTTCTTTATCTCATCGGCATCTATTTATTTCGTCCTTGTCTCTTTACCACATCTCATCTTTTTGTTTTTGAGACCGTTCCAGAGGAAAATTGTAATATCTGTAATAAAATGAGTGTTTTTGTGACCACGTGTCTGACTTTTCTTTATCTCATCGGCATCTATTTATTTCGTCTTTGTCTCTTTACCACTTCTCATCTTCTTGTTTTTCAGACCGTTCCAGAGGAAAATTGTAATATCTGTAATAAAAAGAGTGTTTTTTGTGACCACGTGTCTGACTTTTCTTTATCTCATCGGCATCGGTTTATTTCGTCTTTCTCTCTTTACACCTTCTCATCTTCTTGTTTTTGAGACCGTTCCAGGTGGAAGTTGTAAGATCGGCAATAAACTGGAATCTCTTTTGTGATCAAGTGTCTTATTTTTCCTTTCCTGATATCATGCCTATTGGTCTGTTTGGATTTTACCCCATGTCAACCCATGTTTCCTGATATAAACATCCCACATCTCATGGTCATCTTTTCATCTCATCTCTGAGTCCTCATCTCTTAATCTTAATTAGCATCTTATTTATTAACCATGATCTTTATTAAAGTCTAGCTGAGGTAAATTTGCCGGATAATTGCCCAAATTATTAATGAATTTAAAATCCAGAAATCTGTGTAATCTATCTCTTAGAAATAAAGATTCACATAATCTATGGTGGGAATAATTTGCATAATGATTTAAAAAAAAAGGGTTTAATTTATAATTATTTGCTGTTTCTGATTTCTAATACCATCAGGCGCTCACAACATTTCATCAACTTATCAAGAATTGTGTATTTTTCAGTATTCCATTAGTAAGCACTTGAGTAGAATAATAAACTTTTTGACCATTTTAACAGCATGTAAACTCTACTAGGGATATCTAATTAAGAGCATTGAACCTGATCATCACACGCATTTTAGTGTCAGGATCGATTCCGAGGGAAGTTGTAATATCGGCAATAAAGTGAGTGGAATTTTCTGTCGCCACGTGTCTGACCTTTCCTTTCCCGATATGAACGTGCCTTCTCGGCTGGGAGTGTAGAATATGCCGACTGCACCTCTGCAGTGTGGCAAGACTCCCTTCAGTAAGGATATCTGTTGATTTAAGGTGTCTGAGTTGTCCATGACATGTAACACGCCACTCTGATTTTTACTTGGGATAAACGGACGGTTGGAGAGGCCCTCTTCGATCAGTCGTCTGGTCACGTCAAGTCCTAGTACATATATGATTGTCCCGATCGTATTGTTCTTATAGCAAACTCCCAACCCTTTTTATCAAATGTTTTAGAAGATATCTGAGGGTTTTAAATCCTTTCAATAAATGAATGAAAAGATGTCTCTCAATATTTCTTAGAGGGCAACGTTGTGTAGAGAGGAAGATTGTATTGCGCCAGGCTTCTAGGTGAGTAGCAGGACTGTCGGCCTGAGCTTTAGAATACACCTTTGTAGACGGACAAGATCCCCCCAATGAGGCTACCGGTTGGCCGGGGATAGTGACCTGTGATACTTAAGGATGAAACACTGGTGGCTATGTTTTTACCTAAAAAAAATGTCATAGCAAGACAACTGCAGTGTTCTTCTGAAGAACAGATTTTTATCTCGAAATATTAAGAATAAATCACAGGTTAACAAACAGCACCATTGTTACCTTATTTTTCTTTACGCCTGCATTGTGATAGTCTTCAAAACCAACCTCAAAACCAATATATACACAATGCTTCAAGCAAATTATAAAACCCTTCTGTATGTATGTATGTATGTATGTGTGTGTGTGTGAGAGGTGTTTGTGTGTGTACTAGCTGATTTACCCGCTTTGCATATTAAAAACGAAGGGATCAGTATTTTTTAAGCACATTATTCAGTAATAGCTGTGATTATATGAATTAAGAAATATTAATAATAAAAAAACAGAAACACCTTATACGGGAATTTAAAATTAAAATTAAAAAGAACCCCTGCACGTTTTTAAAAATTAATCTAATAACTAGAATTTAATCCTTATTTTAATATTAACTTAATTTTTAAACAAAACAAACTAACATTATGCCGCAAGCTACCTTTAGGCAATGCGCCTTTTAATTCCCTTGGGCATCTTCCCCCATGCAGAGTTAAAATGAAATTATATTGTAATGAGAGGAAATAAGACTTTCAAATGAAAATATTATAAGGTTTGGTTTCTTTGTTTTAAGGTCATATCAATGTTCATGGGTTATTTAATGCTGAAATCATCATTGTAGTGTTACTATTAAACCTATTGCAGGGACGTTAGCCACTTGAAAAAGTTTGGTTTGGTTTCTTTGTTTCATAGGATATGAACCTTTGTGAGTGAGGTTCATAACATTCCCTAGAGTATTTGTCAAAAGATGTATGTAATAGCAATAACTCGCTTATAACGGTATCACAGTCTAGCACGTTAACCGCTACCGGGTCACGCCACCGGGTCACGCCACCGTGTCACACACGTAACGTTTAGTTTAGTTTAATGGCATTTAGTTTGTTTAATTTCATATAAATCTTTGTGGGTTATTGTTGTACCGGCCGTTCCTACAGCGGAGAATATACACCGGTTCTCACTATAAATAGTGAGACACCGAGTGAAAAGGTTGTACTGTTACCGTTAACGGCAAGCTAGCCGTTCCTATACCATTATTGTAAATACACTTGTCTTATTTTACCCTATCTCGACTTGACTTCTTTTTTACTGTTGGATTAACATCACAACAGTTATTTAATGCAAAAGTCATCCTTGTAAAAAACAGTAGTACTACTATTCAACCCATTGCTGAAGGATGATTGGGTTTTAGCCAATAACCTAACCCTAACCCTAATCCCTAACCCCTAGCAAACAACCGGATTTTGACGGTGTAAACGAAAAAATTTCCTTATGAAACAAGATCGTAAAAGGGGTGCCTAAAGGTCATATGGTCCGGTCACCAGTGAATGTATATCTATATGTTTAAAATCTCTAGTTTTATATCTGTACCGAGCATCTGATTGGCTGTTACGTATCCTAGGGCCATTATATGAACTCCTGAACTATTCATTAAATTACACAGAGCGAATAACGAGAAGAGGTGGCGTATAAACTGGTCGGGTTTAACGATGGAACAGATCAGATGTTGTGAAATCCGAAATATGTTATGAAGCCGGGGTGACATCACTGATGACCTCCTTTAGTGCATTTCAATGATGTGAAGATTATTTTCTCCCTCCTGTGTAGCCTCGTGATTTGTGTGCGTGTAGGTAACAATGTTTTCACATAAGCTTATATCAAAATTACAAAATGATTAGAAAATTTATCCCGTTGGACATTTTCAGACATGTTTATTTTTGTTGTTTTTTCTTGTTTTTTGTTGTTGTTTTTTTCTGTTAGATTTTTTTTGTATAGAAGGTATGCTGAATATCACAACTTGTATAAGTAAACTCTTCCAAAACAGTGTTGGCTGAATCGTCCAATCAAAATGCTCAAACACGTATTTCATTTATTATTTAAAGGCGTTGATAGATTGTCACACAATTGCTCGTCGGATGTAGAGACGAGGATTATACTATTCTTTAACACGGACCAATTGATAGGGTTTATACAATTCTTTAACTCGATCAGCTGACAAGGTTTAAAACTGATACTTCATCTTTCTACTTCAAGAAGGGTCAAACCTTTTGCCACAAGGATCTCCACTGTGAAACTGCTTTCACCTAAAATGACCACACGTATAGTAACATTTTCTTTCTTTCTCTCTGTTAGCCGCTATCAGTGTAATGTTCTCTCCGGTCGCCTCCGTAGATGTGCAAATCGATTTCGACTTTGATTTCTATTTGTGTATGTATGTGTGTATGTATGTATGTGTGTGTGTATGTATGTGTGTGTGTTTGTATGTGCGTGTTTTAAAATCTAAAGTAACTAAAAACAGAAAAAATAAAAATAAAAACAATGAAAACGTTACTGATTTACAAGCGTTTTAAGTTAATCAAATAAAACAATTAAGCCGAGGGAATTCTATCCACGGACGATGAGACAACTGCAACGAAAATAGTGTAAAGAAAATTACAAAAAACAACAACAAAAAAAAACAAAACAACACACACATACAATACAAACAAACAAACAAACAAAAAAGTCTTAAATAAACACGAAAAAAGAGATAAATAAATAAACATTGATTAATAAAAGTAGACAGAGGAAATTCATCACCGGGTACAAAAAACAGAGTTACACCGTTATCTACGAGGTCATTTCGTACGTTCACGGTTAATTTAACCTTTTACTTGAGGCTGGAAAAAAGTTAGTTATAATAGATTATTGTCTTATTATTGTCTGCAAAGGACGTCATTGATCAATATTCTTTCATAATTAAATTGCTTTTTTCGACTTCAATGCTTTCTAACTGCCATTATTGTTTTTTAAAAAAAATCTCTTTTCGTGATGTTGTCAATAGGAAAGCAAAATACCATAAAGAACTGTACCTACAAAATTGACAAGACACAAACGTATTTTAATTAAGAACCCGGTACACAACCAGAAAAATATACATAGATTGAAGATAGACTATTCTTTGATGTATGGGGCATCAAGTGAAATGTGAAATCACTAAGTAATTGTTTGTTAGTTTAGTTTAGTGGTTATTTCCTAGTTGAGTAACATGATATTACAGGGTGAGCCAGAAAAAACAGAACCCAAATTATGGTTATTTCCTAGTTGAGTAACATGATATTACAGGGTGATCCGAAAAAAACAGAACCCAAATTATGGTTATTTCCTAGTTGAGTAACATGATATTACAGGGTGAGCCAGAAAAAACAGAACCCAAATTATGGTTATTTCCTAGTTGAGTAACATGATATTACAGGGTGACCCAGAAAAAACAGAACCCAAATTATGGTTATTTCCTAGTTGAGTAACATGATTTTACAGGGTCCAGAAAAAAGAACCCAAATTATGGTTATTTCCTAGTTGAGTAACATGATATTACAGGGTGACCCAGAAAAAACAGAACCCAAATTATGGTTATTTCCTAGTTGAGTAACATGATATTACAGGGTGACCAGAAAAAACAGAACCCAAATTATGGTTATTTCCTAGTTGAGTAACATGATATTACAGGGTGACCAGAAAAAAACAGAACCCAAATTATGGTTATTTCCTAGTTGAGTAACATGATATTACAGGGTGACCAGAAAAAACAGAACCCAAATTATGGTTATTTCCTAGTTGAGTAACATGATATTACAGGGTGACCCAGAAAAAACAGAACCCAAATTATGGTTATTTCCTAGTTGAGTAACATGATATTACAGGGTGACCAGAAAAAACAGAACCAAATTATGGTTATTTCCTAGTTGAGTAATGATATTACAGGGTGACCCAGAAAAAACAGAACCCAAATTATTTCATTTTCCCATTAAACTAACCCTAAACCCTAACCCTAACCCTAACCCCTAACCCTATATCCCTAGTTGAGTAACATAATATTACAGGGTGACCCAGAAAAAACAGAACCCACACATTTTTTAATAAAACTGTTAATTTTAATTTTAATTTTTTTAAAAGTTTAAGTCCAACAAGGGTTTGGGTTAGGGTTTAAAGTTAGTGTTAGAGTTAGGCTTAGGGTTAGTTTAATGGGAAAATAAATAATTTGGGTTCTGTTTTTTCTGGGTCAATCATGTTACTCAACTAGGAAATAACCAGTTTAGTTTAGTTTAATTTCTTTGTTTAATGGCATATCAATCTTCATAAGGTATTAAATGACATAGTCATCCTATAACACAAATCCCTCCACAAGAGCAGGATTTAACACATCCTGTTTAATCCCTCTATCAAAATTGGCCTTGTAACAATTTCTGCTCGTGGCCGAGAGATTAGGTAAATACACACGCACACACACACACACACACACACACACACACACACACTTGGAGGCGCGTGAGCTAGTGGTTAGAGCCGTGGAAAATGGACTCGTCGATTCGAGTTCAATTCCTAGACGAAGCTGTTGGCATTTCACATAGCGCTAATACCCTTGATGAGTCCATATATTCTCCTTCCAGCTATGGGTTAAATAGTAGGGCAGACTGGGTCCTTCAGCCTTGGGTAGGTAACCAGTCTAGGAGAGGGATAACTCTGAAGTAAAAATTCCTGAAGTCGGTCGTTGATTGGGTTTGTGGCAACCCTTGATGCACCAATTCTTTCCTATCGACTGTGCCAAAAAGTGTGGATGGTCCAACATAAGCCTTCACCACTATAAACAAATCCCTGTGTGGACGTTCATTGTATGAACACTCATACGTCAAAATCGACGGGAGAGTCCATCATATATATATATATATATATATATATATATATATATATATATACGTGTAGAATTAAACAAGACACATCTCCTGTTTAACAATTTTATTTTTGATCTTTTCGAGTTTTCTAGCCAACTTTTTGATATTTAGGTGGAATTCGTGGATAAGTCCACCAAAGTTGAGGTCCCGAGTACTTTCAGCACTTCGAAGTGCCATCATCAAGGGTGATGTGTTCCAGTTTTTTTTAATTATATTAATGTGGAGGCTGGAAGGAGAAGAATTGATGAGAAAGTTGTTATAGGCATTTTAGAATGTGTGTACTGCATTGGAAATTAATTTTGTTTAAACTCGAAAAGATCAAAAATGAAATTGTTAATGTGTCTTTTGTTTAATTCTACATGTATAAATGAAAGAATGCTGCCCAAATACACACACACACACACACACACATATATATATATATATATATATATATATATATATTATATAAAAGTAATTGGTAATTTGCTTGAAGCATTGTTAAGTATGTTATAAAATATTAAAATTTGAAGGCAATACAATGCGTATAAAAATAAAAACAAAAAGATGTTTTTTTATGTCTTATCGATTTCAAAGAAACTTTATCATCAGAGACGAAAATCAGAAATGGACGTGCTTAAAAAAAGAAGGTAAAGAAAGAAAGTATAAAAAAAGAAAAAAAAAGAAAGTATCACCACGCCAAAAAAAAACAAAAAAAAAAAACTTAAGCACGTCCATTTCTGATTTTCGTCTCTGATGATAAAGTTTCTTTGAAATCGATAAGACATAAAAAAACACTTTTTGTTTTTATTTTTATACGCATTGTATTGCCTTCAAATTTTAATATTTTATATATATATATATATATATATATACGTATAGCAAAATACATCAAGTATTGTACCTACAAACTTGACCAAACACAAACGTATTTTAAGAACCCCGTACACAACCACAAAATATATGTAAATAGTATAATCGTTTCCTCGGTCTTTCTCTTAGGTGTCGCTTTTTAGTAAAAACTAATTGAGCTATCATGTATTTCCGTTCTTTCTCCTCGTCTTCTTCTTTCTCCTGCTGCTTTCCTTTCCCTTCCCTCGTTCTTTACTTCTTTTCACGACATTTTTCTGACGCCTGTTCACTGAATGACTTCACCTCTGGTTGAAAAGCCCAGACTGCCATACTATTTACCCATAGCTGGAGGGAGAATAGTTATATTCATACCTTTCCTAAGGGTATTAGTACTATGTGAAATGCAAACGGCCTCATCTCGCATTTGAACTCGCGTCGACGAGCCTATTTCCTTGACCAGGGAGACTTTTTTTGTTGAGGTGGAGCGTCACACCTGCTGTCAGCTCTACACTTTCCCATACAGATCAGATTAACCAAACTGTGCTACTCATGTGATGAGTTGGCAAGAACCGGTATCGAGCCCAGAACTTTGCGATTCCTTGGCCGATTCTCTAACGACTGAGCGAATCCGACCCAGTAGTGTTACTATTTAACCCATAGCTAGGGGAGGATATCTGTGTTGGGAAAAGAGACGAATGTTGAGTGTTGATATCTCTTCGTCAACAGCGTAAAAATAAAGGAACAATTCATGATGAAAATAATAACAGGTAGACTTTATTGCCTGAGATCTTCCAGGCTGTGGTTATATCAGTGCTGTTGTATGGCTGCACCACCTGGACCCTGACAAAGCGCCTCGAGAATAAGCTAGATGGTACCTGCACAAGAATGCTACGAGTAGTCCTGAACAAGTCATGGAAGCAGCACCCCACAAAGAAGCAACTATATGGGCACCTGCCCCCCCCCCATTTCACAAACCATCCGGGTGAGACGGACTAGACATGCAGGACACTGCTGGAGAAGTGGGGATGAGCTCATAAGCGACGTTCTCCTGTGGAAGCCAACATGCTAACGTAGGACGCCTGCTAAGTACCTACCTTGACCAACTATGCGAAGACTCGGGATGCTGCACAGAGGACCACCCAGGGGTCATGAGTAATAGGGAAGGTTGGCGAAAGATTGTCATGGATATCCGTGATGCGTGCGCGACAAGATGATGATGATGAAATCTTAACTGACGAAATACAATATAAGAGAGATACAAGGAATAAGAACTATTACATAGTGTATAAAAGATTTTAAAAAATGAAACTCACACATATACAACTAATGACAAATCCAGCTCCCAAACACACATACACATACTCATTCATTTTTGACCCATCCCTTATCATCCAACATTCTGACCAAAACACCTACATCTCCATATAACACTCCCCATTTAGAGGGAAGAAAATCCACTAACCATCCCCCCAGCCACCCCTGCCCCTACTGACAACCTACTGTTTTTCACCATTCTGAAAATGTCCTTCATTGAAGCTTGAACTGGGCTGTGGTCCTGATGATGGTCTAAATGGCCGAAACGTTGCATCGTCGAGAATAAATATCCAGTTTCCATAACATCCCGTGTTGGTCTACTTTTCTCCACATAGTGTATAAAACAGAATTTCCTTGAGACAAATAGCCTTTTGTATGTGAAGTCTTTTATATCACTGTCCGCAGAGACACCTAGTTGCCTAACGGAAGAACCATGGTAAGTAAGGGAAATAATTCCAATCTATCTATCTATCTATCTATCTAATTCTGTTTATATCTATCTTACTCATTTTGTTTCTCTATCTATTTTGTTCTGTAGGATTTGTTCACTCATATTCATAATGTTCCTCGTTTGGTGGAATAAGTAGCAAACTAGACGAGCAATAATTAATTATTTAGAACCAGTCCTGTCAGTATAATTGTGGGCTTTTAGAAGCTCTATACAATCATATAAAGTTACGTTGAGCGTAAAGATTATCGTTATAGAAAATGGAATCGGAGACCGAGTTCAAATCCTTGATGAGGCTGTTTGCATTTCACTTCGCACTAACTCCCTTTGAAAATGAATAAATCAATCTCTTCTACCCACAACTATGAGTAACAAGTTGGACAGACTGGGTTCTTTAACCTATGATAGAAAACGAGTCAAAGAGAAGGAAAACGCTGAATTTAATCCAGATAAAAAAATGGACTTGTTACATATCCTGTTCGCGGCAGAAGGGTTCAGTAAACACACACACACACACACACACACACACACATACACCCACACACACAAACACACACACACATACACCCCCCCCACAAATATATATATATATATATATATGTGTGTGTGTGTGTGTGTGTGAGTGTTGTATACTCTCTTTACTTATATTATTCTTCTACTCATCTTTGGTATCTTACGTTCTTCTTCTAGCGTCTGGACTTCGTCTTAGGGACTTCGTGTCTGGTCTTTTATTGGGGATTTCTCTTTATCAGAAGCCCTGTGTCATTGGTAGTTTTTAGATAATAACCCAAGACTTCGATTTGCTTTATATCATATTTTATTCCGAAATCCCCACCAGACTAACTGCGCAGATTGAGTACGGCAGTGCGCTTAACACGACTTACCACCGTTGTGGTTTGGCCGAAACTAAACTCTCTTTCTAATCTAAACCAGAAGAGTGTCTTCTTCACCGATTCTCACGGTATCCACCGGAAGGATCGGGATGAGGTCAAGCCTTGTCACTCAATCCTTCAAGGCCGCCGGCTGCAACTTATAACGTCCATTTTGGTTTCTACACTACTGTAAATAAGTGTTAGGTACTAACAATTATGTAACACACACACACACACACACACACACACACACACACACATATATATATATATATATATATATATATAATTGTAAAGAAGTTTCAGAGAACATTAAAGTATGTACTTGTTGTATAATTGTGATCGTCGTAAGAAATGGATGGTGATCCGTGTTCAAATCCAAGATGAAGCTGTTTGTATTTTACATAGCACTAATGCACTTGGAAGAGGTATGAATCCAACTATTCTCTCTCCAGCTATTGGTAATAGTTCGGTAGATCTGACTGTTTAACCTAGGTAGGGTAACCGGACTAGAAGGACAACTCTGAATTCAAACCAGTTAAACCCCGCATAAAAATTGGGTAATGGAGGACTATTTGCTCGTAAATTCCTACCATAAAATAAACTGAACCCCCATTTTATGTCCGTGTTTTTGTATTAAATGTTTTATTTTTCTTGCACCCATTATTTTACAATACAGAATATATTTTCTTATTTATTTAATATTATTTCAATCTGTATATTCTAAAGTTTTTATTTTGTGAGAATGTAAAGTGGGGGTTCGTTTAACAATTTAGGCATAAATTGGATCCTCCTTTTATGACCGTAATTTTTGTTTTTTCGTCCACGATGATTTAAATCTGACCTTTTTTTTTAGAGTACCAAAGCCAAAAAGAAAGAAATAACAACAACAAAAGGTATATTCAATTTTTACTCGTAAATTCCTACCATAAAATTGGCTTGGGCATTTTATGGTAGGAATTTACGAGTAAAAGTTGAAAGTGTAAAAAACGAACCCCCACTTAAAACTAACCATTCTCACAAAATAAAAGCTTTTAGAATATACACATTGAAGTGAATATTAAAATAAATAAAGGAAATATATTTAGTATTGTAACATAACGGTGCAAGAAAAATAAAAGATTTATTGCAAAAACACGGACATAAAATGGGGGTTCAGTTTATTTTATGGTAGGAATTTACGAGCAAATAGTCCTTCATTACCAAAAATTGACCCTGTGTCACATCCTACTCGTGCGAATGAGTTGGTAAATATATATACATATATACATATATATATATTGATTTGAGGGTGGATATTACATTTCAATATCAATACTTTCTACGCTCTCGGATCTACTTAGCGTTTTTGTTTTATTGTGTTTTGATCCTTGGGAGTTACTTTGTTTGTTTGTGTGGTCTTGTTTAATATTTGGTCTCTGATAATTTTTTTTATGCAGATATGTGTCAAAAATATAAGACTTAATTGATATGTATAATAATACTGGTGTTCCTACAAAATACGAGTGTTATGATCTTGCAATACCCTCTGGTTAAGGGAAAAGAAACCATCCGAATGAGTGTCGTCACCTGAGCTAAATAATGGACCGTTCCGTTTTTATTATAATGAAAGGAATGAAAGAAAAGGACATGTTACACAGAAAAATAATTCGAAAGAAAAAAAGAGAGCAGGGAAGAGAGAAGAGAGAGAGAGAGAGAGAGAGAGAGAGAGAGAGAGAGAGAGGAAGAGAGAGAGAGAGGAGAATTTTAAAACAAATTATTATACTTTTTACATATTGAAATAATTTCATTCAGAGATTGACATTTTTCGATTCGTTTAGCCTACATTTAACATATATGCCCGCCTAAATTCATTAATTATTAACTAATTAATTTTCAGGATTAGGTATGACTTCAATAAACACATATCCTCCAAATAGCGTTTAAGTAAACATATCAAAAGTTGTAATTATTGAATTATCATACTGTGGTACATCCACAGGTCCAACTAGGAATAGGCAGAAAAAAATCATTGCTCCCTAGGTAAACTCAGATAAAACCGTGTGGAGGTGTTGTGTAAATAGATAATTTAATACTTAGAAAAATCTCAGGAACTAGTGCGTTGAATACTAATTGGACTATTTAGAAATAACATTAAAGATTTATTTATCATTAATTTTTGTGTTGGTAGATTTAAAACAAAATTATTATACTTTTTACATATTGAACTATTTTACAATAGCATTTAAGTAAACATATCAAAAGTAGTTATTATTAAATTATCATATGTTTTACATCCATAGTCCAACTAGGAACAAACAGAAAAAAATTAATTGCTACGTAAACTCATAAAACTGTGCGGAGGTGTTGGGTAAATACATAATTTAAATACTTAGAAAAATCTCAGGAACTAGTGCGTTGAATACTATTGGACTATTTAGAAATAACATTAAAGATTTATTTATCATTAATTTTTGTGTTGGTAGATTTAAAACAAATTTATTATACTTTTTACATATTGAACTATTTTACAATAGCGTTTAAGTAAACATATCAAAAGTAGTTATTATTAAATTATCATACTGTGTTACATCCATAGGACCTATGGATGTAACACAGTATGATAATTTAATAACTACTTTTGATATGTTTACTTAAACGCTATTGTAAAATAGTTCAATATGTAAAAAGTATAATAATTTTGTTTTAAATCTACCAACACAAAAATTAATGAACAAGCAGAAAAAATACATAATTTAATACTTAGAAAAATCTCAGAAACTAGTGCGTTGAATACTAATTGGACTATTTAGAAATAACATTAACGTTTTATTTATCAT
>CM042150.1:103167580-103172580 GCA_023376005.1 Doryteuthis pealeii
ACACCGTGTTGAATATTTCTTACAGTATTTTTGCTTATGTGATTAGAGAGAGAGAGAGAGAGAGAGAGAGAGAGAGAGAGAGAGAGAGAGAGAGAGAGAGAGAGAGAGTGTGTGTGTGTGTGTGTGTGTAAAATTTATTGAGTAATTATACATTAATATTGTTAAATTAATTAATAATAATAATTAAATATTTGGAATAGACACTGTATGAACTCGAGATCAAAGAAGGAATCAAACCAATCCTGAACACGGCAGGATTGATATCAGCCAGAATACTTAGGAGGGTGCTGGAGATAGGAGGAGATTTACTGTTACTCAAATTTCAGAGAAAAACACCTGTTAAAATTGGAGTGAAAAGGAGTAGAGATTGCACATGAAAATACCTAATCATAATTAAGAAAAGGAAGCCTAACGAGAGAAACTGAGTCGTTCATAATTGCAGCTCAAAACAATGCCATAAGCGCAAATTATATCAAAGCAAAAATAATATTCGTCTGATTTTTTTTTAGATGAGACTGGAAAATTTGAATCTTTCAGATTTTTCTGACTATTGTCCTAATCTTTATAGTTTTATGGACAACGTTTCAGCCGATATATCCTGCGGCCTTCTCCAAGTATTTCTTGTTGGACTCGAGAACCTTCTCCTTCTTGTCGAACTCGGATCTCTTCATATCGTAATTGGAAGCCTTCACTGAACTTCGAACCGGACCCTTTATTCAATACACCGGTGTAGACTGTTCTCATTCTGTTAACCATGACCGGGTACACGTGTTAAGCCATGTTAAGTATTCTATGTTATTATCGCATTTGGCCAGGATTGTACAAGAAGGGACTTGCTGTCACCCAGCCTCCAGTGAAAGACAACTAACTAAAGCTGGTGCGAAAAACTTAAATAATAATAATAATAATCATGGAGACCTGGGGAGACTTGCTGTCACTCAGTCTCCAGCTGACACTGGCTTGAAAAACTCTGAGAGAATAAATAATAATAATAATAATAATAATAATAATAATAATAATCCAGATCTGGTATTGATTAACAAAAAAAAGAGAACTTGTCAACTGTTTGATTTTGCAGTCCCAACAGATCACAGGGTGAAGATGAAGGAAAACGAAAAGATATACAAATACCGGGACCTTGACAGAGAATTGAAATAGCTGTGAAATATGAGGGTGAAAGTGATACCAATTGTAGTTGGTGCACTTGGAACAGTCCCAAAAGGCCTTGAAAAAAGACTGGAGGAACTGGAAATCAGAGGAAGAACTGAGACCATCCTGACAGCTGTATTGCTGTAATCGGCTAGAATACTTAGATGAATCCTGGAGACTTGTGGTGACTTGTTGTCACACAGACTCCAGTGAAATACCATCAGCTAACGCGGATGTGAAAAACTCAAAAGGAATAATAATAATAATAATAATAATAATAATAATAATTTTGACCACACAACAAAATGGTATATGCATAAACCAGAATCTGTTCTTGAGAACGAAACGCATAAAATTCTCTGGACTTTGAGAAAAAACGGATCACCTTATCCCAGCAAGAAGACCAGACCTAGTGTTGATAAACAAAAAAGAAAGAACTTGTCAACTGGCGGATTTTGCGGTGCCAGCAGATCACAGGTGAAGCTAAAGGAAAATGGAAAAAATAGACAATATCTGGACCTTGCCAGAGAACTGAAAAAAGTTATGAATATGAAAGTCAAAGTGATACCAATTGTGGTTGGTGCACTTGGAACAGTCCCAAGGGATTGGAAAAGGCTGAAAAGTTTGGATATCAGAGAAGGATTGAAACCATTCAGAACCACTGCACTGCTGCAATCTGCCAGAATACTCAGAAGAGTCCTGGAGACCCGAGGAGACTTGCTGTCACTCAGACTCCAGTGAAAGACCATCAGCTAACACTGATGTGAAAACTCAAAAGGAGTAAATAATAATAATAATAATAATAATAATAATAATAATAATATACACAATTTGCCAGAGAGTGTTAGACAGCCACTTCCTGCCAAGCTAAACCACATATTACTTTGAGAAAAAAAAAAAAAAATCTAACAACATTTTTTTTTTCGTTTTATGAAAACGTCTGGACAGGTGAGGGTGTAGCCTAGAGATTAACACCTGGTCCAACATCTTTTCTCTCCTCTTTTCTCCGCTACTTCTCGCCACGATAAAATAACAAGCAAACACTCTCACTATACCATTTTGACAGATATCAGTCAACAATGTTCTACTGCACCTGTGTTAATATCACGTGACTCTGCAGACATATTGGACACGTATCCGCTCACAGACGGCACACACGAACCACACACATGCACCGATACCCAACTTAAAAGTCAGAACAATATAGGAGATGCAATAAAAAAATTCAAGAAATCTTATTATGAAAAAATATTACATGGAAACATCGTTTCTGTCTTGCCATTCGGAATAATTACCTTTAGTATGTATACAGCAATCTCAAAAAGCCATACTGCTCATAAACGGCAGCGGCAAAATTCCGGACTACATTCTGCTGATCTGCGCTGTTCAAATTCAATGAAAATTTGATAGAATGGCCAATTTTACTCCCCATTCTATCGATATATCAATACTCGTGTTCCTTAATCTCTCAACCGTTCTCATAATGCAACACCCCTGGTTAAAAATGAAGACTATCCAGATATTTAGTATATTCATCGAGTGCTTCAATTGCCGAATCTACACAATCTTCAATGCTGGCGAAACCGCTTCTTCCTTATTTTCTTAATAAGTATAGCATGTCTGTATCGTCTCTCAAGTGTAATGCCTTGTGCATTGTCATAATTTTCTTTGTCTTTGGTCCATCTGTCGGAGCTCCTATGTTGTCCATTTTAAGAATGGACCAGGGTATCTTACTAGGGTGGCAGCCCAGGTGTTTATTCTCTTGATGAGATTTCTGCTGCAGAGTTTAGTTGCTAGTCGTTTTCCTGACCTTCGGGGGTACTGTTTTCTCATTTTTTCATTCATCTCTCTTTGTCTGATGGTGTCCGCTTCCAGTAGTCCCAAGTATTTATAAATTTTCCTTTTTTCCAAGTGTCCTTATTTCTTCCTGATTCGGAAGTTCTATTCCTTCCGTTGTTTCTTTCTTACCTTTCTTTCATAACGAGCATGGCACACTTGTCGATGCTGAATTCCATTGCTATATTCTAGCTGTATATTCTAATGATTTGTACCAGGGTTTCTAGTTCCTTGTCATTTTTGATAAAAATGTTGATAGCATCAATTCTTTGGAAATTTCCCTCCTTGCTTGTTTGGCACATTAGCGTTAGCTGGTGGTCTTTCACTGATCTCCAGGACTCCTTTTAGAATAATTTTAACAATTTATACAATGCTGCAGTCTGGATGGTCTCCAATTTTCCTCTGATTTCCAATTTCCGTAATCTTTTTCTAAACCCTTGGGGGCCGTTCCAAGGACACCAAATACAATTGTTATCACTGTCACCCTCATGTTCCACATCTTATTTAGTCCTCCGTCAAAGCCTAAGTATTTGTCTATCTTTTCGCTTTCTTTTATTTCTGTGGCACACTCGAAAGGCACAATTTACTAAATAACATTCTTATTTTTTATTAAGTAACACAAGTTATGGTCTTCTAACGGAGATCAGGTGATCCGTTTCTATCTCAAAATCCTAGAGATTATAAACGGATCATATGATAAGGATTTATAAGGCTTCGCCTCTGCGACAAACAGAAATTTTAGACGTATAAGCAATTGGTCGACCTATACACAAGACATACGATTAGGATTACTTAGGTTCAATTAATGGGTCGGCGAATACACGAGACATGCAACGATTTCAAAGCCAGAAATGGAGTATTGAACTTTATGCGATAGATAAATAAAGGGTCAACCTATACACGTAATAAAAGACATTTGTTATGAGGATCTGTGCTGTAAACGTGACGCGAAGATGAAGTAACATATATATAATTAGTCGACCTATATATGAATCATCTCATTAGGATTTATTGGTCTCAATCAAAGGGTCGACCAATACACGAGTCATAAATTGCATTTGTTACACACAAAAAATTGGTCGACCTATACACATATTATATGATTAGGATTTATTTGTCTTAATTAAAGTGTCGACTTATACACAAGACATAACAGAAAATTAATTCATGTAATTAATTGGTCGACCTATACAGGAAGCATATGATTGGGATTTCTTAGGTTCAAATAATGGGTCGACCTATACACAAATCGGATGGAAGCGCGTGGTGTAATGGTTAAAGTCATGGGAAATGGACTCGTCGCCCCGAGTTCAAATCCTGGACGTGGTAATTGCATTTCACTTAGCGCTAATACCCTTGGGAAAGGTATGAATCCTACTTTCCCTCCAGCTATGGGTGAATAGCAGGGCATACTGGGTTCTTTAACCATGGCTAGGCAACCGGTCTAGGAGAAGGAAAAACTCTGAATTCAAACCTGTTGAACTCCGCTTAAGAAATTGACCTTGTGTCGTATCCTGCTCGAGGGGAGGAGTTGGTAAATATATATACATAAATCGTAACAAACATTTAATACATGCAAATAAGTGGTTGACTTATACCGGAATCAAATGATTAGGATACATTGGGCGCAATAAAAGGATCGACTTATACACAAGTCATTAAAAAAACATTAGTTACATAGAGGTAGTTGGTCGAGCTATACACAAATTTGATTATGATTGGGATAAATTAATGGGTTGACCTATACATGTACGAGACATGTACCGATTTCAAAGCCAGTAGTAGAAATCTGAACTTTGCACGATATCATCTTATACTTAGGTATATATATATATATATATATATATATAATATATATATATATGAGAAGTAAATACACAAACGATGTGTTTTGATATGGCTTTTTAACCGACAATCTTTGGAGAATATGTGCTTAATTGAAGTCGTACAATTTTGAAAGTTAATTAATAATAATTAATTAATTAGGCGGGAATACCTATTCAATGTAAGGCTAA
>CM042150.1:103177580-103180080 GCA_023376005.1 Doryteuthis pealeii
CAACCCTTTTTATCATATGGGTGCTAGATGGCGGTGGCTGAAGGTCTACATGTCCTGGGAATGACGTTAAACTCTATCTGATGGTGAGGTTCCAGTTTTGGAGGTTTGAGAAATGTGGAGCACCTGTTCATTACAATTGCTCCCTGGTCCACACTGACCCTGAGTGGTAGTACCTGTTAGGGTCCCATCTATGAGTTAAATAGAAAAATGTATTTATTTAAAAAAATGTGTATCCATTAAGAATGAATCTTATTTCAAAACTTTATCGGCATTAAATGACCCACTGAGGTTGATATGCCGTAAAACAAAACAGACCAAAGAGTAATAGTTACTTGGAACGATATATTTACTAGCCAAAAATAAGATGAAATAAAAAATTGTAGATTATAGCATTTGACTTCACTAAGAAAATCCCAGTATCGTTTCAACTTTTGCTCTGCTCTCTGAACCTGTGTGGTTCAATTTTTATTGAGCTGCTTAATCTTACATACAAATCAACGATGATCTTAAAGGGGCTTGTCCTACACATGCACCGTGGCGGAATTGCAAATGGCGGCCGTGACGGAACACATCAAAGACCTGGGGCGCTTAGCATTCACTTCACTACGAAAAAAAAAAAAAAAAAAAAAAAAAAAAAAATCAAAACAAAAAAATTAGTTGGTCATTAAATTATTCAGTACGTATTGGTACTAGAAAACCAACCAAATCCCTACCAAATCAAAACTCGAGTAACTAAAATTATGACTTGACTACCGTAAACATCAAAAACAGATTTTCTGACAGTGACTTCTCGGTAGTTATTTACCCAACCCGTTCGTTTCGGATAGCATGTGACACAAGGCCGCAAACAAGGGACACCCAGTGAGGATCGAAATCGCTACTCAGCAGTAAAGGATCTGCAAAACTAACTTGCTACCCAATTACATTTAAATCACACTGAAAGCACCGGTTCGTACAAAAGTAGTTAGTTGCGATAAACCCGTTTCATGGATGACCACTTGAGCAATGGAAGGCACTTTGAGTAATTTACGATCAAAACAGAGGTTCCCGCGATATCACCGAAGTTAAGCAGCGATGAGCCTGTTCAATAATTTGATGGGTGACCACTTTAGCAACGGTTGGTATTGTAAACAACTTGAGTCCTTTGCTTATTAAAATGACTTCGGCATTAAATGACCCGAAAAGGGTTAATATGCCGTAAAACAACCAAAGAACTTAAAGTAAGTAACCTGACGCCAGTGTGCCATTTGAGAAAAGGGTTAATAAAAATGACTTAGCTTGCTAACCATTACACCACAATGGGACACCCTATAGGTTTGATCCCCGACAAGTTCAAGATACCATATACGGATTTGAAACCTAAAAATAATAGATTCCTTCATACAAAATAGCAACAACACTGAAATAACAACATCCACAATAAACTCTTCCTAATCAAACCCACTTTGGGAGGCTGGAGACCAACTTTAAGGAAGTCTAGAAAGGAACAAGTCATTGTGTCCCGATTACGCATTTGGTCATACAAGACTAACACACTCCTATATACTGAAAAAAGAACAACAACCACAATGGGAAACATGTCAAACACCTTTGAAAGTTAAACACTTATTCATGGAATGCATGTTTTTTGCTCACATCAGAAACTGTTATTTTAAAGCAAACAATATGAAAGATCTTTTTGAAAATGTCACCATAGAAGATATTCTCTCTTTTTTGAGGGAAATAAAATTATACCATAGAATATAGACATGAAACAAATCAATGCCATACAATATAATCCCCAATAATGTTAACACATTGTTAAAACCAATTACTAAAAATTAAAATATAAATACACGATATGTATTACTTCCTAACCGTTAGGCATGACATAACCCCAGACGGGTTGATATGCCGTCAAAATCAATAAACAAACCAACCTATAGGGAGGGTGATAAGTGACTTTTGCCTCAGCAATGTCTTATTTATGATAAATCATATAAATATGAGTGTTATAAATTATTGTTGGACTATCTTGGTATTTAAGATGTAAGCAAAATCGTTACTTCTGTTCATGTACATTTCCAACATTATCAGCCATTTCGGTAAAAAAATTGCCAATGTGAGACGAGGATAGAAAGTATTTAAGATCGTTAGCAACTGTCCTCAAATCAGTTGCTAGTTGAATTTTCGGACCAAATTACCTTTAAGCACCCCAGGGGCAACCTGGATTCAGAGGGACATGTTTCGCTTTGTACCGTCAACATCCAGTTGTTTGTTTCCAGACGATTTTTAGACGCCTTTTTTAAATTATATAACTAACTGCTATCCCTAACCCTAAACCCTAACCCTAACCCTAATCAACAATCGGATGTTGACGGTGCAAAGCGAAACATGTCATTCTGAATCCAGGTCGCCCCTGGGGTGCTTAAAGGTAACTTGGTCCGAATTTTCTGCCAACAAAACCTATCTTTTGGATTAAGAGCAGAGGAAACCTACAGAACAACTGAATCCTAACTCA
>CM042150.1:103185080-103187580 GCA_023376005.1 Doryteuthis pealeii
TTTGCATAATGATTTTAACAAAACTGGGTTTAATAAATAACTATTTACTGTTTCTAATTTGTAATACTATCATATATATATATTTACCAACCCCTCCGCACGAGCAGGATACGACACAAGGTCAATTTCTTAAGCGGAGTTTAACAGGTTTGAATTCAGAGTTTTCCTTCTCCTAGACCGGTTGCCTAACCAAGGTTAAAGAGCCCAGTCTGCCCTACTATTTACCCATAGCTAGAGGGAGAGTATACTATCATATATATAGTTTTATAAAGAAATCAATTAAGATAACATTAAGATAAGTGTAATATTTTTATATTCATTTTTATTTTGTTTCGTTAGTCTTTCTAATTCAACATAATAATTTATTACATTAAAAGTTAAATACTTGCGCCCAGTATACTTTTGCTACTATATATATGTTTACCAACCCCTCCGCATGAGCAGGATGTGACACAAGGACAATTTCTTAAGCGGAGTTTTACAGATTTGAATTCAGAGTTTTCCTTCTCCTAGACCGGTTACCTAACCAGTGTTAAAGAGTCCAGTCTACCCTGGTATTTACCCATAGCTGGAGGGAGAATTGTATTTATACCTTTCCCAAGGATATTAGCGCTATGTGAAATTCAAACAGCTTTGTTCAGGAATTGAACTCGGATCGACGAGTTCACTTTCCTATGACTCTAACTATTTGATCACGCGCCTCACTTTTGCTACTATATGTCGACGAAATTGGCTGGTTGTGAGTATGAAGAAACTTTTCCATATAAATATGTTTAGATTTTATCATAACTTGTCATTACGGTTTCGTGTAGTAACCGTGTCAAACAACGCACTTAAGGGGCAATTATCACAGGATCTATACATAAATAGTATCGATGTAAACCACAACCGTAGGGGTGGTAGGTATACAAGTTTGATTATTTTACACCAGTTATTAACCGTAAGTTGACATGTTTTTTTTTCTTCTTGTCATTCATCCTCATCAATAATTAAACAGTGTGGAATTAATAATTTAGGATTTATAATTGGGTGATTTGAAATAATTATGTTTTTTAATTAATGAAGATTATTCATTAGTAATATCTCGGACTATAATTTTCTTTATCAATTTACTCTAAGTGGTCACATGGGCGTTTTTTTTTTACCTTCGTCCGATCATCTGATTGGCCGTTGTTTCCCGGGCAATTAGCGTTTAGAAATTAGCTACAGACATTTCGTATTATCATAATAGAGAAAGAAAAGAAGAAAAAAATCATTTAACATTTTATTAGATCAGTCAAGGAAGAGATATGAGAATCGGAAACGAGGCAGTAGATAAAGGAATAAAAACAAGATATAAATAGATTGAGGGATAGTTAAAAAAAAAAAAAGAGTGGAATCAATATATATAAAAAAATGGAGTCATCTCTTGTAGTCTAATGTTTAGAAGGTTAGCTTAGCAGACCATTATTAGTGAGTTCGGTTCTCACTGGGTGCCCCATAATTTTGGCCTTGTGTCACATCTAAGCTACCCTTATGGCAATCCCCAACCCCTTTTTATCATATGGGTGCTAGAAGGCGGTGGCTGCGGGTCTACATGTCCTGGGAATGACGTTAAACTCTATCTGATGGTGAGGTTCCAGTTCTGGAGGTTTGGGGAATGTGGAGCACCCCTTCATCACCATTGCTCCCTGGTCCACTCTGACCCGGAGTGGTAGTACCTGTTAGGGTCCCATCTATGGGTTAAATAGAAAAATGTATTTATAAAAAAATTGTATTATCCATTAAGAATTGATTTATTTCAAAACTTTATCGGCATTAAATGACCCACCGAGGTTGATATGCCGTAAAACAAAACAAAACAAACAAACAAACATCTAAGCTACGCGTAGTAAACAACTATATGAAACAAACATGATCGATAGATAGATGAGTTCTGTGGGCAGGTAGATAAATAGATGGATAGATAGATAAATGTTGAGTAGATAGATAGATAGATAGATAGATATAGAACAGTGGAATAAATAGGTAGATAGGTAAGAGAATGAAACGAGGTTGTAGATTAATGAGAAGGAAAATATATATAAATAGATAGATGCATGGATAGATAGAAAGAAAGTTGAATGGATAGACATGAAACAAATGGGATTGATAGATAGATTGTTGAGTAATTAGATAGATAAATAAATATGAAGAGAGTGGAATAGAGAGACAGGAAACGAATGAGATAGATAGACATATAAGAACAGAATGAAAAGGATAGACACAAATGGGATGACTATAGTCTGTAAGATGTTCTACACACAGAATAATTCTTTAGCGAAATTCACTTGTCATTATTATCTTCTATAATTATCGAATTTATGCGATATACGCATTGTAATTGCTTTCAAGCAAAAATATAAATAATAATATATACTTTTTCAACAATGCTTCTAAAATAAACAAACATTTAAAAATCTTATTTTCTTCGCCGAAGAGCATGAGGCCCGGGTTTGTTATTATTCACTCAACGTCCCCT
>CM042150.1:103190080-103202313 GCA_023376005.1 Doryteuthis pealeii
AGTGGATGTGATCTCTTTCAATTTAATCTCTAGTGATCGCCAAGAAAATATGACTTTGCAAATTGATAATGACTTAAAATTAGCGAACGGTTGAAGAAGGGGACTCTTCTTCGATTGATTTTGAATGAAAAAAGCAAAGGAAATATGTTAAATTATACAGAAGTGTTAAAAAGGGTTTCGTTGTAAAGTTATCCATAAACTATTTAACAACCGCGGAGATGCTGTCTCCATTTTTCTTTATCTCACATTAAAGATTTTTTATTTGTTATTTCCTATAAATTGTCCTTTCAATTTATGGTTGATGTGGTAGATTTTTTCTAAAATAAAAAATAATTAAAAGATTAGGGAATAAGCCAGTAACTATATCAACGTAATAATAATAATAATAATAATAATAATAATAATAATAATAATAATAAACTTGTCAACTGGTGGATTTTGCAGTTCCAGCAGATCACAGGGTAAAGCTAAAGGATAATGAAAAAATGGACAAATATCTGGACCTTGCCTGAGAACTGAAAAAGTTATGGAATATGAAAGTGAAAGTGATACTTAGACCTTGCTAGAGAATAAAAAAAAAACTGTGGAATATGAGGGTGAAAGTGATACCAGTAAAAGTTGGGGCACTTGGAACGGTCGTCCCCAAAATTGTAGTTGGTGCACTTGGAACGGTCCCAAAAGGATTGGAAAAGGGTTTGGAAAGTTTGGAAATCAGAGGAAGGATTGAAACCATTCAGAACACTGCACTGCTGCAATCTGCCAGAATACTCAGAAGAGTCCTGGAGACCTGAGGAGACTTGCTGTCACTCAGACTCCAGTGAAAGACCATCAGCTAATGCTGATGTGAAAACTCAAAAGGAGTAAATAATAATAATAATAATAAATTAGAAAACAGAAATGGTGAGAAAAATATTGGATTATTCTGGATATATGCAAAATCACCATTTCTATTCATTGACTCTGCCAAGCAGCAGCAGCAAACGTCCAGTTGGAATTGGCCAATGCAATGAGAGGGTAAAAACATTTAAGATCGTTTGTACTCTGCTCAAAATCACTTACTTGTAAGAAGCTTTTAACAGAAAGACTTATTCTCGGATTAAAGCCAGAAAGACTACAGACTTATATATGATAAATAAAAAAATTAAAAAACGAAACAAAACAAAACAAAAAACAACAGACTTTGAATTAATACTAGAATTCTTTGAATAACAACAACAACAACAGCAACAACATCAACAACAACATCAACAACATAAATCCTACAGAAATTTCTTCACGGATTCTAACTATATGGATACTTCAAGCGACAAACTGGGATGGTTGGTCATGATAAGATCTGGATATGGCAAAGAAAAGGGAACCACTAAAGAGAAACCGAACCTCTTATATAGCTGCAGAAAATAATATTATAAGGACCAATTGTGTTAAAACAAAAATAGATAAGACGCAACATTATCAAGTGTAGGTTGCTTGGAGACAAAGACGAAACAGTTAATCTATCTATATATATATATAAAGGGCAGTTGTGAGAATCTGTATGTCCGGAGGAAACTTCGATAATAAAACAATTAACGACAAAGTAAATATATATACACATTAAATATCACCAGGGCTTGGATTTTTGAACAAAAATAATAGAGATTTGATTTATATTCGTCGAGATAATTAAAGAATAAAATTTAAATGATAACAGCATGGATTTTTTTCATTTAATATTTTAGATAGTAGACATTAACATTTCTTTTCAGAGTAGCTGGATCAATGCAAGGTCTATTTTTTTACATAGAGATTTAAATGGAGGCATCCCACAAGGAATCAACTTACGATTCAGTAATAATGGATCTGCGGGACTAACTTATAAAAATTCCCCTCTACCCAGACGACACCGGGTAGCCGCTGCTAGTTACATAATAAGCAAATGCAGCAAACTATCACAAAAGGAGTACAAGAAGAAGTACGACTGAGTGGGGAAAGTGATCCACTGGGAACTTTGCAAGATATAAAATTTTGACTATTACCAAAAGCTACATGCACAAACTGGATTCCGTCATAGAGAATGATAGGCATAAAACCATCCAAATAAGACGAACAATACATACTGGACACTGCTAGAGAAATAAGGACGAACTCATAATTAACGATCTCCTGTGGATACCTACAAGGCTCACACCAGAATAGGCTGAAGAGTAAAAACTTCCTTACGCCACGTGTCTGTTGGTCATGTGTCAATACAAGCCCTTAGGTCTTCCCTTTTCACTGACACAACATGGAACGAAACAGAGTCCCTCGCTTCATAACGACAATGCACTGGTGTGCGCGCTTGGTTCCCAGATATCCTGAAACAAAGTAGTAAATGCGTTTCCACCTTTATAGTGCTACACTTCTTCCGTTCTATGGAATGATTTTGTGTTACATAATTCATGGATAGTCAATGAATTATGTACGTACCTGTAGTAAGAATATCTTTGAATAAGATTCGTTTGATTTAAAATTCGTTTGATTTAAAATGTTAAGTGGGGGATTTCCATAACCATTAGGGTTATGATTGATTGATAATGACCCTGTCTTGAACCCTTCGATACTGCGAGATTTTTTAGTCAAATGCAACCAGAGATTCAGAGCGAAGGGACTCGAAAGTCGCTCGCCCTGGGAGTCGTTCTCGATCCGCTGCGGAATATGGGTTGGGGTTGTTGAAAGAAAAGACTTATAAGATAAACAAAAACATTGAACCATTGTTATCCTTATATGTTGTTCTTATCAAATTTCTTATTGGAAGCCCTTAGTCCTGGACACGGCTGTTTGCATTTCACATTGTGCTAATACTCTTATAAAATGTAAGAATCCAGCTATTACCTCTCCAGCTATGGGTAAATAGTAGGGAAGACTGCGCTCTTTAACATTAGTATGGCAACTAGTCTAGGAGAAGAACTATGAATTCAAACTAAAGGGTGTCTTTTCATGAGTCAAAAATACTTTGAAAGTTCATCCTCCTTCATCCTAACCCCCCAAAAAAGACTCCCCCTCTCTCTCTCTCTCTCTCTCTCTCTCTCTCTCTCTCTTTGTCACTTTTTAAATTTGTTAACCTGCATAAATTGACTGTCACTTCCCTACCGAATATTGAGATTTTATTGTGCACATTAAGTGACTAGGTATACAACATTTCTTGATCTCACAGTTACAGCCTTGTGCCACATCGTATCCTTGGAGAATGGGTTTGGTAAAACCTCCTTGATCACACAGGCACACATATTCTCTCTATCTCTTTCTCTCCTTCTCTCACACACAAAAACACACACACATACTCATCTCTCTCTCTCTCTCTCTCTCTCTCTCTCTCTCTCTCTCTCTCTCTCTTTGTCACTTTTTAAATTTTGTTAACCTGCATAAAATTGACTGTCACTTCCCTACCGAATATTGAGATTTTTATTGTGCACATTAAAATCTGAACAGAAAAAAAAACAAGGATACAAAAATACTTCGGGTATATAAGAGAGAGAGAGAGAGACAGACAGACAGACAGATAGAGTAGTGGATGATAGTTCTTACTTGTTATTTTCTCGGCTGAAATTTTCTCTGGGCTGACTTCTCTTCAAGGCTTCTGATGGGGGTTGATTTCTTCGTGTTATGATGGTCATTGCTGGTTTTAATATTCAATTAACGAGACTTGGTTGTTTTATGATAAAGCTTTATTTCCAAACCCAGACCATATTCATCCGCCGTGGATCATCCTCTCTCTCTCTCTCTCTCTCTCTCTCTCTCTCTCTTTCTCTTTCTCCCTCTCTTTTTCTCTCTCTTTAAATGTTGTTAACCTACATAAATTGACTATGTCTCTTCCCTACCGAATATTGTGTGTTCGGTTACCTTTTTTTTGATAATCTAATGCATTGTAGGAGTGCGGGTAATAGCTTCGAAATAATAACCGCAATGAGGCAGGTATGTATATTATGGGATGTATGATGAAAATTATCTGCTCTGGATTTTGTTTTTATTGCATCTAATCACAACCTGGGAATTTCCCCAGCCCAATAACAAATCTCGTTTTCCAGGTTTGTCTTGTAGATTACGTCAGCCAAACGCACAAATGTCATCGGTGAAAAAAAGAGAAAAGAATTCAATTAAGAGTCGAGATATTAAATAAGACGCGCGTAATCTGCTGAGCAAGGTCCTTTGTAGACGAACATAGGAAATTAAAGAACGTAACGCTATAAAAACGGTGACAGAAAAATTGATCGAGTGATTTTCGTTGAAAAATTGACCGGTAAATCGTTTCTCGGTAATAGTAAAGGGAGGTCATCGGGGCCACACTCAGATCGGCTATCAACAATTACATTTACTGCCCAATCGGCCGGCGTGGTCACGTAAGAGACGCTGCACTGGATAAATGGTTGTCAATTTCTATTGTGTACAATGCCACAGCCGTTAACGCGGGAGAAAAACAAACATGGCGTCAAGTGGACAATATTATTCGTGTTTGGCTCCGGTCAGTTGATAGGAACTGTGGCTGGGGTTTGTTAAAGAGAATGAAATCCCACTCAGATTTCTACGTCAGAAAAGGAATAACACAAATAGCATGTTTTCCAATTATATATTTATATATATATATATATATATATATATATATCTTATTATAATGGAGATTGTGTGTTTTTCTGTCTGTAACCGAAACTATATTCCTACTCAAGTCACAATTCTCTTAGTTATTGACATCACATTCTCCATGATTTATTTTTATCTAAACCTCAATTATTAATAAAATTGTCTTACATTATTAATACTGTTAACTATGTCTACATACTGACAACATGCAATTATATTTATATATACAACAAAATAGCGTTTACAGTGTGAACAGGAAGGCTAATTTGCATATTAATATTAAAAAATCGAATTTAAAAAATATGTGCTTAGTATCATTGATTCTAACTGTTTGGTTTTATTTTAATGAATATAAGCAAAAATCTCTTCAATGAATCTTAAATGAAATCCATTAACAAGATAAAATAACTGTCATTTTATTATTTACTTCCTCTTATAACTAAATACTTAAATTAGAAAAAATAACAATGAAAGACGAGAGTGATGGAAGAGTAAGTTTCAGTTGTTCCATTTTTTATTATACTCCCTCTGTTTTAAATCTTTTTATCTGTATTCTTATTTAGTTTCATTAGCCTTTCTAATTTAATACAATATTTTATTACATTAAAACTTAAATACTTGCACCCGGAGGGTGCATATATTTGCTAGTATATATAAACAACGATTAAAGATTTTAGAAGCCCTGCATATTAGACACAAAAATCCAAAACTAAATAATATAAACTTTAAATAATAGCACCAATATTCTAAAATGCCTATAATTACATTAACAATTTATAGAATAATAATAATATTAAAAATTATAATAAAAACAATAATATATATATTATATATATAATATATATATATATATATATATATATATATATATATATATATAATCAATTGTAATATTATGGATTTGGACTCATAACTTAAAGTTTCATTGTTATGCAATCAATTTTTTTTAAATCTCAACCATTTGACTACTGGTTTTTAAGATCTCAAGCATTTGACTCATCTGATGATTGCATAACCATGAAACTTTAAGTTATGAGTCCAAATCCATAATATTACAATTGATTGTAAATCTGCTCTGCTTTATTAGCATTGAGCACCTTTTCATGCAAATACTTTTCTCATTTCTCATTCTTCTCTATTCATTATATATAATATATATATATATATATATATATATATATATATAAAGTGCGCGGTGAGAGTCGTAGGAAGTGGACACGTCGAGACGAGTTCAATCCAGGACGAAGTTATTTGCATTTCACAAAGCACTAATATCGCTGGGAAAGGTATGTATCCAACTACTCTCCATCCAGCTATGGATAGATAGTAGTACATATTGGGCTCTTTAAACTTGGTTAGGTAACCAGTCTAGGAGACGGAAAACTCTGAATTCAAACATGTTAAAAACCGCTTAAAAATTGACCTTATGTAACATCTTATTTGTCCGGAAGGGTTAATAAATATGCAGACAAAAAGAAAAAAAATACACAAAAAAACTGAAAGTAAGAAAAAACGTTTACATCGAAAGTTCCTAAAGATTAACTCAATTCGAAGAGAAAACAGACTTTAAACCACATTATACGAGCGATAAGCATTTTGTTGTATAAAAATGAAATATCTATAAAAAACATTAAAACATATTACAGCTCATAATTCATTACATTACATGGTAATTTATGAGGAAGTGCGTCCCGGTCTCCTGCCTCAGAAATTACTATCCGGTGACTATTAAAATAACGTCCCCAGCTATGTCGGTGTTACTTGAAAGAAAACAACCAACTTAAATTATTAGATATATTTTAGAGGGGGGGAGGCTTCTCTTTTTTGGCGTAATTCTTATTCATTTATCGTAATTTATCGTAATTCTTGTTCATTTATAGAAATTTGTCGTAATTATTGTTCATTTATAGAAATTTGTCGTAATTATTGTTTATCGTAATTTGTCGTAATTCTTGTTTGTTTAGATATGAAGATGGATATATAGTTTGGAATAGACTGAGATAGATAGATAAACAAAATAATATAGATAGATATGAACAAATGGAGATAGATAGATAGATATTTTCTACAAGTAAATATATTTGTAGGGTGTCGCTTCTTTTTTGTCGTAAGTCTTGTTTTTTTAAACTAAAAACAAGACATTACACAAACATGAATAAAAGAAAATCTGAGACGACATAGCTGGGGACTTTATTTTAATAGTCACCGGGTAGCAATTTCTGAGGCAGGAGACCGGGACGCACTTCCTCATAAATCACCCATTACATTTTTTTATGCAATATGGTACTATTTTTTTTTATTGAAAAAATAAAACGTGACAAAAAATTAAGGCGCGATGATTAATAGTATTTCAGTTCATTTCAATTGGGGAAATTGATTTGATATACGAGACAGTTGACTTATGGGCGGAATGAATTGAACTCGTAATTCGCGGAAGTACTATAGCATTCTTTTTACGAAGGCAACGTTAATTAAAATAGATGATTTGTTCTACAACAAATATCTTAGTTAATGAATTGAATAAAGTCTTCTTTATTAATCAGATTAACTTTAATCATTTTATTCATTTGTATGAATTATTTTGAACATTTTATTTCTTGAAGATTAGTATTATTTCTGGAACAAAACAAACATTTAGTTTTGCATGTTTTCATATACAAAGCCCAATAAATCAATGTTACTGAACCAATATATATATATATATATATATATATAATATATAATATATATATATATATATATATATATATATATGAAGTGAGTAAATAAACACTGTGTTTATTTGATATGGTTTTTAGCCGACAATTTTTGGAGGATATGTGCTTAATTGAAGTCATACCTAATTTTTGAAAATTAATAGTTAATAATTACTGAATTTAGGCGTGCATATATATTCAATGTAAGGCTAGACAAATCGAGAAAATGTCAATCCCTGAATGTACATTTTGACCTATTAGGTTTCATCAGCTAGGTTATAGACATGGGAGACTGCTCCGTGTGTAACTCGAAACCTATCAGCTTAGCAGTCGAGGTTTCGAGTCAAACACGGAGCAGTTATATTAAAGTCATACCTAATTTTGTTAATTAATTAATTTAATTATAATTAAATGAATTAGGCGTGCATATCGGTTTAAATTTAAAGCGTAAACAAATCGAGAAAAAGTCGATCTCTGTATGTACATTTCAGCCTCAGAGATCGACTTTTTCTCGATTTGTTTACGCTTTACATTTATATCGATATGCACGCCTAATTCATTTAATTATAATTAATTAATTAACAAAATTAGGTATGACTTTAATTAAGCACATATTCTGCCACAAATTGTCGGCCTTCGCCATTTCAAACATATCGTTTGACTACTTCATATATATATATATATATATATTAGATATGCCGCCTAGCTAGCTAGTTAGATAGATAGTTCATAAAAGACTGGGGCAGATATACAGATAGATATTGGAAACAGATCAGTATTAAAAGGATTCTGACTGGAAACCAACCGAAAGACATTTCATCTGTTAATATATTATCTGTCTATTAATTTACTTCACGGGGGGGGCAGTTCCGTTTCTCTGTGCTAAAATGGAAGTGTTTAATAAAAAGCAAATGGTTTGTCTCGTCACAATGCATTTAGCTTGGTGTGATGATTGTTACTTAATACGACTAAAACTGGCTGCAACTTTGTGAAAGCACTTCACTTTGGCTTGAAATCAAACATTCTCTTCTCCCTGTATTATCATGTTTGTCCCACACCGGCCTTAGACCTGGGACTTCCCCCTCTGCACCCTGATCCGCATTGCTATATATGCTATCATTCTAAGCTATAATAGAATGATACAAGTATTGAAGTCAGTTAGCCTACTGTTGGTTTTAATAACAGCAGCTAACTAAGTACAACTCAAGCAGTGTATAAGACAGCTGGTATAAATAGGAATCAAGAATGATCCATCCATGAATTTGGGTGATTTGGGTGATTCCATTCCTTGAGTTCTGATTGGCTGCTTGACTTCTTGATTTGAATGACATTGTGGAGTCTTATATATACTTTGTCATTTTGCAGTGGACTTTGTAGCATTCGGGATTGTATTTGAGTTACAATCGTTTGTTGCCTTGTCTTCCCACTTTGACGGTAATTGGAACTTTAATTATTCTTCAACAAGAACTCTCTGCGACAGAGATTATTTTTCTAGATATTTTTTATCATTTAGAACAGCGGTCCCCAACCATCGGGTCGCGACCCGGTACTGGGCCGCGGGCCATTAGGTACCGGGCCGCACAGAACGTTTGAATTTTTATATTATTTTTTTAATTATCAGTCTAAATGTTGATGTTTTATTTTGAAAAGTGACTTCAGTGCCTCTTGACAGGTTTTTATTATAATTATTTCTTATTAGAAAGGATTTTCGTTCTAAAATAAATATTTTCGTTTACAGAGATGTTGTTGATTATTAATTTATGAACAAAATGTTGTTTATTGTCTGTTGATGTTTGCACTTGACATAAGACCACTGCTGATGATTTATTATTAAATTACGTCATTAACGATTATCGAGCAAATGTAGGCGGGAACATATGAAGACCGGTCCGTGAAAAATATTGTCTTGATGAAACCGGTCCATGGCGCAAAAAATGTTGGGGACCGCTAATTTAGAACTCCTTTTGATCAGACGAAATGTCTCGAAACCCATACTGATATAAAAAGTACAGGCGCTTATTCGATATAAGTGATCGTCATGATTTGACCGTGAGAGAAACCAATGTTAGAAGCCTGGTATATATATATGAAAAATGAAAGGAACCAACGATTGTGACACTAAGGTCATGTGAGTGGGTGTAGGTGTATATGTGTTGTCTATGGTCGTTCAAAAAGTTCGAAGTCTCGTCCAGGGAGAAGAGCCATTTACGAAACTACTAAGGCTAATTCCGATTTCTGTCTTAATTTATGTGTAAGCGAGGAACCTACAAAGGTGAGAGGTGTGAAACAAATCTAAAAATGGATAAAACAGAGACCTAAGCACCTATAAAGTATCTAGTTTAGGCTTCTAACGTTTTGAACTATCCTCATATATATATATATATATAACTATCCTCATACACACACACATCTTATTATAATGGAGATTATTTGCTTTTCTGTCTGTAACCGAAACTATATCATTACTCAAGTCAAAATTCCCTTTGTTATTTACGTCACATTCTCCATGATTTTATTTTTTATTTAAACCTCAATTTCTAATAAAATTGTTTTACATTATTAATATTGTTAATCATATCTACAAATGAATAATATGCAATTGTATTTATATATACACTAAAATATCAGTTTACAGTGTGAACAGGAAGGCTTATTTGCATATTGATATTAAAAATGTGATTTTAATAAATATGTGCTTAGTATTATTGATTTCTAACCGTTTGGTTTTATTTTAATGAATATAAGCAAAAATCTCTTCAATGAATCTTAAATGAAATCTATTAACATGAAAAAATAACTGTCATTTTATTCTTTACTTCCTATTTTAACTAAATACTTAAATTAGAAAAATAACAATGAAAGGCGAGAGTGATGGAAGAGTACGTTTCAGTTGTTCTATTTATCTATTATCACCCCCTCTGTTTCAAATCTTTTTATCTGCATTCTTATTTAGTTTCATTAGCCTTTCTAATTTAATACGATATTTTATTACATTAAAACTTAAATACTTGCACCCGAAGGGTGCATATATTTGCTAGTATATATATATATATATATATATATATATAAGCCGGACAACGATGGAGTATATCACCTTTTCGCTAGGACTAGACCAGAGAAATAGTTTTTGCTGTCGTCACCCGTCTACTTTACTGAACAGATAAGATTACCCAATCTATTCTACTCATGCGCTAAGTTGGCAGTTGTCCCCCCTCTCTCTCGATATATATATTATATATATATATATATATATATATATATATATATATAGTATGAACAAAAAGTAATAAGACAAACAGGAATATTTTTTATATATGTTATTTATTCTCAAATAGTTTCAACCTTAGGTCATCGTCAGGAGAAAATTTCTTATTTGAAGAAATTGTTTTTAGATTTTTTTGAAAGGGAGCATTATGGAAGAACTATAAAAATTGGAGTATTTTTGAGGATTTGGCATGCTATTAAAATCCGGGTAGAAGAGTGTGTTAGTAGTAGCATGTCCATTTGTTCCGTGAAAAACCTCTTTGAGGTGGGTAATTTTTTGAATGCTCTTATATATGTGAGGGGGGTTCTTGGGAGTTGTGTATGTGCCCATATATGTATACATATAAATGTATGTGTGTGCATACATATATGTGTGTGAATGTGAGTGTGTATATGTATCTCGGTACTGTGCGCATGACTTTTAGATTTTGATTGTGTCAAAAGTGGCTTGTTTGATGTGTGGCGGTTTGTTTATTTAGGTGCCATCGGGCCCCTTCATAGTTGTTGGCTCGAATTTTATTGCCCTAATTAAAATGACGAGTCCATTTTTTGATTAAAACCAAACGGATGGAAACTTTTGATCTTTTTTATCCATCTGTACTCGTGATTTTCGATGACAGATTTAGTGTTTGTATCGCTTTGGATTCTTTCAATATATATATATATATATATATATATATATATATATATATATATATATATATATATATATATATAAGAAATGGATATAAACCACTCTAAACCTCTATTATTATAACGCCTACGTTTGGTCCTTTTCGCATACTCTCTAACCAAACCAAAACCAACCAATAAATAATTTTAATCTATTTTACTTATTTATCCACTCTCACGCCTCGTAATCTACCCTTCATTAAACAACAATTGAAAAATTAATTCCCACAAATTAATTCACATTTTCCAGTTCAATAAACAAAAACAATTTTCGGTGAGATTTGCAAATTTTTGTAAACAAGCGTCTATCTGTAACGATAAGATCCATTTCAAAAGACATACGTGGTATCAACTGATATTAATCAAAAACTCGATTAATTCAGCGGATGTAACCCTGACGATTCAGATGATGAAACTCGAGTAGGTTACTTTATATCCATTTCTCATAAATTTTGCTCTACATTGTATTGAGCACTTTGAATTTGTTTTTTCACGGTCTTAACCCCTGGATTCTGTGCGCTCCCAACGATCGTACCGGTACCCACCGGTAAGCCACTATATATATATAATATATATATATATATATATATATATATATATATATATATATATATATATATATATATATATATATAATATGCACGTGATAAAACAAGACTGTTAACAATGAAGGAAGATATACAATGTATTAATATAAACGCTAAGTACTGTTGAAATATTCCTTATTTTGGAACCTGTAGAAGGTTCATTAAAAACATGCAAATCCTCTTCCAGAAAGAAGAGCCACTTCTTATAAAACTAGAAAACATAATTCAGATTTGTGTCTTGATATCTGTTCACCTGAGAGGTTTGCAGTGTTACACAGATGATGATCATGATCATATCAAACAATGACATTTTAATGAATGGAAATAGAAATTTAAAAAAAAAAACGCATTTCCTCACTCGAGTCTATTGGCATTCAGTTCATCTCTTAGTGGTATTTTTAATCGTGCTCTCGTGTGG